>CM055850.1:31336278-31733778 GCA_029490765.1 Euthynnus affinis
CGTTAAGGTTACCTGTGAGATGGCGAGCTGACAGGAGAGCAGCTCCTTCTCCGTGGCCTCCATCTTGCAGGTGTTCTCCGTCAGACTGACCTCCAGCTGTTTGCTGCGGTTCACCAGAGACTTCACCTCCGACTTCATCTTAGTGATGTAGAGACGAGCTGTGGTGAACTCGTCCTCCATCACGCCGCTCGCCTCCGTCATCTGAACACACACACACACACACACACACACACAGTGAGTTTATCATATTGTGTGTTTTTTCTTCTTCTGTGACAGCAGAAGAAGAGTTTGTGTCTTACTGCTCGGAGCTCGGTGGTGCCGAGGACGCCGCCGATGTCGCTGAGGTCTCTGAGCAGCAGGCTGAGGATCTCCGCTGACCTCTTCTTGTGATGAGAGCTGAGCTCCTGCAGGTGGGACAGCTCCCTCTGCACCGCCTCCAGACTCACCTGCACAGCAACAGCAGGAGAAGAAGAAGAAGAAGAAGAAGAAGAAGAAGAAGATGAAGAGCAGCTCAGCCGCAGAGAGAGAAAACTAACAGTTCCAGATTTAAATCTCAGTGATACTGCAGACGATCACATGACAGGAAAACGTTGCTCTGGCTCCACCTGGTGGCTCCATCAGGAAGGACATGATGAGACTTCAGCCAAACTATTATTACTAACTGACTCAAACTTGTAGATTTATCAGTTTATGGTGAAGTCGAAGTCATGTGACTGTTGTGTGGTTCCTTTAGATCATATGTGTCAAACTCGTGGCCCGCGGACCAAATGTGGCCCTCATGGAGAAAAAGGTCTGATTGTAAAAAAATAAATAATTCAAAAGCGTTCATTGACTGAAAACTACATTTCCCACAATGCACGCTGATCCTGCTGCTAGACCGCAGTGTTTCCACATCAATGTGATTTTCCCAACAAGTGGAATTAAGAAAAATAAACAATAATAAACAATGAGCTGCTGCAGGAAGAAAGACGAGAAAACATGTTTGTGTTGTTTATGTGTCTGCGGTCAAAGAGACGATCTACGTCGGCGTTCTGACACCAAACACAGATTCAAGAAAAACAACAACTTATCCAAGAATAATAAAAAAAAAAAAAAATTATGTTATAAGCAGAAAGCAAACACACACACACACATATATATATAATATTTGTAACTTGAATAAGTGATAAATTATTTGAGTTGTTTAACATTAAGGTTAAGGTTACATTTATTTTAAATGACATTTAGTTCCATTTAAAAGCAGCGATGATGCTGCTGTGACACTCAGTGAAGATTCTGGTGATTTATTTACACTTCAAAACTACAAAAATAAAAGTGATCATATTATTATCTTGCTGAACAAAACGTGTAAATATCATAAACTTTTGTTGAGATTATTTTCTGTAATAATCTAAAATCCCAGCAGCTCTTTGTGGAGGGAACCAGAGCGACGCTAACTTCCTGCCTCGACACAAACTGAAGCTCCGCCCTCGTCCTGACATGATCGCTGCTGTTGGACTCACAGTTTTGTGTGCGAGCTCCTCGTTCAGCTGCTCGTTGCAGCGGCTCTTGTTCTCCACTTCCTGGCTCTTGTGGTCGTAGTTGACGGCGAGCTCCTCCAGCGCCTGCAGCACCTCCTTCACCTCCTCTTTGGCCAGGTCGTTGTCTCTGTGCAGCCGCGACATCTCCTCCTGCAGACGCTGGTAGTCCTGACGGCTCCCCGCCAGCAGCTGGAGGCAGGACGGAGGGATGAGGTGGAGAGGTCAGAGGTCAGAGGTCAGATTGATTCATTAATGAGACAAAGCAGGTTCAAACAGGTGAGACTCACCTCGTCCTGATCAGTGAGCTGCTGCTGCAGCGCCGCCGCCGTCTGACTGTGATGGTTGATCTCCTCGTCCTGAAACACCAATCAGAAACAGGTTCAGGTGAGACTCTGATGGTTCAGGTGAGACTATGATGGTTCAGGTGAGACTCTGGTGGTTCAGGTGAGACTCTGGTGGTTCAGGTGAGACTCTGGTGGTTCAGGTGAGACTCTGGTGGTTCAGGTGAGACTCTGGTGGTTCAGGTGAGACTCTGATGGTTCAGGTGAGACTCTGGTGGTTCAGGTGAGACTCTGGTGGTTCAGGTGAGACTCTGGTGGTTCAGGTGAGACTCTGGTGGTTCAGGTGAGACTCTGGTGGTTCAGGTGAGACTCTGATGGTTCAGGTGAGACTCTGGTGGTTCAGGTGAGACTCTGGTGGTTCAGGTGAGACTATGATGGTTCAGGTGAGACTCTGGTGGTTCAGGTGAGACTCTGGTGGTTCAGGTGAGACTCTGGTGGTTCAGGTGAGACTCACCTTGTCGTCCAGCTGATGGTACAGGTCCGTGATGAGCGTCTCGTACTGCGTCTTCTCCTCGTCTGACAGCGGCACGGGGGGCGGGGCCAAGCTGTCGATCACCACGGTGGCGTCGGCGCCGCTCTTCTTGGCTCTGCTGCTCAGCTGCTCGTCCACGGGAACTGACTCACCTGCAGACGTTCAGGATACACAGGAAACTTCAAACAGGACTTCCTGTCTGACCTGCAGACACGTCTCCATCAGAGCTGCTGAACTTCCTCTATGATCAAATCTCATTATTTATTATTTTTATTTAATTAATATGTTCTCACAGCTACATGACAGACTGATGCATCACTAACACCACGTCGTTACACCTTCTGTCCACTAGAGGGAGTTCCAACATTACCAACAAACCGTTAGTAATAATTAAGTTTTGGCATAAAATGATTAACGTTAACTAAAATATAAATAAATGAAATAATATTTCATCATACTGGATCATAGTAATTAAACAACTGAAATATAAATAAACATCATCATGTTATTTGAGACCAGATGTCTGTTGTTTGTCTGTTTGTTGACAGAAATCCAAACATGATCTCTGTGTGAGCCACGCTGTCTGACGTTTCTGATGAAGTAACATTGGAGCATTTTGTTTTCAGTTTTTTACTATTTGATTTAATATTCGACTGAAATTCACTCCAACATCTCTCATCTTTCTCTCTCAGACGTCTTACTCTTTAAATCCTTAGTTCCAGTTTTACTGTGATGTTTTCTGAGCTGAGAGAAGAGTGATGCTGAACTCGACGTGTAATTTAATCATCATGTTTTTGTTTTCGTCACCTTTCCTCCAGCGTTTCAGCTCGTTCTCCAGTTTCTGAATGACGATGTTCAGACTTCTGTTCTTCTCTTTCTCCTTCTCGTACTTCTTCTTCCACTCCTCGGCGGTCAGCTCCAGGTTCACAGACACCGTGTTCTTAATGGTCTTCGCCCTGAAACAAGACACCACACAGGAAGTGGTTTGAAAGTGAACACTGCTGTCAGAATAAGAGTCCAATCAGCCAAATGTTGCAGGACGCTTCATTTATTTAAGTAAAGTTTTGATCACCTGATTTAAATGCCAAGATGATCACAGTAATTATAACAGTCTTTTATTTTGAAGTGCATGCGGTGACTTCCTGTACCTCTGTCCGAACATCAGGGTTGATTTGGTTTCAGCCTCGTTGTAAACGGACGGCGAGCAGCAGATGATGATGGTGGTTCGACAGTTTCCTCCCAGAGAGTCCTGCAGGATGCGGGTCATCTTACTGTCCCTGTACGGGACGTGGGTTTTCTACAAACAAACAACAAACATCAACAAACAACAAAGACTTCCTGTTCCTACAGACAGTGAAGTAAACTCACCGTTCCTTCGCTCAGGGCGGCGATGACGTTCCCGAGAGCAGACAGAGACTTGTTGATGTTCTTGGCTTCGTCCAACACGGCGCCCTCCGCTCCGGTCTTACTCACCTGGACAACAACATCAACATCATCAGTACAGGGACTGGTCAGGTGACCATCAGGTGACCATCAGGTGACCATCAGGTGACCATATGAGGGAACAGTGTCACCTTCTCGCTGCCCGCCAGGTCGACCAGGTAAAGTTTCCCCGACAGTTTGGTCTCCGTCTCGACGTTCTCCTGCTTGATGTTGATCAGGAAGATGCTGTGGCTGCGAGAGCTGTGCTCGTTCATGTCTGCAGGAGCAACAAACAAACACGTCAGAGCGTTAGTGGCGCCTCCTACAGGCCGCGCTGTCCATCACAACCACAACATGTTCATCACCTGCAGAATAAAGTTTGTCCTGAAGGATCGAGTCAGAGTTCACGGTTTAAAGACTTTATGTGACCTGAACCACCTGGTAGTGAGAGCTGCTACAGTATTACAGTATTATCATTACTACAGTTAGAGACTCACTGGTCACAGCGACGTGTCGGTTTGCTTTTCCCTCGTCGATGACGTCCATGACCTCCTCTGGACTGGAAACAAAACGCTCCGTGCAGCCCTGACAGGAAACACCGTCTGTTACTGCAGTACTGACAGCAGCTCATATTAATACTGATAAATTAATATTAATACTGATAAATTAATATAAATATACAGCAGGCACCTTCACAAAGGGAACCCTGTTTTTGTCCTCGTGGACGGCCAGGTTGGTCTTTGACACTGAAACATGAATCACAGCCGTCAGCAGGTCGTTTCATTCCAACTCTACATTATATATGTGATATTTACTAATTTATTTAATATAAACATTATATATGTGAAATGTTTTCTCACCATCCAGCAAGTCTCTGATTTTATCCAGATAGATTTCAAAATAAGAGACCTGCAGAGAGTCAAACAGAACAGATCCTTTAACACTATAAAATAATATAATGTTTGTTTTGTAGTTTTCATTCTGCTGAAACATCATTAACAAACATGTTATATTTTAAAGATTTTAAATATCTATATCTCATATTTATATAATTTTAAAGGTTTTGATGTGTTTTTAGTGAAACGTGTTTGCAGGACATGGTGTGATCTGTGGTGAACAGTGAACATATGGAGAGCAGGTGGGTCAGTGAACGCCTCGCTGGGTCACTGCAGGACGTCTGACCGCAGATCAGATTTAACTGTTTATATACTGAACAGAAACATTAATATATATACTGTATGTACATAAAGTCAATCAGTATTTATGATGTTTATTCTCATACTGTTTATAATAATGACTTGTTTTATTCTAACACCTTTAATATTAATACAGATTATAGAAATGGTGACTGATGATGTCACCAGTATGAAGATGACATCATCACCTTGATGTGAAACTCCAGGTTCTCGTCCATGGAGTAGATGTGGTCAAAGATGTCTCTGGCGATGCGAGGGATGATTCCCATCAGCCGAGGGTCGTGGAGCTTCCCCTGAACAACAACAACAACAACAACAACAACAACAACAACAACAACATCAACAACAACAGTCGACACGTCAGAGAAGAAACATGATTCATTATTTTAAACAAAGACGTGAACACTACGACATAAAACAAGGCTGTAATAATAACTGTTCTACTGTTATTATTACAGTTATTAACAGTGAACGTGTCACACTGACCTCCATCGTGTGAGTTTTCCCTGATGACGTCTGACCGTATGCAAAGATCGTCCCGTTATATCCTCCCAACACATCTGCAACACACACACAACACACACTGAACATAAAACACACTGAATATAAAACACACACTGAATATAAAACACTGAATGCAGATTTTTGTCTTCTTCTGTTTTTCTTGTGAACACTTGTGTTCAAACTAATAATTACTGTTTTCATTATTAATTAATTTTAAAAAGATAATAAAACTCATTAAATTCGAGTCGACATCGAGAAGTTTTGAAGAATTAATTTACTGTCATGAAACCAGAGAACTTCTGTTCTTTGAAGGACTTAATCAATATTTAATAATAAATAATTTCCTGTCAGCTGATTGGTTAATAAACATGTTCAGTTGTGTTTGGTGTTCAGAGTATGAAGGGTTAAATCTGACCTTTGACGATCTGCTTGGCGCAGGTGTCGTACACCTGAAGCTGCTCTGTGATTGGAGGAAGGACTCTGTCGAACACGTACGGCTTCCCCTGCAACACAGGAAACACACTTTCAAAATAAGAGTCTGAGTTAATCAGTTTAGTGTGACGCTCACTCACCTTTTATAAAGATTATTCTTCTTTATATTCCAACAAAGTTGGAATATAAAGTTTAAAGTTAAAGTTTAGTTTCCCAGCAGCCGTCTGTTCATTAATAACTGATTATATAAGTTTATTTATTCAGTAATTATTTATAATTACTATAAATATATAAATCTGCCTGTTGAGTCGACGTCCACACTGTAAAAAACATCAACGTTCTCATCAATCACAGTAAAATTATATTAGATATAATTTTCATATAATGGTTTCATCTTGACTGTCAGAACTGTTATTGATCAGTTTCTTCAGGCCCAAAGTTGATGCAGATTAATATTCTGTAACTGATTGATCGACTGATGCTGAAGAGTTAAAGCTGATTTCTGTTTCATTAATGTTCACTGATGATGATGAAGATGATGAAGATTGGATGAAACATGTAGAATGAGAGAAATATTTTAGCAAAGAATTCAAAATGGTGGCAGTGTCTCCATGGCGGCGGTGGGCGTGGCCTATCAGAGTCCTCAGTGATGTGATGTTTTTATCAGCCGACATTCAACTGATGTGTTTGATGGTTTTATCAGCGTCCAAACAGACTCACTGAACATTAGTGTGTGTGTGTGTGTGTGTGAGTGTGTGTGTGTGTGTTTGTGTGTGTGTGTGTGTGTGTGTGTGTGTGTGTGTGGATGAAAGTACACACTTCAGTCACTTCAGTGGATTTACTGACTAAATGTCACCAGTCAGAGCGCACGCCGGGGTCAGGAGGTCAATAATCATTCAAACCCTCTGATTATTATTCATTATTGATTCGTCATGTGATTATCCACTTCATTAACTTATTAGTAGATCAGCTGTTCCTGTCGCCATGACAACTGACAGACTGGAAGAAACAACAAGCTGCTGTTTCTGATTTTCCTCTGATGTTTATTTATTTGAAATAAATTTATATTTGTCAAGAATTTGAATAAAACAAAGAAATAAAAAAACAAAAAAAAATATATTCAACCAGTAAAACCAGTAAAACCACTGATATATTTAGAGCTGCAACGATTAATCAATTAACCGATTAGTCCATCACTGATCAAGAAAATAAACTGACAAATATTAATATATATAAAATCTATAATTGATTAATGGACTCAGATGTTCTCATCAGTGATTATTAGTTTCAGCGTCTGGAGAAACAGACGAGTCATTGATCTGATCAATCAGCTGATTGATTGATGTTTCAGCTCCAACACTGAGCACACATGAAGGTTCAGTGTTCAGACGCTGAATCTCACACCGTCTGTATGTTTCAATAAGATGCCTGTTGTCATGGTAACTGCATCCCACCGGGAGATGTCTGATGTCTGGACTGACCGAACCAATCAGACGGAAGAAAGATGATTGCACACGCACACGTGCATACCAACGCACACACACACACACACACACACACACACACACACACACACACACAGAATAAAAGTCACATCATGAATTTTACATGAGAATCTTCAGCTTCAATATTTTCATTCGTCTTTTTTCTTTTTTATCTGGAGGACCAGACAGAGACCGTCAGAGGGCCACGTCAGGGCCTGAGGCCGCATATTGATGCTCTGTTGCCAATCATGTGACGTCTAATGGCCTTCAGCCTCTGCTGTCATGGAGATGGAATAATATGGAATATTTCCCATGAGACCCTGCAGCAGCTCCACCCCCACCTCGTTAACGCAGAAAGATCTGCAGCTTCCTCCACGGAAGATACACAGAAACACTACAGACTCTAAACTACAACTACAGACTCTAAATTACAACTACAGACACTAAACTACAACTACAGACTCTAAACTACAACTACAGACACTAAACTACAACTACAGACACTAAAACTACAACTACAGACTCTAAACTACAACTACAGACACTAAACCACAACTACAGACTCTAAACTACAACTACAGACACTAAAACTACAACTACAGACACTAAAACTACAACTACAGACTCTAAACTACAACTACAGACACTAAAACTACAACTACAAACACTAAACTACAACTACAGACACTAAACTACAACTACAGACAGTAATATGGATGATATGGCAGAAACATCGTGCTTGTTTTTCGTGTTGGTTTTTAAGATCAGTTTAGTTTAGTTTAGTTTTTGAACAGAACTTTATAATCTGTCACATAACAGTTTATAAACGGTTGGAAATGAAAGATAACATTAAAACACAAACAGTGGTGTGGTGTTGATGCGTCAGTGTGACGCTTCAGACTAGCAGGAAGTGCACCGTTAAAAACCAACAACACGCTAACGGCGGCGTTTCGCTGCAGCCCGGCGGACAGGTTTCACAAACACGCTACCGAGCATCACACCTGTGAGCTAACTGGTGATCTGTCGTCATGACGATGGTCAGACATAACACATAAATACATAAACAACCGTTAAGTCATCGTCCTTCAGAACTAACGTCTCTCAGACAGCTACTGAGCCTGGACAACTGGCCAATCACAGCGCTCGATCGCTACGCAGAAACGCAGCGGGATCCATGGCAACGCTGCTCAGACAGGCTCCTGATGTGAAACCCAGCATCCTCATCACTGGACGAAGACAAAACTAAAGACATTAAAACTACAACTAGGTTTCAAATTAAAGTGTTTTGAAGAGTTTCTCGTCGTTTGAAGGAATCTGTGACCTTCGTGTTTTCAGGGTTTGTTGTAACTTTAATGATCTCTGAGGTCTTCCAGCCTTCACATCCAACCTGAAGATAAACAAACATCTCCTCCTTCCTGTCTCGTTACCGATGATTCAGCTGCCTGTTCAACTGGAAACCGTCCAGGAGGAAACTGGGACAGAGTCATGTGACCTTCACCGGGACAAACAGGATGAAACGAGCTTGTTAAAATGAAGATCGGATGATCAGAGCGGAGCTTGAACTTTCTCCAGCTCTGACATCACTGAACCTGATGCTCCTGATCTGGACTCACATCATTAATTAACAGTAAAACCTTCGTTACTCCTGATAGAAGTGAACAGCAGATATAAATAAATCATTATTATTGACAAACTGAAATAAAAGAGCTCATGAAGTAATAAAATGCATCTATGATTTATTGATTTATTCAAATCTTTTGTTTTCTGTGTTTTTGTATTTTATTTATCATGTGATCAGTTCCTGTCACTGTGATTAGTCAGTTAACGGAAACTCTGACAGAATATCAATCAATCAATGAATCACTGGACGGTAAACTGAAGACATGACTCATTACTGTTTGATCTGCATTTTCAGCCATTTTATGCATCAAATCAACAATCAATTAATGTAGAAAATACTCAGCAGATGTATCGATCATAATTAACGATTTGTTGTCAATGTTTTGATCTTTTTACATTAAAAACAATAACAGGTGTGATGATGGTAACTTCCGGTGTGTCTCTTTGTTGCGGACGGGCGGACACACACACACACACACACACACACACACACACACGCACGCACAGGTTTGCAGCTATCCATGTCATTGCATTCACTTCCATTCATTGTGGACAAACGAACCCAAACCTGAACCAGAACCTCAGAAATAACGTTTTGTTCGGTGTTTATACCGGGAAACTAACGCACACACGCGCGCACACACACGCACACGCACGCGCACTCACCGCCACCACCACCGTATCCTCTCCGTTAAATTTGGGGATGTATTTGTCTCCGCGGGTCCGCTCCGCGTCGTTCAGCGGCCTGAAGCGGCACATCACCTTCACCCCGCACACCCCGCACTCCGCCGCGTCCTGCATCACCGACACTGTCCGGTAACAACGAAGAGAAGCACCGACAGATCCGCACAATCACCGCACGGCCAGCTCACATCCACAAACCTGCAGCGGACACAAAGCTGCGCTGAACACTCCCACCTCAGGTCCACCCAGGACCCCCAGCCAGCCGCACGGAACTCTGGGACATGCAGTCTTCTCTGATCGATCGATAAACCTATTGATTATGGATCCCGCTGAGAAAACAGAGACTCGGGGGAGAAATGCTTTCAGAAGGTTTTCAAGTATCAGAAATTCAAATATTACATGAAACAAATTGAACCAATAAAAACTTATTTTTGTTGCTTTTCAAGTTGATAAAAATATAAAAGATGATTAAATAATGAAACAAACATCTTTCTGTTGTCTAGTGAAGAAAAACAGAGAAACTAAGAGTCGATAAGTTTTACTGGAGTACTTCATTATCTCATATAATGTTAATATAATATGTATTCATTAATATACAATACTAAAATGTATATTCATTACTTGATATATATATAAAATAATTATATTATTATTATAGTTTGACAAAAGATTACTGAATTGTTGTGAGAACACAAAATTACTGTACTTAAGTACAGTTGTGAGGTTTTTGTACTTCATGTGACTATTTCCATGTGATGCTACTTTATACTTCCGCTGCATTTATTTATTAGCTAAGTTACTTTACACATTAAAATTTGGATTAAAAAATAACAACACATAAATCTGCTTTATTGTCATTGTTAAATACAATGATACTTTAGTGCAGCTTGATAAAAAGTAAACCTGTCTAGCTGTTTCAGATATCTGTGTTTGCAGAGATATTTCCATCACCTAGGTTGGGAACCAGTGGACTAAACTAGCTAACTGTATATAAAGTAGTGTAAACTAGCTCCACCTCCAGCAGCTACAACAGTAACATGCACACAGCAGCTTCACTCCTGAATCCTGCAGCTTGTTTCCACTCAGATCCAGCTCTCTCAGATGGGAGGGGTTGGACTTCAGAGCTGAGGCCAGAGAAGCACAGCTGATCTCTGACAAACTGCAGTCACCAAATGTCAATAAAGAATAAATAAAATAAAATGTAACTTATAGTCCAACTATGTCCTCATCAATGAGCTTTTCCCTAAAATGAGCAGAGTGACTTTGTCATTGTGTTATTGTGGATCATCATAATGTCAGCCTTCTACTGTCAAATCTGTAATTGGAGGATCAAAGTGAAATCAGACATCTTGGACTAAGACTTTGTATCACAACTTTGTTTTTTCTTCTTTCCTCTCCCATTAATCATCTCACGACCCCTCAGATTTATCTGCTGACCCTTTGGAGGGCCCCAACCCCTAGGTTTGGAACCAGTGGACTAAACTAGCTAACTGTATATAAAGTAGTGTAAACTAGCTCCACCTCCAGCAGCTACAACAGTAACATGCTGCTCTAACACTGATGCTTCAGTATTAATAATCTAATGATGTCATATATAATAATATATCAGTCAGAGGGACCAAACCACTACTTTTACTGCAATACTTTAACTACATCAAGCTCATAATACTGATGTACTTTTACTGCAGTAAAGGATCTGAGTTCTTCCACAGCTGGTTTGTATTTATCAAAAAAAAAAAAACGCAGAAAGAACAAAGCAAACATGATTAATAACTGAGTTTGGCCTAAAATAGGACTGAAAACACAGCAAACTGAACTTAACTGACCTCACCGATGAGTCATGATGGGAACATATATAAATATGATGGGAACATATTTACTGGCTGACCAAACCATCTTACGAACACTAGGGGAGGACAAACACAATAACTAAATTAACTACAAATAGACACAGAGACAGTCTGTTTCTAACCCTAACCCTAACAACAAATACTCTACAACTCTAATATTAACTGAAGTCTAAACATGATAACGATGATTAATGATTAATGATTAAACTCACAAAATTAACTGTAAAATACACAAACAACAGGCTCTCTCTTCAACCCCCCTCACTGATGCAGGAGGTTGGTGCAGTCCAGAGCAGGACTGGATCAGTCAGTCTTCTATATGATGGAGGAAACAATGACGACTGATAGGCAGAAAATATTAATACAACTTAAATAACAGAAATTAAATGTTGATAAAACAAAGTTAACTCATATTTTCATTTCATCTAGAAACTCAAAAAATCTTATAAACTTGTACAAAAGCAAATTATGTTGTTTATTTAATGATGTACATTGTAATTGAATATAAACCTAAATAAGAACAAAAGTAATTCAAAATTAAAATGAAATCTGAATCTGCTGGTTCATCATAGTCCTGAAAAGTTCAACTTATCCAAACATGACTCATTGCTCCCCCAGACAGAAATAAAAGATCTACACAGCTTCGTTAAAACTGATTTATGTCACATATCTTTCACTTTGTTGTCATGATATGACCTGAGTATGGAAGTCAGATCAGGTGATCTTTATGGTTTCACAGGCAGTTAACACAACTAGATGATGATCAGAAAACAAATTAATAATAAAACTGGTTTAAGTAACACAGAGCATTAAAATTCCGTATAATCCCAGTAGAGCACTGGTCTCCCAGTATGCAGGTTTACTGGTGGTTCCTACAGTATTTAAAAGTAGAATGGGAGGCAGAGCCTTCAGCTATCAGGCTCCTCTCTTGTGGAACCATCTCCCAGATTCGGTCCGAGGGGCAGACACCCTCTCTATGTTTAAGAGTAGGCTTAAAACTTTCCTCTTTGATAAAGCTTATAGTTAGGTCTGACCAGGCTGGCCTTGGATCAGCCCTTAGTTATGCTGCTATAGGCCTAGACTGCCCTTAGTTATGCTGCTATAGGCCTAGACTGCCCTTAGTTATGCTGCTATAGGCCTAGACTGCCCTTAGTTATGCTGCTATAGGCCTAGACTGCCCTAAGTTATGCTGCTATAGAGCTAGACTGCCCTTAGTTATGCTGCTATAGGCCTAGACTGCCGGGGGACTTCCCATGATGCACTGAGCTTCTCTCTCCTCTCCTCCATCTGTATGTATTCTTTTACTATTTTACTATGTTAGTTATGGAGATTATTCCCTATCTTTATTCAAGAGCGTAGTATATAAATTTGAGAGCAAACTTTATTGATTTTACATTCAAATTTTGAACATAAAAACGCTTGTGCTCAAACTGTGTGCTCGCACTCGGATACAATGTTGCTCGCGCACATTTCCTGCGCTCAAACTTAAACTCTTCTCCTCGCACTCAGGTTTCTTCTCTCTAATCTCTATAGTTAGTAACATGCATTAATAGTAAAACGGAGTTCTTTGTGCTTTCTCATCAACTGTTGGGTTTCTCTCTCTGTAAATTAAAGGGCGTGGTCTAGACCTGCTCCATGTAAAAGTGCCCTGAGATGACTTTTGTTGTGATTTGGCGCTATATCAATAAAACCGAAGTGAATTAAAGTTATACACCAAGTTTGGTGATGTTTGGACCATTTGTTGTTGATTTATGGACTCTCATCCTCCTTCAGTTCCAGGGGTCGTGTGGATGCAATCAGATCACAGCCAGTAGGAGCTGGACCACAGCAGACTGGTTTCTGTCCAGCACCAGCAGGACGGACTGGCACCATGATGTCTGCAAACAGAGGCATCTGATGGGTGTTCAGCCTGTTTCAAGGCGACTGATATTGATCTTCAGCTTGCAGTAAGCAGGCTGGCAGCAGATAATTAATGTATATAAGACGTTTGATGACTAAAATCCTTCATCCGGTTAAAAGATACGATTTAAAACATCCAGGAGCTAAAAGTATTGTAAAAATGTGGATTAAAACTGGAAGTTTAAAGTTCAGTAAATTCAATTTAATTTAGTTAAACTGAAAAAAACCTGAAATTAACCTGAAATACAATTAAGATCACAGACACGTCTGGTTTGTTTATGCAGATCGAGTCTGATACTGGGAGGATGTTTGTTTATATTTGGGTTTGTTTTCTGCTCGTTGCTCTTTAGTCCTGATGGTGGCGCTGCAGGAAAAACCCTCAGAGAACCAACAAGTCCAGAGACAAACAAACAAACAGTCAGAGTGTGTCGATGCTTTTTTATTTGTCAGCATTTTTTCATGTGAAGCACAAACAGCGTCTGACCGTCATGCGTGTTCTTCTCTACATGAAACGTCCTGCAGAGATCTCTCACACACACACACGTCTGATCAGCTGCTGTCCGACTTTAAAAATATAAAAACATTCGTCTCCAGCTGCAGGTTTTGATTTCAGTGAAGGTTTTTAAATTATCAGGCGGCCTGAAGAGTCTTTAAACATTTAAAAAACAAACTCAATGAAAAAATGTCACAAAAACATCGTTTCAATTTGTGAAACCAAATTACATTTTACAGTTTTCCATCTTTGGGAAAAGAAATGATACAAAATGTAAACATGACAAATAAATAACTAATCAGAGCCAAGATACAGGACTCCTCATGGACCAATCAGAGCCAAGATACAGGACTCCTCATGGACCAATCAGAGCCAAGATACAGAGCTCCTCATGGACCAATCAGAGCCAAGATACAGGACTCCTCATGGACCAATCAGAGCCAGGATATAGAGCTCCTGATGGACCAATCAGAGCCAGGATACAGAGCTCCTCATGGACCAATCAGAGCCAAGATACAGGACTCCTCATGGACCAATCAGAGCCAGGATATAGAGCTCCTGATGGACCAATCAGAGCCAGGATACAGAGCTCCTCATGGACCAATCAGAGCCAAGATACAGGACTCCTCATGGACCAATCAGAGCCAGGATACAGAGCTCTTCATGGACCAATCAGAGCCAGGATACAGAGCTCCTCATGGACCAATCAGAGCCAGGATACAGGACTCCTCATGGACCAATCAGAGCCAGGATACAGAGCTCCTCATGGACCAATCAGAGCCAGGATACAGGACTCCTCATGGACCAATCAGAGCCAGGATACAGAGCTCCTCATGGACCAATCAGAGCCAGGATACAGAGCTCCTCATGGACCAATCAGAGCCAGGATACAGGACTCCTCATGGACCAATCAGAGCCAGGATACAGGACTCCTCATGGACCAATCAGAGCCAGGATACAGGACTCCTCATGGACCAATCAGAGCCAGGATACAGGCCTTCTCACAGACCAATCAGAGTTGATTCTACAGAAACATGATAAAACTAAAGAGACACAAAGAAACTATTTTACAGCAAAGACATTTACAAACTGTACAATAATAATCGTCTCAGAGACTCCGCTCTCTTCTTCTTCTACTACTGGAGGTCACGGCGTGTCACATTCACCGGTCAGAGGGAGCAGGGGATGATGGGATACGATGCTATGTGACCTCCATGGCCAGCGTGGTCTCTGACAGTCCGTTCAGCAGTCTCTCCGGCTCGTGAGCGTCTCTGTGAGGAAACAAGACTCTGACATCACTCATGACATCACTTCCTCCTCTTCGACAGCATCAATCAATCAGATATATGTGACTCATCAATACTGATGGATGTTTATTACTTAACACCAAGTACCAAGTGGTTTAGTGTGGTACAGGTGTGTGTGTAGGTGTGTGTGTGTGTGTCGTACAGGTGTGTGTGTAGGTGTGTGTGTAGTGTCGTACAGGTGAGTGTGTAGGTGTGTGTGTAGTGTCGTACAGGTGAGTGTGTAGGTGTGTGTGTAGTGTCGTACAGGTGAGTGTGTAGGTGTGTGTGTAGTGTCGTACAGGTGAGTGTGTAGGTGTGTGTGTAGTGTCGTACAGGTGAGTGTGTAGGTGTGTGTGTGTGTCGTACAGGTGTGTGTGTAGGTGTGTGTGTAGTGTCGTACAGGTGAGTGTGTAGGTGTGTGTGTAGTGTCGTACAGGTGAGTGTGTAGGTGTGTGTGTAGTGTCGTACAGGTGAGTGTGTAGGTGTGTGTGTAGTGTCGTACAGGTGAGTGTGTAGGTGTGTGTGTAGTGTCGTACAGGTGAGTGTGTAGGTGTGTGTGTAGTGTCGTACAAGTGTGTGTGTAGGTGTGTGTGTAGTGTCGTACAGGTGAGTGTGTAGGTGTGTGTGTCGTACAGGTGTGTGTGTACCTGGGCAGGCTGCTGGCGGTGGTGACTTTGGGCACTCGGTCGAGGCTGGCGGCCACGGTGGCCAGTTTTAAGGCAGATGTCGGGGGGGCGGAGGGACGAGCGCTGTGGGGGTGGGCGGGGGAGACGGCGCCCACCTGGCTCCGCTGGTTGGGGAGGGACTGAGGGGACGAGGAGGAGTGTGACCCCCGAGCTGAAAGCCCCGGCCTGCTGAGAGACGTAGAGGAGTACGGAGGCCTGGAGGGACCTGAGGAAGACAGAGGTCACTGAAGGTCATCTGACATTCTTATCTCAGTTTCTGTTCTGAACGCGGCTGCTGGTCCTTTAAACCCAGCGAGACGCCGTCAGGTGAGTGGCTCACCTGAAGGATGGACGACTCCGTTGACGCTGGTCTTGTAGGGTTTGTTCTCGCTGTTGAGGTGACCGTGTGGTGGAGGAGCGCTGATCACAGCTGAGGCTGCAAAGTGAGCGCTGGCTGAGTCCAGAGTCTTCGACGTGGACTCGCTGGACCTGGCAGACTGCAGGACAGACCAGAAAACCACGGGTTGAGCCACACAGCAAACACACACAGATGCAAACTGTGATGTGTGTTATATAATAATGTATTTTATGTCACAGATGTGATGTTACCGGTGTTCTGTGAGGGTCCAGCTGTGATGTCTGTCTGGATAAAGCTGCGTTGTTCTGTAGCTGCAGCTGCTCCAGCTGTTCTTTCTGCATCTGGACCAGCTGCTGCTGATGGCTGTGGTACTGCTCCTCTGTGATGCCCCCTGCTGGCCAGAGAGAGAGAAACAGCAACATCCTGTTCAGAACAACTGGAAACACTTAAAGTTCCTGACGTGGTCGAATAAAACGTCGCAAGAACCAAAAACAGCAAGATTTCATTACAGCAGGTCGGAGCTGCTGCCAAACATCTGCAAACATACAGAATATTTACGTTTTCCTGGAGGTGAAACGTTTGTTTTGATGCTTTGAAACTTTAGAAACTGAGTCTGTTTAATAATAACAGTGGAGGATAAACTGACCCAGTCTTGGTCTACACTCCTAAACTCCAGGATATTCCAGATGACTCACCTGCTGCAGCGTTCCTGTGGCTGGACAGACGGCAGGTGAGTCTGGATCCTGCGGTCCTGCTGTCCCCTCCTCTCTGGTCCTGAGCTGGTCTGGGTCTGAAGCAGCACCTCCTCAGAGTCTGGATGTTGTTCAGGACTTCAGTCAGGGAGAGGGGGCTGCTTCCTGAGGTCAGGGGGGGCTTCTGGTAGTCCAGGAGAACTGGGTCATTCAGGAGGCAGGTACCGGTCCTGGTCCTGGAGACGGGATCTGACGACGTGTCCAGCTGCTTCAGTAGCGGATCCAGACCTGACGAGGCCCGGTCCAGGATGATCCTGATCACACACACAAACAGGTTTCAGCTTCAAAGATCCTGAAGGGGCGCTGCAAATGTTTTACTGATCATTTATTATTGGCAGGTGGAGGTGTCTGAGTCAGGTGGAGGTGTCTGAGTCAGGTGGAGGTGTTTGAGTCAGGTGGAGGTGTCTGAGTCAGGTGGAGGTGTCTGAGTCAGGTGGAGGTGTCTGCGTCAGGTGGAGGTGTTTGAGTCAGGTGGAGGTGTCTGCGTCAGGTGGAGGTGTTTGTGTCATGTGGAGGTGTTTGAGTCAGGTGGAGGCGTCTGAGTCAGGTGGAGGTGTCTGAGTCAGGTGGAGGTGTCTGCGTCAGGTGGAGGTGTCTGTGTCAGGTGGAGGTGTTTGAGTCAGGTGGAGGTGTCTGCGTCAGGTGGAGGTGTCTGCGTCAGGTGGAGGTGTCTGCGTCAGGTGGCGGTGTCTGCGTCAGGTGGCGGTGTCTGCGTCAGGTGGAGGTGTCTGCGTGAGGTGGAGGTGTTTGTGTCATGTGGAGGTGTCTGCGTGAGGTGGAGGTGTTTGAGTCAGGTGGAGGTGTCTGAGTCAGGTGGAGGTGTCTGCGTCAGGTGGCGGTGTCTGCGTGAGGTGGAGGTGTCTGAGTCAGGTGGAGGTGTTTGTGTCAGGTGGAGGTGTTTGTGTCAGGTGGAGGTGTCTGAGTCAGGTGGAGGTGTCTGCGTCAGGTGGCGGTGTCTGCGTCAGGTGGCGGTGTCTGCGTGAGGTGGAGGTGTTTGAGTCAGGTGGAGGTGTTTGAGTCAGGTGGAGGTGTCTGCGTCAGGTGGAGGTGTCTGCGTCAGGTGGAGGTGTCTGCGTCAGGTGGAGGTGTTACCTGCCCCCTCGGCCCACCCGGCGGCGGCTCAGTCCTCTCCAGTGAGGAGGCAGAGACAGTTCAGTCAGAGAGTGACGGAGACACAGCGGGACGATCTCTGGACGCTCGCCGTCGACTCCACCCGTCTGCTCCACCCGAGGCTGCAGAGCACACAGAGGTGCGTTAGATATAAACACCTCAAACACAGAGGTGCGTTAGATATAAACACCTCAAACACAGAGGTGCGTTAGATATAAACACCATGAACAGAGTTTCAGATGATAAATATTGATCAGAGACTCACAGACAGATATTGACACCCAGCTTTCCTCCTGAAGACAAAAAGTCCGTCGGGATTATTCTCCTCATCGTCAGCTGAAGACGGAGGAGACTGCGGGACATAAAGACACACCCGGGGTCAGAGGTCAGAGAACAGCTGGTCTGAACATGATGCGGATCAGATATTAAGGAACAGATAAAGTTTATACATAATCAGATCCGGAGGTGCTGACCAGCGGCGGCGGCGGCGAGTCGTCCTCTCCGGAGCTGTGGAAGTCGTACTGTTTGATGTCGGCCTTGTTGACGGTGTACGGGCCGGGGGGGCGACCCGGGCGTCTCTGCGGAGGGCACAGTCTGTCCCGCCTGCCGGACTTCTTCTTCGGTCTGATCAGGTCGAAGGTCAGCTCGTCTCTGATGGAGAGCGGCTTCTTCTGCATCTGAAGCACAAACACCGACCGTTAACGAGCTAACATCATCTGCAGGGAACACAAAACGCTCAGAGAGAGGAAACGTTTTATTTTGAAGAGGTCAAAAACATTCTTATTTAGTGTTGAAGTGTTTTAAAGTGAAGCTTGTTTGAAGGTAAACAAACGACAGGTGAGTTCGTACCTTGACGTCAGCTTTGTGTCTGTTGTTGAGCGTCACTGGAGCGCTGTACAGCGGTTTCTCCACCAGGGGGAGCGACACCTCCCTGAGGATCTCTGCACTGAAATCTCCCATCTGATACCTGAACATGAACACATCATCATCATCACCATCATCATCATCACCACCAGAGAAGCTGCTGTCAGTACAGACGTGACATCGTGTTACAAAGTTAAATCAGAGTAATAAAGAGCCTTCAGTCAAACACTTCCTGCAGGATTTTCACATTAAAAAAAAGGAAACGCTGGAAGACTTTTATTGTGAAACATGTTTGCAGGAAGCGTCACAATCAAACCAACAGTAGATTAGAAAGACTCGACTTCATGTCCGCTACGTGAAATTACAACAAAAGTGAGAGAAGCTGGTTTCTAGCTGCTGGGACTTAAAGAACAGTTCCCAGTGCTCCCAGTGTTCCCAGTGTTCCCAGTTAAACCAGCAGTCAGGTGTTTTCCTGGCTGTAATCATTCCTCCTGTTCATGCTGGATATTAAAAGATCTCCTTCATCCACAGTGTGTCCAGATAGACATTTAAAGTGTGTGTGAAGCTTCTGTTCAGCTTCAGCAGTCTGAGTTAGTCATATCAAGTGGATATCTGACACATTTACAGTCTTTTTAGCATCAAATTCTCCTCTTTGTGTTTCCCTGTTGAGCTGCAGGTGGAAGTATAGAAACAAAAAGAGGGACTTTGCCACTAAAAAGACTGTAACGTTGAAAGATATCTACTGGAGGAATGATTACAGCAGGAGAAACAGACGTTCTCCCTCACAGACCAGCAGGACTGTATGAACTCTACACGGTCTCCGTCCTCACCTCCTCTCCACCACCTCCAGGGTGAGGTGCAGCAGCTCTCTCTTGGACTTCTCCCTCCTCTTGATCATCTCCAGGATGGTGACGGTCCGGCTGAACTCTCTCCTCAGTCTCAGCATCTTCTCGTAGGACGCCTCGTCGTTCTTACGGTTCTGAGACGCAGCAGAGAGAAAAACAATCATCACATCTGCAGATACTTCCTGTTCTGATCAGACTTACAGCAACAGACACAAATGAACAGAAGCTTCTGTATTTTTACTGCAGACCAGTTTCTGGCAGCCTGTTTAGTTCTTATTGAGTAAAACTTGATTTCACAGGAAAAATAAATAAAATATAACTTCTATAAAGACTCTGTTGGTCTGCTGGTCAATATGCTCCTAAACTCTGATTGGCTGAATAATCTCCATGTTACTTTCATATTTCCTGCAGCGGGGGGACAGACTAACAAACTTTGGACTCTTCCAAACGAACGGAGACTTCTGGGTCTAACTGTTGTCAACGGTTACTGAGCGTTTACTGAATCAGTGTTTCTCCTACAATTATATCAACAAGAACCCGCCAGGACAAAAAAATATGTTTTAATACCAGAATTAACAACAAATATCCATCATTCAGGAATATTTAGCGTTTGGGAGTCTGTGCAGCTGTTCAGGACGTCAGTGAACCTCTGTGTGTCGTTGCCTGGGAAACGAGCGTAACTCTGTACGGCCACAGAGAAAGTGACGGCGGATACGAGTGATGTCATTAACGATCGTTTCAGTTTGACTTTTCATCATTTAAACTCTGAAGAGCTTCAGGGACTCTAACCCCAGGACCAGGACCAGGACCAGGACCAGGACCAGGACTCACCTTCCTGGTCTGCATCTTCTCCGTCCTGCGTCTGAACGCCACGTAGGCGTCGTTGTTGGTGGAGCCGTCTCTCTTCTCCTGTTTGATGTGAGGGATGAGCGTCGGCCCTCGCCAGTTCTTCCTCTTCCTCAGCCAGTAATCGTACACGGACTTCAGCAGGTAGTCGTCCTCGTTCAGCAGCAGCTTCGCCTCCGTCACGGAGACCAGCTGAAACCAGAACCACGGCAGGAAATGACTTCAGAATAAAATCATTTTATTATTCAGCTTATTAAACGATATCTTCTATTTTCATTTATTTTATAAGCTACATTTATATTTTTAACTTTATGAAGGATAAACAGAGTCTTCATAAATCTTATAACCTTAAAACCTGCACTGAACGAACAGAGCTTATTTCAAAATAAAAGCACGTCATCAGTTTCTCTCTGAGTGAAACAGAAACGTCTCATTTTCACTTTCAGGAAAATAAAATATGAAACTTATTCTGGTTTGTTTCACACAGACATGATTCATAAAACCCTCAAATGACTGTGTGTGTGTGTGTGTGTGTGTGTGTGTGTGTTACCTGCTGAGTGCTGGCCTTCTCCAGTCGGTCCACCATCGTCTCAAACTGCAGAGGTTTGATCTCCATCTTGCGGTTCAGTCTGTTGAGCAGCGTCTCGTCCTCAGAGTCCATGTCGTAGTCCGGCTGCTCCAGATCCAGACCCAGAGCTGCAACACACACATCTGTTAGTCCAGAAAACATCCGAATATACGACGACCCGTCAGATCACTGCGGAGTGTGATGAGGGTGTGAAGCAGCAAGGGATGATGGGAGTTGTAGTGTTGGTTGTTAAAGCAGCAGCTTCAGTGGGATAGGATTACTCCAGTGTTGATGGTTCAGGATGTTTTTACCCGCAGAGGTCTCCTCCTCTCCAGAACAAACGGACCCGCTGATTACAGGTAAAAACACTGAATAAAGCAGTTTCAGCTAAAAAATCAGTGTTTCTCCACCATGTTGGGCGAGCAGCAGACTTCCTGGAGGGGCTGTTAGCCGAGCTGCTGCTAACGTTTGCCCAGTTTATTTCTCTGATAACTTAAGATCCAGACGTCCAATGACTAAAATCCTTCTTGCGGCTAAAAGATCAAGTTAAAAACCAGCTAAATTTATCATGAAAATGTGGCTTCAAACTGAATAACAGTCCATTTCTAACAGTTTGTGTGGAACAAGCACAACAAAGCCCATGTATTATCTTGTATGTGTGTAAGTTACTCTTTGCTAGACGCCATTGTAGCGGACAAACACGGCGCCGACGCATGCATCTTGTGCACTATACTCTTTGGTAGAGGAGGTATGACGCCATTGACAGGCCACCAAATGAAACGGTCCGTTACTTTGATTAAAATGACAGATTTCTCTGGGTTTGAACATTAATGTAAGAACACAACTCAACAACATATAGAACATAGGTCTAGACCTGAGTGACAACAACCTGACGGTTTCAGGAGAGAAGCTTCTGTCTGGTCTAGTTGTTTTAAGCATTTTAATGAGGAATCATTACAGATTAGAGCTTTAAAGATCATGATCATTGGCAACAAATATCTAATTTTAGTCTGAAAGTATCGTAGTAACTCTGCTGATGGTTTATTGATCAGATGATTGATCCTGCAGGTTTTTATTACTCCTACATTACCCACAATGCAACAGGACTATCTACCGTTTATCATCTCAAACTCATGAGGAGCGGTGCGGTGGGGTGTGACGGCAGGCTCTGATTGGTCGGGGTGAGTACTCACGCTGGATGTGGATCAGCTGTTTGGGCACTTTGACCTCTCCTTTATAAAGCCGGTCGTAGTAGGTGGTGTTACTCTCCGCTTCAGGAACGGGGATCACCATGTTCTCCTTCTTCTCCCTGAACACCTGCTGGGCCGAGATCGCCCTCTGCAGGTGGTGCTCCTGAAACACACACACACACACACACACACGGGTCATTATCAGCTGTACAGTGTGATCAGTGATCAATAGAAGCTTTATTCTGTTTATATATTAATCCTTTTGTTGTCTTTGTGCTGCTGACCAATCACGGCTCTCCATTCCACGATGGCCCTACAGTACGCTTCAAAGCTTCGTTTATTTGTTGATTTTAATCTGTATTTATATGTTTATATTTATGACAAATGAAACCAGAAACAATCAAAAGGTTTGATCTCTGAAGACATTAAAACTATAAATAACAGGAAGTAAACAGCAGAGTCGCTGCTGCTGCTGTCAAACAGCTCGGCTCCACTACTGTAACATCAATTAACATTAATGCAAGAAGCGCTCGGCTAACGAACCGTAAACGGCGTCCATCATTACTTTAAGACACGAAGAAGACGGTCTGTGAAAGAAAGCTGTGCTGAAACTGAACCAGGAGAAGTCAGCTGATCTGATCCCACATCAGTGCGTCAATCAGGACTTCAGGGTGGAACCGCTGCACAGAAACCACGACCGAGGAGGACCAGTATCTGACGAGTCCAGAGGTGACGTTTGATGTTTTAAGTGAGGCGCAGAGAAGCTGGAAGGATGGTCACATGACCTGAACCCAGCTGAGCGCTCAGTCTGAACTCAACAGTGTGAATCAAAGCAAACAGCAGCGACTTTTCTAAAGTTTTTTAAAATCTGTTGGTTTGTTTCACAGTTTTTTGTTCAAACATGATTCCATGTGTGTTATTTTATCGACTTCAGCATCGTAGAAACAAAGAAAAACCTTCGAATGAGAAGATGAATCCAGACAGTTTGATGTTTTCAGATTTCTAGTAACACGTCTGATCATCAGAAACTCTTAAACGTTCTGTTTTATCATGATTTCATAACAAGTGTCTTCGTTTTCTTGTATCGCTGGAAAATACAGTAACAACCTTTTTCATCCAGACGCTCTGAAGAGAGAACGATAAACTTTCATCTGGGTATTTATTATTATTATCATCATTATTATTATTAACCTGGTGGTGAGTTTGAATGTAAACAGTCTTATAGATGAACTTGTTCACTCTGACATCAGAATAAGTCAGTCTGTATCATATTATTGTGTAAAATTGCCTCTTTAAACATTTATTAATATTATTATTATTTACAATAATGTCCCATTTTTCTGTTGAATGTAAAAAGTGTTTTATATGTTTGGTTTCCTTCGTGTCTTCAATCTCATCGGTTGTGTTAATCAATACATTTATTGACTATGAAACACCCTGCTTATAACTTTTATTTTATTGATGTTAGTTTATTCTCATTACTGATCTGTGAACTGATTTCAAACACAACATTTAAACTAGTTTGGACTCTAAGAAGCAGGAAGTCATTTAGTATCATAGTTTAACTTATCTTCCAGCGTGACGCGTCATTTCTGTCTGTATTTGTTTGGTTTTTAGATCCTAAATGAAACAGGAGCTCTGCTGTGTAGCGGCGGTTAGCTAGCAGGGATCCGGGCAGGCTGCATCGCCCGTTACCATGACAACAACGTTAAAACTGTAGACGTCACCGCCACAGAGCGCGCTCACGCCTCACCGGCGCTACGCTGACAGCGTATACTGAGTGCAGCGGGTACGTAAACTGCGTACATGCCTCTGCCCGGCCCGTTCCTAGCACACAGCGTACGGACAGAACTGTACGTAAACACGTCCTGAATGCGGCCGTGCTGCGGAGCTAATGCTAATGCTATCACCACACACAGTTTATTAAACATGTCCTACCAGCTCCTCTTCCTTCTCCATCCCGGTGGGCATCTGCGGGACGGCCCGGCTGATAGACACGCAGTCCGTCAGGTCCGGCAGGTCTCTGTTGCGGTAAACCGGGAGCGGTTTGGCGGCGTCCAGCGCTCGCGCCCGGAACGAGAGTTTACTCATTGTTTGCGCCAAATCAGCGACAATCCGAGAACCGCGAATCCCTCCACAAACCCGCGAAATAGCGACGTGAATCCGCTCCGGACGCGACTGTGTCCGCCGCAGTAGAGCTCATCGGTGTCCACTGCTCCGGGAACCGGCGGGAAGACTCATCAGCTGCCGGTTTACCGGGACGACGGGGCCGTTTCTCCGGCCGCGGAAAACATGGCGGACATGTCCACACCAGCGGCGGAGCAATCCCATCAGCCACCGCGGCACAGCTCAAAAAAACACACGCGACATGATGGTGCGCGCGCAGCTCCTGAAGGCCACTCCATCAATAAGAGTCTGAAGTTATAAGATCTGTTCTAGAACCCTGATAGCACCAATAAAACCACAATAGAACCCTGATAGAACCAATAAAACCACAATAGAACCCTGATAGAACCAATAAAACCACAATAGAACCCTGACACATCAAATTCAGCTGAAGAAAACACGTTCTACAAGAACACAATGAAAGGAGGATAATCTATAAACAATATTTATCTCACTATTTTCATTATTTATTAATGTTTTAGTGTTGTTGGCTCCTCAGAGTCCACAGCAACGTCTTCAGACATCCTGAACCCAAATATGTTCCGTTTCTATTCATAATAGAACCGAGGACATCAGAGGATGGAGGGAGTTTGTGACTGAAATGATTTACTGATTATCAAAGAGTCATTGAGCCCATTAACTCGTCATTTCAGAAGTAAAGATCTTTATAAACAGCTCCTGCTGTCAGGCACAAATGTGTGTTTGTCAGCCCACTGACTGTGAATAAATTATTCTAAACGATCAATACATGAGTGTTTTTGCAGATATTTAATTATTTTTTATTATTGTGTCTTCCTGACTTTGTTCTGGAGAATATAGAAAGTTTTTTTTTAAAGGCAGATTACCATCTGAAGCTCAGTGCAGGAGATTATTACTGATACACTTCCTCACCTGTATGTGTAACACATTATACCAGGTGTCAGATGGAAGGAGCTGAAGATCAATAATATAAATGGCAGTTATGAACTCCTCACATGTCAATAATGTCTGCAGATAAATATCAGTTTGTCGACCAAGGAAGTTCATTTGTGCAGCTCATTTCAACAACATCCAAAGTGCTTTAAATAAAACATAAAAGATAAAACAGATAACAGATAGTAGAAGTTACAGTGTTGTGTAAGATATTAATCAAAACCCTCAAATTTGATGCAATAAAAGGCAGAAAAGTCTTCAGTCTTGATTTAAAAGAACTGTGTTGAAGCAGACCTGCAGTTTTCTGGGAGTTTGTTCAGATATGTGGAGAATAAAAACTGCACGCTGCCTTGCCGTCACCAGAGGGCGCTAACAGGCTGGAAAACATCCCAAACAGATCTGCTTTAACATTTAAATAAGAAGAAATTATTCTGTTCAATACAAACATCTGAAAAGTTTTTTTTTATTCAGCAACATGAAAAGTTTCTTAAAAGGTTCAAAAGCTTCAAATCTTTTGTTTTATTAACAGACAGAAAAACAATCATTTGTGTTTTTTCTCATATTTCTGAAAAACATGTTATAAACTAAACAATTAATCAATTAATTATTAAAAATTAAAGTTATTTGCAGCCACAGTGTATAAAATTAGTCCATGTATTTCTCCACTTTGTAACATTTTATTTAATTTCAGACAAATTTCATTGAAAATTTTGAGTAATTTGCAGATATTTAACAGTAATTTTAGAGCCTTTTCTAGAAGTTGTGCATTTTGGTACAAATTCTAAGAAGAATTGAAGAAGTGATAGGTTGTTTTAGTCAGCACATGCCGTCATTGTATTTGGGTTCATATAGTTGTTAATTTGCAAAAATTCTTGATAAATTAGACAATTGACCAGCACTTACCGACTTAACACTTTCATTTTTATTTATTTATTTAGTTTGTACAAAATCACACCAGCCTTTCTATAAGGTGTCCTAAAAATGTACCCTTAAATACCTGCAAATTAGAGAATTATTTAAATTAGTATAAAATTAAGGGACCTGTAATATAAAGTGTTACCCTTTACTTCATTAATTAATAATGACTATAAATGTCCTGTCAGTTTGTATTTGTATTAGCCTGATATCACACATCACATATTAACCTCAGGCGACTTAAACATCCTCTTTCTTTAAACTCTCTCTTCAAATAAGGAATAAAATCCTCAAAAAATAACTTTAATGGAGAAAAATGGAAGAAACCTCAGAAAGAGCAACAGAGGAGGATCCCTCTGTAGAACAGACATGTAATAGATGATGTGTGTACAGAACAGACCAAAAAAGACCAATTACAGAAATACATCATGAAACAGAATGTAAAGTTAAATTAGATTTATAACATATATGAAGAATGTGATCAGGAGAACGTCTATTTGTGTTGTTGCTCCAAATGCAGCGATTAAAACCACTAAAACTATCGTGAACTATCGCTGTGTTTACTGACTTCCTCTAACTCTTTCTGTATCTGACTGACTGCCTGATCATTTCTTGGACATGTCAACAATCCGTTCTCTGTCTCGTGGAAAAGAACCTGAACATCCAACACAACGTTTGGAAACTTCTTAGACACAGTCGTCCTCCCAGTTGAATGCTCTGGTTTTCGGGTGTGATGCATCGCCACCAGGATGACGGGTTTATCAGCTGAAGAGAGGAGAGGAGAATATGAGTAACATGTGGTGGAGGTTGTTTTCTTCCTGGTTCATATGTTCACCATCAAACATATGATGGTTCAATAGGTATAAATCCTGGCTAAAGTGTGCCGACAACGAATATTTTGTTGTGTGGTTTTCAAATATTCTTATATCACTTTTAATCTGTCCTTTAATTGTTATACAAACCCAACACAACAGACAAGCGGCCCAGTTTTAAAGCATTTGTGATCCGACATCTTGGATTCTTTTGTTGAAGTTGAATCCAGTCTCATGATTGATCTGAACCAGCTTCCAGCAGCACATAGTTTCAATAAAACGAAGAACAGTGTATAATCTTACAAAGCAGCTAAGTAAGATGTTTTACACCACAACAAACTAATATGTTTTCTACCCTAGTCTCTTCGTCTTTTCTGATGTCTAGATGGAGATTTTTACTCCAGATCTGGTGTCATCACAAGCTACAGTTACAGATCTCCACAGACAGGGACCACATGTCTGTTCTGGCCTCCAGGAGGAGTGGAGGACATGTGGACTACTTTGCTCTGTCTGCTGCCACCAAAACCCAAACACAGATAAACAGTAGAAAACAGATGGATGGAAGGATGTTAATAAGATTACTGATAAGTGCTCAATAACAATCAACAGCAGTAATGATGACACCTTCTCCTGATACCATCACTAGAGATGTTACACATCACCACCTTTACCGTCCATGTGTCTACATAAAGAGCACTGAGCTGTACAATAACAACAAACTCACCTGTAATGTTTTTCATGGCTGCCTCCACATCTGACTGAAGACGAGAATTGATTGGACAGAAGACGATGATGATGTCACATCCCTGTAGGTCTGTGGTGGTTTCCACCATTAGCCGTTTACTTTTGTTAACTTGCTCCAGTAAGACTTCATGAGCACCAAAGGTTTCACCAGTAACGACCAGGAAGACTTTGACTGCGACTGAATTCCATGAAGTTGATGAAAAAAAGAACATTGTGAACATTTATACATTTATAAAGTATAAAATTAAATCCATCAGTGCATCACTTGCTGAGAGAACTTCAAAGATTCCTCTGCCTGAGATTTTTTAAAATTTCCTGAAACAAAAATAATAAACTTTACTTTCTAAAACCTGCATCTTAACATGTCACATGACACATTATCATATTATAAAATAGTTGGGGCTAACATATTAGCAAACATCCAGAAGACACAGTTCAGTTTGAGCTCTGCTTGGTCTCCACAAACTCCTGAGAAACATTTGTGTCTGATGTTCTACTTTCTTCAGCAGCTCATCTCTTAATGAGTCTGCAGGTTGCTGCAGGTAGAGTTCAGCAGCTTTATCAGAAAACTGCTGCTGTGAAGCCATTTGTGACTTAACTCTTGTTTTGTTTTGTTTTATTGGATTAAAGACATTTATACCTTGAATATATTAATAATATTCCTTTAAGTACACATTTCCAGGTAGTGAAGGTGGGCAACTTCACCACCTGACCTGCAACACTGGTTCCTCCAAGGCTGCTTCTTGAGTCCCCTGCTATACTGCCTTTACACACACAACTGCATTGTTTCCCACAACTCCACCTCCATTATAAAGTGACACAGTGATGGTGGGTCTCATCTCTAATAATGCTGAAAGGGCCTACCTCCATGCCTGGTGCCAGACTCACCACCTCACTCTCAACAGGAGAGAGTGGATTACACAAAGGGGCAGGACAAACCATTCTCCCCTCTCTGCATAAACAGATCCCCAGCGGAGAGTAAGCACCCATGAAAACCTTGGAGTTCACCTCACTGAGGGCCTCACAGTCAGCCAACACATCTGCTATTATAAAACCTTTTACACTGTGGCATCCCTTCAGCTTTGTAAATGACAATAAAGGTTGTTGTCTGTTGGATTCTTGTTATATGTTACAGTGAGGGCAGTTTGCCATGTGAGTGAAGCTGTCTGAACTAGCTCACAGGCTTCGTTTCATTTCTGTGAATCACCTGATGAGAAAATTAAATTTGTCTGTTGTTGATTTGTTTGATCAAAGATCATCAATGATGGAAGAAGCTCCACTCTGTAAAATATTCAGCATCTTTCTGTATTTCCATCGACTTCAACTTTTATCCAGATCAGGTCATTTACACTGATCAATCAATACTTTCAACCAGGACCTTCAGGATCTGGATCAAGTCGCTCCTGAAAATGGTGTGTCATGTTTAGTCGGTGTTTTGTTTCAACACGCAAGATACATTGCATATCTTCTGCTGACAAAGAAGAACATAGCAGATGAAGAAGTACAGAAAGCAAATAATAAAGAACTCAGACTGAGATCAGAGTCATCCAGAGTGAAATCTATATAATCACCTTTGTCATTTTCGATGGATGTCCTTAAAAGGTTAAAGAAGTCCAAAAGATGATCTAAGTTGTGGATCTTGGAGACATAATCCTTGACAACAAGTTCCGCAGCTACAAAGAGCACAAATGCTGTGTGGTCATTACATATTTAAATATCTTCTTCTGTTTTAAAATATATTGTGTTATTATGTTTGAATACATACGTAGTTTTAAAAAGAAAAATATCATTTGATGAAATACTATAAGTATAAGTCACATTTCATACACTTAAAACATTGTTCTGATACGTGTGGCTGCAGTTTCTGTAAAACTGTCTCCAGTTCTGTAGCCTCCTGATGTGGTTTCTCCTCTCCTGACTGAAGGTCGCTCTGTGGGAAAGAAGGTAGAGACAAAGGAGTTAGACATGAAACAAGGTTTGGTAAGGGAGTGTAGGCATGTGTTGTGTGTTGGACACACTAGTTGAACAGTTTCTTTTACAATATTAACTATAATAATGCCCTCTTCTCAATCAGCACTGGTACAGTTACAGATACAGTACTCGCCCAAAGTCATTTGACTGGATGAACTTCTGTTAACAGCATGTAAAATGCTCTAATAATGATATTTTTAAAAATATTTTGCGTATACCAAGAGATAACTGAACAATTACCACTGGGGATCTGGGAAAATGTATTTTTCATTTCATGGGGCCTTTAACCAAGATGCCCTACTTCTGGAGAAGCCTCAACTTCTGACGAGACAAAACTGGCCAGCAGCAAATTCACTGATGATAAACAGATAAACAGATACATGTCTCTTCCAAAGAAGAGAGAAAAATTTAATATATAGTACTGAGATTTGGTAATGGTTTATAATGGTTTGAAGCATGGTTACCCGGGTCTGGCAGATATACAAAACAGTAAGCACTGGCTAATCTGAAAGTGAGCCTAAGGTGGCCCGTATTTGAAATAGTGAGGATGGCCCAAATATGGTTGAACAGTATTGGGTCACTGTAGGTAAAGATGCAGCACTAATCTGTAAATGAGCCTAAAATGGCCCGGATATGATATGGTGCATATGGCCCAAATATTTTACATCAATCTGGGCCAGTTCTGGTAAATATACACCACAGCCCAGATAGGTCAATTGCTGTGGACCATACCCGACACTTTCATGTGGCCCACATACCATGTGGAATGATGGCACTTGGGTGGTCCACTCCTGTTCGCTGCTGTTATTTAGCAAAAGTGCTAAAAGCTCTGGCAAATATTGCACAAATTTCTGGAATTTTCATTAATTATTAATAATTAATCCTGGAGGGAATGCATCTTGCTTGTGTGACATCATGTGCAATTCTACACAGTAGAGTCTGGTAGGCAGTATGACAGCCTGCAGCCCCCTCAACTTGACTGTCAGTCCTGCCAATGAGAGCCAAGAAAACCTAGATGAGCCAGCCGGTAACCAGCAGCTACAGCACGCAGTGAATCACAGAGGAAAAGTTCACTAGTGTCTTCCATCAGAAAGTGCTGCTGTCAATCATGATCTTACTCCCCCTTTTTCTATTGTCAAATAACTCATTGAAGACAAACTTAGCAGGAAAAATGAGCACTTAAACAAACATCAGTGTGAATGATGAAAGTATTTGAGGTGCATTTTGATTTTGTAGTTTTGCCCACGTGTTCAACAATACTGAAAACTTTTAAGGTCTCCAACTAAAAGTTGTATCAGAAACAGACCAGTTTTGTTTCTGTGACTCACACAAACTTGTTCACATCACCTAATGTCACCTAATGTTACCGCTATGTGGGGCAAACATGCACAGAAAGAATATATTTATTTCAGCCAGAGAGAAATGATCACATTAAATGTTTGCATGGTTATTAGGTGCTAATATTTTCCTATTGAATGGATTATCACAGGTTTACACCCCCCTTCTCAATCCCAAAATTCCCTCTGATCTGGTGGTTATGTGAGGCATTTTTATTATTAGTGGAATATTAGTGTCCATGTAAACGCAACTATGGACAACAAAGATTGTGAAAGAATAAAAGCCCATCAGGTGGAGATACTTAATTAAATTGTCTTAAAATTAACAACAAAACTAAAAAATTAAAGGCTGTTGCTGAAAGTAAACCAATAGTGAGTTAAAATCCACAAACAGCATCTACATGCTTCAAGTAGTTATGAATAGATTTATTTTCTAAGTAGAGTGGACAGGACCACAGCTCCCACAGCTCCCAGTATAGTTTCAGTGTTCAGGACTGAGGAGGGTGAAGCATTAAAACGTGTTCACTCACCTGTGAACCAGTTCCAGCATCACCTGAGGACAGAAACAAGAGAGATGTTGTTAGTGATGGAAGAAGTATTCAGACACTTTACTGCAGTAAAAGTACCAACGCAAGTGATATAAAAATACTCCATTACAAGTAAAAGTACATCAGTATTCTGAGCTTGATGTAGTGAACTCTGAACAACACCACTCTGTAAAATCTAAAGCTGAAGATCATATGAAGCTTAAGAGAAGACGAAACTTTGAATGTACCTGAACGCTGGAGAAGAAGAATAACAGCAACAATAACAAAACCAACACCAACAACAGCAAAAACAGTCATGAAGTTCGTCTTCTGCTGAACTTGTCCTTCAGGCTCAGACTTGCATTTGGCTTCTTTGTCTTTTGGCATTTTGTTCCTTCTGTTCGGTTTCTTTGGTTTGTGTTTATCTGCTGTGGTGTGAAAGAAACAAGAGATGAGTAAAATGTGTTCCACAGATTTTCTTTTGAGAGATCCTGAAAGCAGTGAGTTGTAGATAACAGCTGGTAAACTGGACATAAATACAGCGTTTGCAGCTCAGTAGAAGAGCAGCTGTGAGAACAACAAACTGACGAGGAGGTCAGTGAGTGAATAAATACATGTATGTGCTTCAGTCTGTAACATGTGAGAAAAAAGCCAGTTCCAGAAACAAATCTACACACGACTACCAGAATGTTTCCCTCCACAAGAAGATCTGGAGAAACAAAAAGCTGGAAACTGTGATGTTTGGTGAAGGTGTACAAACCCATGAGATCACTGAAACACTTCAATAAATACATTCATTCATTCTGCTGAAAGTCTCTTACCTTGTTGACTCATGTTGGATTCTGGACAAAAAAACAAAAACAACAAGCAGAAATAGTTTCATTAAATCCTCAAACACAACCATCATCAAATATAAATATTCACAATGTTATTACAGGTTTCACTTTTACTTCATGTTCATAAATGTGATACGACTCATTTGTTGAGTCCAGATTAATCAGGATGAACGGCTTGATTAAATCTGAATATTATAAATACTGATCAGGCTGAAAACTCCTCTAAATTGATCCTTTTAATGACAAAGTGTTTCATCTCTTTCTGGACTGATTCAGTCCTACTGACTGAGAGAATAAATCCTGAAGCATCAGAGTCAGACTCAGGTCCACTGAGGTATTTATCACAGTGCTGCAGCACCACCTGCAGGTCACACTTGATACGTGCATGTTGCCTCTAACTTTCATCTATCTATCTATCTATCAGCCAATGACTGTGTTTTTAGAGGCCGTAGGGAGAGATAATATAGATATAACAATAAAAGTCAAAAACAAATTGTTTTCTGGTTTTGGTATATTTTTTCTCTATATATATAATAATAGCGTGTTGTAAGTTTGGTTATCCTGTTATCGTTGAATACAGCTTTGGATGGAGGGGAAACGGACCCACAGCTTGTATAAACCAGAACAAACTCAAAGCACGAACAAGTCAACATTTCAATTTGTTTCCTGCATTGTGTGCTGGTTCTTAAACTGTTATATGCATCATTTGCTAATTATAGATCATAAGCAGCATATTAACTAAAACATAGAAGTCAAAAGGGACAAGAGATGTTTTTAGTCAGATGATATGTACAGCAGTAACATGTTCTGTCTTTCTTTCTTACATTTAATATTAATTTTCAAGCAATAACTGGGATTCAGGAGGGTGAGTGTGAGCGACAGTTTTGTGACAGTAACCTATTTTCCTTTTTAATTCCTGACCTTTGTAATGACGTAATATTTTGACCATGTTGTCAAAATGTATATGTCCTGCATGAAACAACACAGTAAGAATGACGAGGTGAAGGATCTAAGATGAGCCTTTTGTTGTTCATCTTCAGAACATTGTAGTTTCACCACAGCAGATTCACGACAATAACAACCATCATCACATGATCACGTAGCTCAGTGAGTAATTGCAGTTGGATTCTCTCACACCGTAGTTGTCTTTTCATAAGTTCTCATGTTTTTTCCTTTTTCCTTGACTTCATGATGTTTTCCATTGAAGTCAATGTGGTTAGGAAAATAGGAGGTACTTTCCGACCGCCTTTGAACCTTTGAACCTTTGAATATCAAGCGCCAGAATTTTCTGTCTAAATTTAAGAGCCTAAAATAAACATATACTGGCAATTTAAATTTTCGATTTTTCACATTTTGAAAGTGACTGTTGAGACTGAAACAGGCTGAAATTCAGACCACATGAATTCAGAAAAAGAGATTAAATTCAGTAAATGTTGGTATTTAGCTGCTGATATAAATCAAATTATAGCAAATATTTGTTTTCATAGAATCACACCTGCATGAATTCCACTTAGTTTATCAATAATGAGTCTCTATAAACACATGAAGAAGTTTTCAGCTCAGTGAAATATGTGATAAATGAATCAGATGATATGTGACACACACTTTGTCTCCTGTGTACAGATTTATACACTCTGAACATCACTGGGTTAAAGTTTGATCCAGTTTGGATCAATATAGCAGCAACAACATCAGGTTCACTTTATCAATCTGTTGCTGTGAGCCAGTGTTACACACAACAAGCTTTAACTAGAAAGTTATTAACTATCAATAACAAACTGTGACATGTTTAAACAGAGAAGATTATAACAAGCTTCAGTTTGTGTCAATAATAAAAATAACACAACAACATTAACTCAGTATTGTGTTGCTGCTGTATCGACTCAAACTGGCTCAAACTTTAACAGTGATGTTTGAACTCTACTCTGTCAGAGAGACTTCCAACATGGCTCAGTGTGTTTCCAGGACCTCTCACCCTCCACCAATCCTTCCTTTTACTGCCAGCAGGTCGATGTACAAAGTCCCAGAAAACATCTACACACATCTTTTATTCCCTCTGCGATCATCAAACTGAACAAACTAAAATAGACGCTGTTCTCTGTCCTGTTTAACTCTGTTCTAGTCAATTTTTGTTGTGACTGTAATTTGTTTTGTTTGTTTGTTTGTTTGTTTTTATCTCTGATCTTCAGTGTGATAAAAGATTCACAGTATGTCCATGTGATCAATAAAAAGAAACAGTTTCCCGTTGATGATGAAACAAACGTTTGAACAATCTCAAAACTAAAATCCTAAAAGTTAAAGAAGCTGTTAAACATCTCGTCATTTGACTTAATTAAAAATGATAAATAATTAAAAAAAAAAAAACACGTAGTGCTAACATGCTAACATCATGCAGCACATGAAATAAATCAACTGAGGAGAGAAATCTTTACCTGCAGCTTTCAGTCACTCTGCTGGTCTTCTTCTTCTGCAGCAGCAAAGGGGAGACAAACACGAGTCGTACAAAGATTCCTCCTACGTTAAGTTTCAGAAAACACTGTATCCTTGTATGGAACCATAGACTAATAAATGTGAATGAGACACGGAGACGTTACTGCTACTGTTAACACGGACCAACAAACCACCAGCAGCTCCAGCTACGCGGGTGTGTAAAACAAACGAACCCTCCGTGATGAAGCCAGCAGGCAGACTGGAGCCGCTTTAATGCAGATGAATGAATCAGAGTTCAGAGGATCATATATGATATATCATATATTAAGATGTGCGGCATCAAATAATAATCTGTCAGACAAAAGACAGCAAAGCAAGAAGCTAGAAAAACTCTTCAGTGGAGCTAAAGTTTGTTAAATTGACATTAGTGTTGTTTATCTGCTGCTGTTTTACATTACACTGATGTTAATGTAGCTGATAGTTTGGATAACTTGACTGCTGATGTATTCACACTGTGTGTCGTTTGTCCACAATTACTGTAATTAACATCCTACAAATTAAAGTTCTACTTCCTGCTCTGTCAGATTTTAAAAGGAAGACTTTTATTTTTCCAACTTGAGTGAACGAATCAGAAATGAGGAAGAATCACAGGATGTAACTTAATGCTGTTGAAAGAAAAACAAAGAGAAAGTCAAGACCTAATACAAGAAAGAAGAAGGTGAAACTGATAGAAGACAACAATAACGTGTTTCTCAAGCTGTTAAAAGGTTGTTGACCCCAGTTACTGTTGTAAACACTAAAACATTAAAACTGACAGACAGTTGCAGTTATTAGGAAACAAAAAATTGATTCATCATTAACTTGTATGATTGTTCTGTTATCCAGGTCAAGATAAACTATATTATTCCAGACTGGGAAGTTCAGGGGGTCAAGGTGTAAAGAACAATCATAAAAACAGATATGAATACTATACAATATGCAGTTGCCCCTTCCATCCCCCTCACACATGTACTCACTCATACACGTTAAATATTAACACATCATCTTCTGCACACACTAATGTTCACCTCCCAAAGGACGTTGTTGCAGAAATCCTTAACCATAACTATCACATTTTTAATTCTACATCTTCATTTATCCAGTTATCTTCCTTCTCTCCTGCTTCAATTGTGTTTTTATAACTGTCTCTTCTCCATCTCGTTGTCCTGCTGTTGCTTTCGTTGATGTTGATGCTTTCACACTGGGACAGCCTGTCTCCGTGTGACCCTGTGCTCTCAGGAAAGAAATCAGTCCTGCAACTGGTTACTTTGTTTTCAGTGACACATGGCCAAATGTCCAGGAGAGGAGACAAAACAAAGGCAGGTTGAGTCGGATGAGCCGGGCTGTAAAAGTTTTCATGTAGCTACCTAACAGACGGGGGTCCTACATGGTGCGCTGCCATGGCCATAACCTTTGGGAAATCAAGGCGAACTGAAGTTGGTGGTGGAATACAGATGAGAGGTTGTCGTTGTCATCCAGTGGTGAAGCAGTTGGGACAGTCTCAGCCGAAGCGTCCGGCAGCAGTGGAGGCCTGGACAAAGGAGGGGACTCATCCTCGATGTGGAGATAAATCTTGAGCTGTGGTTTGTTTTTGCGGCACTGGGGTGAGGTGGCGCTATGACTAAGTGTTAACCTTGATGCATAGATGTGTTCAGTTTGGGGCTCCTATCAAGCACGTGACATTTGGAGCAGACTGCATGATATTATTAATGATATTGAGTTATGGCAACTTCTGGTAACGGCATGTGATCAAAACTCAAAATTTTGATAACTTTTCATGAAAAAGATCTTTAGAAGTGTCACGACCTGGCTCTGAAGCCATGACAAGAGCGGGAGATGCAAGTTGAAGGCCAAATAATGAATTTATTTAACTAAAAAACACAACAATAATGAAATTGAATTAAGAATACAATAGGATGTGACAATCAGTAAAATCCGTGGAGTGGGTGTGTGTATGCATGAGTGTAAGGTGAGATGTAAGAATGAGATGTTGGCTGCTGAAAATCACACTAACAATGTGTGGAGAGGAAGAGAGCCTCTCAGCCAGCACAATGTGCAAAAGTTTGTAAGTTTTCAAACAGCTTTATCCACTCAAAAATGCATTTCTTTTTGAATAATTATATTTATTGTATATTGATTATTATCACAGACATTTATAATCTAACTTGATTTGTTGGTGAATATCATGATTTTATCATTCTGCTGTACTTTGTACTGTATGTTTGAGCAGCACAAGTTCATGTCTAGACAGAAGGACGAGGGGAACTGAAAGTGACGGTGGGAGAAAATCTGAAAATCTTTTAAGTCACATGATTCATGAAGCAAACTGATAAAAGTAGGAGGAAGCTAAAGGTAAAGTGTCAGTAACCTTTTGGCTCCACTGTGCTGCAGAACTACGTCAGCAGAAGAAGAATGATCGATCAATACATATTTTGGGGTAGGAATATGTCTCCTCAGATTATTCTGCACAATTTAACCTAAGTTATAAATACAAATAACTGCAGAAAATGTGTTTTTGAATACATTATCAGAATGAAGTGAAACTTCTACTTTTAGACTCATTTGTCTGATTTCTCAGAAACTCCAAACCAGACTTCAATAAAATGTGGTGAAAAGTTGAATCAAGTGATTCACTTTAAACATATTTCTGCGGTTTTCTCTGTAAAACTGTTTTCACCACTCGTGCTGTGAACACGTGTTCAGTTACTGCTAATGCAAACACAACATTTCCTGTTGCTGCTTCAAATTAAAACTAATGAACCACAGACTGGCTTTTATTGTGAAACAGGAAATGTGATGTATGTGTGTGTTGAGGTCACTAAAATGACATTAGTATAAATGTTACTGTGAACTTTAATAAACTCAGGTGTTTATTTTTATAAATATATTTTCTTTAAGATCAGAAACATTTATGACATTTATCCATTGAAACATTGATCAAAAGTATTGATCATGATGTTCTTCATATCTTCCTCTCTACAGCACTTCTTCTGTTTCCTCATGTTCATGGTAAGAAACATTGAACAGCAGAATATAGATGACATTCTGTTTCTTTTAAACAAAATTCGTGAATTTAGACTGAAAACTGATTTCTGTTTAATTTTAGTTTAATCAGTGCGGGTGAAATAAAAACATTAAAACAAGAAACAGTCTAAAAGCTGATATAAATCACTGAACCTTCAATTAATTGTAATTTGCAGTTTTTTTTTATTTATTAACATCTTGTTTCGTGCCACACATGAAAGGTCTTCTATTACATATTTACATGTTTCTTAAATGTTTGTCTTTGTAGGATCTGAGCAGCCATCTTCTCCCAGTAAGACATTAAAATCTGTTTCTGAATTCTGATCTTTATTGACACAGAATGACACATGATGTTAATGGAAATGTTTGTTTTCTCTTCAGCGTTCAGTGAACCATGGAGACAAATATCTTGGGGGTGAGTTTATGTCTCTGCTCTTCAACATAAAGGATGGAGTGTGACTGACATGTTTGTAGTTTTAGTGAACAGCAGCAGCACAGAGAGGCTGAATATATTTTACTATCAGCAGGTGAGCTGCAGTATTGTTATTATCAGTCACATCTGCTCATTATTGAAGTCTGCTTCAGGCAGTTCTGTGGATCATAAAACTACAACTGCAAACATGTAGAAACACGACGAGACCTGTATTTGTTCAGTTTATTGATGATGAAATCATTTTTTTTAAATCTTAAAAATTTAAACAGGTTAATATATTTATCTTAAATTAAATATATACACATATATATATTTTACAGAGACAAGGAGAGCGATCTGCAGTACGTGCAGAGTTACACGCCTGTAAAGGGGAAAGTCAAACATCTCCGAGTTCTGCTGTACGGGCCGGTCGGAGCCGGAAAGTCCAGCTTCATCAACTCTGTCAGCAACGTCCTTCGAGGCAGAATGAGCATTCCTGCTGCAGCCAGTGCTACCACCTCTGACAGGAGTTTCACTAGAAAAGTAAAACACTTGAACAAATGATCCTAGTTAAGTGTTTCTGTTAGTATATTTTAGTTTATTTCAACTGTTTAAAAACAGCTGATAACAGTAAAAAGCCAATAAAAGACTGAGTTAATTAAAAGCAAGACCAGAAAAATAAGTTTTGAGCTGCTTTTTTGAAAAGGATGCTTGTCTAATATGTGGTTGGAGTTTGTTCTAGATCTTTGGTGCATAGCTACAAAAAGCTGCCTCACCATTCCTTTTGCATTTTATCTGTGGCACATTTAAGAAGCCAGTGACCTAAGTGAACAGTTTGGCACAAACTCTGACAAGCAATCTGTGTATTTTTGGGCTTCAGAAATGAGTAAAAGAATTTTAAAATCTATCCTCAACATTACAGGTAGCCAGTGGAATGATGCTAATACTGGTGTAATATGTTCCCTTTTCCTAGTTTTGGTTAAAGTTCTTGCCGCTGAGTTTTGAACAAGTTGCAGCCAATCAATGGTTTTATTTGGTAAACCAGTATAAAGTGCATTACAATAATCTAAGCATGAAATAACAAAGGCATGAGTGAGTTTCTTGGCAAAGTAAGGTAGAGTGTTTCTTAAAAAGCTATCTTTGTAATGTTATAGATTCAGAATTTAGGATAACACCTTATTTTTTTTATTTTTACTTCTGGTTTAATCTGTAGAGCCAGATTTCAAAGCCTGTTTGAAAGTTATTATCTCTGTTTTATCTTTATTTAATTTAAGCAGGTTAACACTCACCCAATGTGCAATGCTAGAGAAGCAATCTATCAATTAATTAAGAGCATCTTTATAATTTGGCGTTACAGATAAGTATAACTGGGTGTCATCTGCATAACAATGAAGATTTATGTCATGGTTGCAAACAATTTCTCCAATAGAAAGCATATACAGGGAGAACAGTAACAGACCAAGGATTGAACCATGAGGAACACCAAAGGAAAGTCACACTTGTCTGAGATATGTTCACCAAGCCTGACAAAATAGCTCCTGACAGTGAAGTAAGTCTTGCACCAGTTCAGTGTGGTTCCAGAGAGTCCAATCCAACTTTCAAGTCTGGAGTACCTCATGGTGGACTGTATCGAATGCAGCACTTAGATCAAGAGAACAAGCACTGAAACATTCTTATATCTGCACTCCATCTAAGATCATTTGTTGCTGTTATAAAGGCTGTCTCTGTGCTATGTCCTCCTCTAAAGCCAGAATGAACTTTTTCATGGAGCTCATTTTTTTTTTTGCAGGAATGCATCCAACTGTTTTAACACTCCAAGAGGCTTTTTTGTGCGTGTGGACATGCTACATTTACCCACCAAAATTCGTCCATCCCCGTCCAATTTAAAGGTGGGGGCTTTTAATTTGAAAAGTGCTAGGAGGCTCCCTTGAGCCATTTTAGAACCCTCAAGCCAAGGCCAAAGAATATCAGATATCAAGTGTGTGTGTGGGATAAACAGGAAAGGCTTATGAGTTATATCATCATTATGTTTGGTTAGTTTGTAGCTCTCAGAGCAGAAGATCCATAGGACCAATCCTATCTACTAAAGATGACCTTCATATATGACTGATCTGTTTTCCAGTGCCTTGATGATGTTCACAGTCATGGAATGGTGGCTTACAAGATGTAGGAGGAAGGATATGGTTCTATAGGCTTATCTGGACTTTCAGCTATTTTACAACAAGCATGTCCTGACAGCTCTGGTGGAGCTCAGGATTCATCCATAAGGAATAACCAAATCCACCAGAAACCAGAATCTGTGTGTAACAGCTGATCTAGGTAGATGCATAGCAGAACACAGAACAAATAACAAACAAATCCTGACCGATCTGGTGTTAATGTTACCGCTGCTGTGCACAGCCTCTTTCTCAGTCTGGTGACACACTCATCGTTTCAATTTCTGTGTGATGCTGCAGCCAGCTGTGGACAACAAACAGAACATCAATATGTTTCTCCGAAATCCTGGATACATTCAGTGACACCTGAACAACATTATTGTAAGATTCAGACATCTAACATGTTTCAGACCTGCCTGCGTCACATTAATAGCTGTATTTAGACATTTGACATTTCAGTAGATAATGTTATAGATGTGAAACACTACAGAAGTAAAATAAGCAAAATACATGAAAGTTGATTTGTAATTGTGGAAAACTCGTGCAAATTGAGGCTTTTGTGTTCTCTGTAGTTTTCATTATGAAAAGTCTGAAACACTGGAAACAGCTCTGCTCACTCAAACATACACAAAACAAGAGCAGATTACACTCAGCTGAAATGATGGGCGTGCTTGCACTGTTATATCATTAATGCAATATGTTTTTGTGACCTTGCATTGGGACAGACAGCGGTTGGAAATGAGTGATTTTGAGAGTTGAATCTTTAGCTGCAGCTTGTTGCTCAAACAAAAAACACTAAAAACAAAAAAGTTCCCTCATACACAGAGATGTATCCAGGATTTTTATACAAAGTCGGTAGATGCATGTTTCTCTGTTTGTGTTTCAGTACGAAACTCATCAAATCAGAAGAGGAACCTCCGACAGCTTCTACCCGATCGTCTTCAATGACATCATGGGTCTGGAGGAGGGGACGGGACAAGGTGTCCAAGCTGAAGACATCAAACTGGCCATGAAGGGACGTGTGAAGGAGGGTTACAAGGTAAAACTGTCACATTATTCAACAAGAACCATCTACTGTTGTGATCAGGAGCCTGTACCACAAAGTGAGATCAGTGTGTTAGCAGATCTCTTTAGACTTAACTCAGGTTTTCTGGTCTCAAGAAGCTGGTTCAACACCACTGCCCAATCGGGTCACTGGGAAAAGATCATTCCTACAGGATCCTGTCCAGAAACAGTTCATTTGTTCAGTTCTTGTCTAAACTCCAAATGTTAACAGAGAAAACACATTTAGAACTTAGTTATATTGAATCATCAAAGACATTATATTTCTATTTTTTTCTTCCATATGTGAATAAGTGAGAAGTGCCATATCCCCCTGTAATATAAGGTGCACATGATGTGACTACCAACTTCACCCAAAGTTATAGAACTGCAACATAGACGTAAGCTCAAAATCAAGTTTGATGATTTTATTCCACAATAACTATTAGCTACATGTTCTAGACATTTAAATAATCATAAAAATATTTAACTTACTCCTCTCATGACAAATCCAGTCCAATAAAACAAGAAGATGAGCTTGATGGAAAGTTTTCAGGTTGTATGAGTTCATGGCCATTTACTATTCAATAGCATTGCAAGAATAAACAATAGGACCCACTGACTATGAAAATGTGGTCTTAAAAAAAAGATTTAGAGATTTTTTTAGGATAGGTAAAAGTCATCCCTCTGCTCAAAAAACCTACACTCAACCCAGCTCAGGTTGAAAACTACAGTCCAGTTTCACTCCTGCCTTTCCTGTCAGAAGTACTTGAGCGCACAGTCTTTAAACAAGTGTCCGAATTCCTTTCTTCCAACAACCTATACGACCCAAATCCAAATACGAGATATTTTAGAGTATCTTTCAGGAAGAAGTGTCCGAACTGCACAGCTTATCCACAGGAGTTCCTCAAGTGTCAGTGCTTGGTCCCCTTATTTTTCTCAATATACACTACCTCACTTGGTGCAATCATCCACTCTCATAGTTTCTCATACCACTGCTATGCTGACGACACCCAGCTCTTCCTGTGATTCCGACCGGAAGACCACACAGTCTTGGCTAAGATCTTGCCATGCCCATTGATGAAAGAATACCACCTTCAAGTCAACCTCTCTAAGATAGAGCTCCTCGTCTTTACAGTCAACCCTTCTATACAGTAGAACATCAGCATCCAGCTCAAATCTACTCAACTTGTGCCCACAAAGTCTGTCTGTAACCTGGATGTCATGATTGAAATAATCTTTAAAATTCACGTGGCCTCAATTGCTTGCTCATGTCAGTTTGCGCTGTACAACATCAGGAAGATCAGACCCAACTTGTCTGAGCTTGCAGCACAACTCCTGGTACAGGCTCTCTTAATATCTTGCGTTGACTAGTGCAACTCCTTACTGTCAGGCCTCCTCGCAAGTACATTCAAACCTCTGCAGATGACCCAGAATGCAGTGGTGCATTTCTTCTATCAGCCCAAAACAGCACGTCACTGTTCATCTCCCTCCAGTGGCTCCCAGGTTCTGCTCATATCAAATTCAAAACCCTGACACTTGCTAACAAAACAGCAACTTAAACGGCTCCTGCCTACCTGAACTCCCTCATTCAGGTCAGGTCTAGTTCCCTGGTGGTGGAATGAGTTACCAAACCATGTTCAATCTGTAGAGTCCCTAACAATCTGTAAGAAAAAACGAAATATAAAAAAAAAAAAATCGGCCTCTATGCAATTTATCCAATCTATGCATTGCCTTGATGCACTGCCTGTTGGCATCTACATCCTACGACTCAAACTTAGATTTATGGCACTTACTTGTGTTGTTGTCTCTTGTCTCGACCCCTGCTTGGGTTGTATCAGCTCTCTGATGCATGTCGCTTGGTATAAACGCATCTGCTAAAATGAAATTCTAAATTGTAAATTGTGAAAGTTATTTTCTGGAATTTCCCAAATATCTGTGAATGATATTCATCAAATGATTTTAAGTCTGCAACATGCATGATGTCTTAGTAACAGCTGACTTCTCACCTTCAATGTGATAAATAAAGAAATGTCTGAGAGTCAGAAGCTGTGTGGTTGTCTTGTCTTCCTTGTTTAATGATCTGAAAGCTCAGATTTAAGCACTATTTCACATTTCTGTTTTATAGTTAGTCAAACATTTATCATTAAGTTTCAATCCATGATATAATGTGTCACTGTTTTCCAGTTCAACTCAGCATCTGCGCTGTCGGAGCATGATGAAGGATACATCCAGTCCCCCTCTTCAGGTGATCAAGTCCACGTTCTGGTTTGCGTCCTCTCTGCTAACACAGCAGAGATTAAGGAGTCAGTTTTAGAGAAGGTGAAGGTCATCAGAGAGGCAGCCAGGGACCTGGGTGAGAACAGAGTTTACTTAAAGTGTGTATCCACTGATCCTGTTTTATTTCAGGTTGATCTGAACTTCTGCTCTCCAACATTATACCATGAGGTCCAGAGTCCATAAGTATGCAGGCTTGTATCAGGTTAAAGATTGAAAAAAAGCAGTTTTTATTTGTATTTTTAAAGTAAAAGAGTAAACATTTAAACCATAACTAACTTGTGTTATCATTTTATTTGTTAAGTCCATAAAGGCCTTTATGAATAAGATTTTAAAGATAAACATTGTCATTAGATTCAACATTTTACTAGGAACAGAAGATGATAAAGGATGAAGAACGTTTGCACCAAATGGCAGCTGTTGTTTTGAAACGACAGAATAGATTTCCAGTGACTCCCAAAAGACCCATATGAATGTAAGACGGATGGGGATCAGACCATGATCCACAGGAGCGTAATGGCTGTGGTTAAGATCTGGTTAGGTTTAGGCACAACAACTACTTGATCTTGATGATCACTTGAAATGTGGTTTATACTTCTTACGTAACCATTGTCGTCATAGCAACAGTAAATACCACAAAATACTGTTTAAAAAAAATGTCCCAGTGGCAGTTGGAAATGTGACGTTCATGGTTGGAGGCAAAGTCTGTCTGTCATTATTAGACAAATCATTTTATCAAGTCTTCATATATTGGATTCATCCAAACGTCACCTCCCGGTGACATAATTAGTATGGTCACTAGATGACGATAACTAAACTATAGATTGCTGACCTGAATTTTAGACCTATTCTGTTGTTTTGCCTGCAATGTTGTAATATAGTGAAAAAAGATGGAAACCTTTTTTCCTACAAGGATTGTATAGCTGTTCCTTTAAATTGACTTTATGCCTTACAAAAAGATAATTTCATTTTATATTTTATATATATATTAGATATTGATATTTTCAGTAATTTACAGGCTTACATACTTTCAATGATAAAAGCACAAAAATTAGATAAAATCAGCTTACATGCAAATTTCTATTTGTGTGTATAAATAATGAAACTAGATCTTTTACAACGTTAAACTGTACTATAAAAATATTTTCAGTCATTATTACTAAAATATGCACATTTCTCAGCACCTGTAGTTGTGAGTATAAAGAGTACAGCTAAATGAAGCTGGACTGCAGAGAGTTAAAACCAGGTTTCAGTTAGCCTGATCATGCTAGCTTTGAGTCGGGTTTAAAGAGTTGAGTCTGTTTCTGTATCCACAGGAATTCCTCAGATGGCAATAATCACAAAGATCGATGAGGCCTGTCCTGAAACTGAAAAGAATCTGAGGAACGTTTATAAAAGCAAGTACCTGAAGAAAAAGGTGAGTTTATACAGAAACGTAACCTGAAGCTTTGCAGTCAAAATAGTTTAACACAAAAAAACTAAGACTTCACATTTATTAATGTTGTTTCTTTAACATATAGATGAAAGATTTCAACTCAGCAGTCGGCATCCCGATGAACTGCATCTTTCCTGTGAAGAACTACAATGAAGAAATTGCCATCGATGATGATGTGGACACTCTAATCCTCAGCGCTCTGAGACAAATGATCGACTTTGGAGACGACTTCATCGACAAAATGTAAAAATTACAAACAGAAATGAGCAACAACATTTTATTTATTGGTTTTACTTTTTGGTAATTTTGTTTTATCGTCCATGTCTGTATTTAAAGAGAGGGAGTCTTTTGCTGTCTCTATACAGACAACAAGAATCAACTTATACCACTTATAGAAACAGAGGCTGTGTCTGAATTTTCTTGTAGTCAGCTGAAAGAAAAACAGTTTATTATAATTTTATTTTCACAGATCAGGTCATTGATTCAATCAGTTCAACAATGCACCAAAGTCAAACATTAACAACAAACACGTTCTACATTCTTTAACCAGCTAACATGTGATCACACAGAAACAATGAAGTTTTAATGTACTCTGTACTTCTATGAAATGCAGAGTTGCTAAAGCTTCTAAACTAATACAGGAAACAAACTGAAAACTTTGCAAACCGTGACTTATGCTGAAAATATTATCTAATGCACAGATGTCTGGTACCAAGCCCTTCCTCAGCGTGCTTAATGTCAGATGTAATACAAAGGCATGAGTCTGATTAGTCAACAAGATTCATCTGGCATAACGATCAATGGGACCAACCATTAATCAATAATATATCAACGGTTTCAGGAAGGAGGTTCTCACTGATGTAACCTTTCAGAGAGCTTATTGAGTTATTATCTCAAAAAAAGGCCTTTATTTCACTGCATCACTTTTTTTTTCTCAAAGTGCTGATTGTGTTTCTGTATTTTCAGGAATTCCTCAGATCACCAATACCACAAGGAGCGTGGTTGGAAACAGTGGTTTGACATCTTAATAACTGGACTACAGCAGTTTGGTACCTTGATAAAAGAACTACAGCAGGTTGGTACTTTGATACCTGGACTGCTGCTGCAGGTTGGTACTCTGATACCTGGACTAGAGCAGTTTGGTGCATGGATAACTATGCCTTTGGGGATAGTTGTGATGATAATAATGATGGTGATGAGATCTCATTGATGAAATTTCAGATGTTTCACTTTTCATTAGATAAAGAGGTTCAGTTCATCTGGGTAAATGTTTGTTTACAACCTGTCTGATGTTGTTTCTCTGTCGGACCTTTTTAAATAATGTTTGCTGCGTTCCCAGAGCTAAGAAATTTGAGTGGGTGCATCATTATTATCATCTCTGACTGAGATAAGGAAGCTCAGTCCAAACTATAGTTTTCCTTTAAGCTATTAGCGGTTAGCTTGTTGCTATGATAACCTGTACTTTAATAAAGCAGTGCTTAAACTGTTGACCAGAGCATCCACATACGATTGTAACAGACACCTGCCAGCCAATCAGAGAACAGGAATTCCTGTGGGACCAAGCTGTGGAGTATCACTGTAAAACAAACATTTAGGTCTTTCTCTTTTCTTTTTATTAAAAAAAATCATTTAATTTAACAGGTAATACACTAATATAATCACAATATTAATGTGTGTTTAATGTGTGTAAACCTCTTAAACTCAACTACCTAAAACCATAGATTAATGCAGTGTAAGCTGAAAATTAGTCATATCATATTGTATCACATTGTATCATATGTATCCTATGATGAGAACAATATGACCCGGCCTGACTCCTGAAACAGTGATTAAACGATGATGTTTAAGGGAACTTCAGAACAGAATGAACTTCATTAGAATAAACACTTTCACCTAATCAAATATCTTAGTTTCAGGGGCCTCCAGGCTGCAACATCTCAGGAATATTTCCAAGATTAGAAGAATGTTGTCTTTCTTTTCTTTGTTTAATCCTCTGGATGAAGTTTTAGACTGTGCAGAACCCTGAACACACTTCTCATATCAACATACTTGTACTCATGGCTACCAGTTTCTCTTTTGTGTTCTACTTATTATGTCCACATTACTTGCCCAGGCCACACATGCTGAAAGGCCTCTCAGATCTGTTGGGTTAGGCCTGTTTGCTGTTCTAGATTCCAGATTTTATGCTTGTTTTTACTCTGTTTTTGACCCAATGGATAGTTTTATATGTGAATGTTTTTTTATGCTGCTCTTTATATGTGTGATTGTCTTTTTATGATTCCTCTATCTGCAGTTTGTTATCCTTGCTTGAAAACTACAAATAAAATTATTATAAAATATAAATTACTGTAATAAGGTGTCTATGATTGTCATCATTTGTTCTTACCCAAACATTTTTAAAGAAGTCTTTGACACTCAATCAACCATTATGTGTTGAAAATGATGAACATTGATCAACCAAACTGAAGCCACTTGACATAAATCAAGTTGTCTTGGAAACCAAAAACAACAAATAAATCAGATTTGGCCCACAGTTCATTTTTATTCTGTCGCTGATCGGGTCCATGTTCCATATCCTCATCCAGCCCACACATCACTTGGAATGACAGCACTTGGGTGGCACGCTCCTGTATAGCACCTTTCTAGTAATCTGACCACTCAAAGCACTTTTACACCACAAATCACATTCACACATATCAGAGGAAATCTAGTCACTCACATACTGAGAAATTTGGGGTTCATGAGCATTTTGTGGTTAAGTATCTTACCTAAGGACAGTGTCACTGGGGCTGCCTTAGGCTGTGCAACCCTCATTGCACCAAACAAAGCAGTGGAAACCAGTTCTAAGACTAAAGGTGGGGACTGTGGCTGGACAATGATCCCTGGACTAAGTAAATAACTTAACTGAAGCACCTTTCAAAACCAAGGAGTTACAAGGTGCTTTACAATGTAAATAAAATGAGAGAAATAAAATAGCATAAAAATAGAAGTAAAATAAAATAAATAAAAGTGTAACAACACATAACATCAATATAAAAGCATAATAAATGCACAGCAGTCAGATAAAACAATAAAAACAGTAAGAGCAATGTAAAGAATTCAGCAGCAAGTTTATCAACATGAATATTGAAGTCACCAACTATCAAAACTTTGTCAAGTTTAACACTAACATTTAAATTCACTGTTATAAGAGGAGGAGGCCAGTGTGCTGTATCTTGACCAAAGCTGGCCCAGATATGTTTTAAGATGACAGGCCACATTGGCTATATCATATGTTGGTCACCTCCCAGATTAGCCAGCACTAATAACTATATTTGGCCATATTCAGCATTTCAAATGTGGGCCATACTAGGCTCACACTCTGATTAGCCAGTGCTGGCTGTGCCATAAATTTACTGAAACTGGCCCAGATTGTTGCCCATTCTACTTTTAAAGGCTGTAGGAACACCAGTAAGCTGCATACTGGAAGCACAGTGTTCTAGTGGGATAATATGGTACTATGAGTTCTTTCCTATATATTTCATATACAGGGCATATATGTTGATGACTCATATCTTGTTCTTCCCATTCAGCCAACTTTTCAGGACTCTGTGGCTGACTTCCTTGCAGTCTCCTCCAGGATTCCAAGGTATTTGTAGCTGTCCTGAACATCTGCAATGCTGCCTTCTGGTAATTCAACCCCTTCGGTTCTGATCATCTTCCCTCTCTTCGATACCATCCGACCACACTTATCTAGTCCGAATGACATTCTGATGTTGTTGCTGTAGATCAGTGAGTCCATGTCTTGCTCATTCCTGGCATTGTGCCCTTCTGGTGGTCCTTCATGTTCAGGACTATCTGACCTTGGGTCCCATCCATCAGCAGTTGGTTCATTTGTTCTGCAAGGCGTCCATGGAGTGCAGTTAGTTTCTTTAGCCAGGAGGTGAGGATCATGTCCAGGCCTGGTGCTGTCCAGTTCTTCATACCTGAAACTTGTTCCTGGATGTCTGCCATTGTGATGGTAACTGGGTCTTATTCTGGGAGATTGCTGTGGTCTGCTTTTAGATCCACCAGCCACTGAGCATTGGTGTTATGCGAAGCCTCCTTCATCCATATGCTCTTACAGTATTGTTCAGTCTCAGCCCTGGGAGGATCTGATAGAACAGATATAACTCTAATAGAACCCTGGTAGAATCCCAGTATAACCAATAAAATCACACTAGAACTCTGACAGCTGATGAAAACACGTTCTACAAGAACACAATGAAAGGAGGATAATCTATAAACAATATTTATCTCACTATTTTCATTACTTATTAATGTTTTAGTGATGTTGGCTCCTCAGAGTCCACAGCGCCGTCTTCAGACATCCTGAACCCAAATATGTTCCGTTTCTATTCATAATAGAACCGAGGACATCAGAGGATGGAGGGAGTTTGTGACTGAAATGATTTATTGATTATCAAAGAGTTATTGAGTCCATTAACTCGTCATTTCAGAAGTAAAGATCTTTATAAACAGCTCCTGCTGTCAGACACAAATGTGTGTTTGTCAGCACACTGACTGTAAATAAATTATTCTAAACGATCCATACATGAGTGTTTTTGCAGATATTTAATTATTTTTTATTATTGTGTCTTCCTGACTTTGTTCTGGAGAATATAAAAAGTTCTTTAAAGGCAGATTACCATCTGAAGCTCAGTGCAGGAGATTATTACTGATACACTTCCTCACCTGTACACACACATTATACCAGGTGTCAGATGGAAGGAGCTGAAGATCAATAACATAAATGGCAGTTATGAACTCCTCACATGTCAATAATGTCTGCAGATAAATATCAGTTTGTCCACCAAAGAAGTTTATTTGTGCAGCTCATTTCAACAACATCCAAAGTGCTTTAAATAAAACATAAACGATAAAACAGATAACAGATAGTAGACGTTACAGTGTTGTGTAAACACTGGTTTTCGGGTGTGATACATCGCCACCAGGATGACGGGTTTATCAGCTGAAGAGAGGAGAATATGAGGAACATGTGGTGGAGGTTGTTTTCTTCCTGAGGACAATAACTCTTCAGAAGGGGAAAAATGTTGATGGTTTACAATGGTAGCTCAAAACTCCAAGAAAGTAAACAAAAATAACGCTAACAACAGCAAACAAGCATTCTGGGTGTGTACGGGGAGTTAAGTCTTGTTCTTTTTCATTTATGTTAAGCTTATTTGTGAGTTAAAGGATCAGTGTGTAGAATTCAGTGGTGGTGGGATGGATCTGGTGGGATGGACTTGTATACATTGGATTCAGTTGGTTGCAACTTCACCACTAGATGTCACTAAAACTTACACACTGGTCCTTTAAAGTGGAAACAGACACTTTTTCATCCCATTAGTCAGCAGTAGCGGTACTGCTACAAATGCTATCCTCTTCCTCTTTTGGTTGTGCAATGTTTGATGCATTTCCTTTCTACCGTAAATCCTTACATCACAATGATAACCTCAACACTGGACCCCCCAAGGCTGCTTCCTGAGCCTCCTGCTATACTGCCTTTACACACGACTGCATTACTACACACAGCTCCACCTCCATTATAAAGTCTGCTGATAACATGGTGTCATCTCTAATAATGATGAGAAGGCCTACCTGGATGAGGTGGAGAACTTGTATCCTGTGAAACATGTTCATGTTCAGGATGTTGAGTCTTTCTGTGAGGACGTGCCAGCCTGTAGAGAGACAGGAGGTGGAGACAGGGGGGTTAAAACCACAGTCTGTATATAAAGATGGACGATGCGTCTCAAACAAACAGACATTGGACAGAAATGAGTTCAAAAATACACATAAAACCATTTCATTCAGACTCTGATATTTAACTGCTTGGATTCTCACCTGTATATCACAGGCCTGCTGCTGATTGGTGGAGGAGGAAGGCTGGTTGTCATCCTGACCAACCTCATCCTGTGCAGGACGTTCAGGATGCTGAGAGTCTTTCTGTGAGGACGTGTCAGCCTGTAGAGAGACAGGAGGTGGAGACAGGGGGGTTAAAACCACAGTCTGTATATAAAGATGGACGATGTGTCTCTACTTCCAGCTGCTATACAAAATGAAACCAAACTATTACATTACATTATCAGGAGCTGCCATCTTGAGTGGCTCTGGGAGTTTTTCTGTCATTATTGTGGCAAAAAATGTTTGATTTTGCATCGGTTTCGGTCTTCACAATTTGCGATGTTACGATGGTACGACTCAGACAGTGAATTAACCAACTGTCATTTATTAGCAGTAGTTACAGCTGACAGCAGTCACTCCTCCAGCAGAGAGGTCATATGACGTCCACACTTTGCTGTGGTCAGGTGACGAGGGAATGGTTTAAGCTCTGATTGGCTGAGTGACTACATATTATTCAAAGATATCTACAGCTGCAGAGAGTGAAGCTTGTGTGGTTTCTCACATGTGAACAGACACATTATAACATGTTGACTAACCTGTGTGTCTGCTGCATCATCACTGCTCTGTTGTCCTGAATCCTCCTGGACTGGTGACTCCGGTTCATCACATGTGGACTCTGACTGGGTGGAGCTACCGTCCTCTGAGGAAACAGCCGTCGCATTAGACAAACATTTGCATGTATGTGATTGGCCGAGGCAGTGTGACATTGGGTTTTTTATTAGCTGAGTCCTGTGTGGTGGCACCCCTGCAGCATTTCTATAAGGAGACCTGAGTACTACAGGAAGGTCAGCTACACCTGCATCATGTTGCAATACACTGAAAAAAAACTGGGGCAACAGTTCACATCTGTACTTGGCATTCCTTCTCTCCTCAGGAGTGTATATAATCACCTTTTTTAGGCTGCAGTTTCTGAAGAGCTGCCCTTGGTTCCTTTTCTATATTTCCAGTCTGACAAACAAACAGACATTGGACAGAAATGAGTTCAAAAATACACATAAAACCATTTCATTCAGACTCTGATATTTAACTGCTTGGATTCTTACCTGTATATCACAGGCCTGCTGCTGATTGGTGGAGGAGGAAGGCTGGTTGTCATCCTGACCAACCTCATCCTGTGCAGGATGTTCAGGATGCTGAGAGTCTTTCTGTGAGGACGTGTCAGCCTGTAGAGAGACAGGAGGTGGAGACAGGGGGGTTAAAACCACAGTCTGTATATAAAGATGGATGATGTGTCTCTACTTCCAGCTGCTATACAAAATGAAACCAAAATATTGTTTTATCTAGAGTCACTCTGGGATGATTTTGCTTCTTCTTCTCTCAAAATTTCGACAAACTTTACAATGTTATGATGGTACGACTCTCTCACATGTGAACAGACACAATATAACATGTTGACTAACCTGTGTGTCTGCTGCATCATCACTGCTCTGTTGTCCTGAATCCTCCTGGACTGGTGACTCCTGTTCATCACATGTGGACTCTGACTGGGTGGAGCTACCGTCCTCTGAGGAAACAGCCGTCGCATTAGACAAACATTTGCATGTATGTGATTGGCCGAGGCAGTGTGACATTGGGTTTTTTATTAGCTGAGTCCTGTGTGGTGGCACCCCTGCAGCATTTCTATAAGGAGACCTGAGTACTACAGGAAGGTCAGCTACACCTGCATCATGTTGCAATACACTGAAAAAAACTGGGGCAACAGTTCACATCTGTACTTGTGTGTTCCCTCTCGCCTTATTGTATATAATCACCTTTGTTAGATTTGATGGAGTCCCTTAAATGATGAAAGAAATCCAAAAGATGTTTTAAGTCTCTGGCAGCCGTCTTGGTGATGTAATCCTTAAGCGCAAGTTCAGCAGCTACAGAGAACACAGACACTGTTCATCACTGCACATATATATATACTGATTGATTATTATCGATAAAAAAGCATTTTAAAGACATAAAAGTCAAAGTAAAAACAAGAGATAAAGTAAAATTTGATGTAATATTATAAGTGTAAGTAACATTGCATACATTCTTCTGATATGTCCGGCTGCAGTTTCTGAAGAGCTGCCATCAGTTCCTTTTCTATATTTCCAGTCTGACAAACAAGCAGACATTGGACAGAAATGAGTTCAAAAATACACATAAATCCATTTCATTCAGACTCTGATATTTAACAGACCTGCTGCTGATTGGTGGAGGAGGAAGGCTGGTTTATAAAAAATAAAATAAAATTTAAAAAAAAATTTAAAAAAAAATTGTACTTGAACAACATCAGCTTGTATTCTTGTGACGAACTGAATCAAACCTCAATTGGGAACATTTGGGAATCATTTTTGTTGGCAGGTGAGATTTGTCCATCTTCCACCTGAATGTGCCTGAATCCTTGCTGAATGCTGTGATGACGTCAGTTAGCACCACACAAAACACCACAACTGGTTCAAATCACAAGTGTCTGTTGATTATTCTTAAAACTTTTAAGGTCTCCAACTAAAAGTTGTATCAGAAACAGACAGACTGTGTTTCACAGAAACTTGTTCACATCACCTAATGTCACCTAATGTTACCGCTATGTGGGGCAAACATGCACAGAAAGAATATATTTATTTCAGCCAGAGAGAAATGATCACATTAAATGTTTGCATGGTTATTAGGTGCTAATATTTTCCTATTGAATGGATTATCACAGGTTTACACCCCCCTTCTCAATCCCAAAATTCCCTCTGATCTGGTGGTTATGTGAGGCATTTTTATTATTAGTGGAATATTAGGGTCCATGTAAACGCAACTATGGACAACAAAGATTGTGAAAGAATAAAAGCCCATCAGGAGCAGATACTTACAGACAATAAAAATGTCTTAAAATTAACAACAAAACTAAAAAATGAAAGGCTGTGGCTGAAAGTAAACCAATGGGGAGTTAAAATCCACAAACAGCATCTACATGCTTCAAGTAGTTATGAATAGTTTTATTTTCTAAGTAGAGTGGACACAGCTCCCAGTATAGTTTCAGTGTTCAGGACTGAGGAGGGTGAAGCATTAAAGCGTGTTCACTCACCTGTGAACCAGTTCCAGCATCACCTGAGGACAGAAACAAGTGAGATGTTGTTAGTGATGGAAGAAGTATTCAGACACTTTACTGCAGTAAAAGTACCAACGCAAGTGATATAAAAATACTCCATTACAAGTAAAAGTACATAAGTATTCTGAGCTTGATATAGTTAAAGTGTTGCAGTAAAAGTAGTGGTTTGGTCCCTCTGACTGATATATTATTATATATGACATCATTAGATTATTAATAGTGAAGCATCAGTGTTAGAGCAGCATGTTACTGTTGTAGCTGCTGGAGGTGGAGCTAGTTTACACTACTTTATATACAGTTAGCTAATTTAGTCCACTGGTTCCCAACCTAGGGGTCGGGGTCCTCCAAAGGGTCAGTAGATAAATCTGAGGGGTCGTGAGATGATTAATGGGAGAGGAAAGAAGAAAAAACAAAGTTCTGATACAAAGTTCTAGTCCAAGATGTCTGATTTCACTTTGATCCTCCAATTACAGATTTGACAGTAGAAGGCTGACATTATGATGATCCACAATAACACAATGACAAAGTCACTCTGCTCATTTTAGGGAAAAGCTCATTGAAGAGGACATAGTTGGACTATAAATGATATTTTATCTGCATAATTTATTCTTTATTGACATTTGGTGACTGCAGTTTGTCAGAGATCAGCTGTGCTTCTCTGGCCTCAGCTCTGAAGTCCAACCCCTCCCATCTGAGAGAGCTGGATCTGAGTGGAAACAAGCTGCAGGATTCAGGAGTGAAGCTGCTGTGTGCATGTTACTGTTGTAGCTGCTGGAGGTGGAGCTAGTTTACACTACTTTATATACAGTTAGCTAGTTTAGTCCACTGGTTCCCAACCTTGGGGTCAGGGCCCTCCAAAGGGTCAGCAGATAAATGTGAGGGGTCGTGAGATTTGACTCATTTTTCTGAACTTTTTTTTCTTATTTTTGCTTTTTTGTGAAATACTGAAGAGTTTTACCTCTTTGGGCCTTAAATATTTAAAATGTAAGAAATTTGGTGGAAATGATAACAACACAGAAACATCTGGAACATGACAAGGGCACAAAACTACACAGTGATTTACCATCACATTTTGGAACCTGTGGTTTAAATCTTAAAAATGTGATTCATTAGTTTATGTTATTTCATGTAAAATTGATCTGAAAGGTAAATAAAACTGTCAAATAAATATAACGTATCAGAAGTATCAAGAAGCATAAAACGGAAATTTAAGTAAAGTTCAAGTCCTCCAAATTGTATTTAAAGGACAGATTGAAGATAATATGAAGCTGAAGAGAAGATAAAACTTTGAACGTACCTGAACGAACGAAACGAAGAGAAACTAAAAGTCCAACAACACAAATAACAGAAGCTAAAATAATCTTTGAGTCCATCTTCCACTGATCTTGTCCTTCAGACTCAGACTTGCTCCCTTCTTGGTTTTCTTGTATATTGTTCAGTCTGTGTTTATCTGCTGTGGTGTGAAAGAAACAAGAGATGAAAAAATGTGTTCCACAGATTTTCTTTTGAGAGATCCTGAAAGCAGTGAGTTGTAGATAACAGCTGGTAAACTGGACATAAATATAGTGTTTGCAGCTCAGTAGAAGAGCAGCTGTGAGAACAACAAACTGACGAGGAGGTCAGTGTGTGAATAAATACATGTATGTGCTTCAGTCTGTAACATGTGAGAAAAAAGCCAGTTCCAGAAACAAATCTACACACGACTACCAGAATCTTTCCCTCCACAAGAAGATCTGGAGAAACAAAAAGCTGGAAACTGTGATGTTTGGTGAAGGTGTACAATCCCATGAGATCACTTAAACACTTCAATAAATACATTCATTCATTCTGCTGAAAGTCTCTTACCTTGTCGATCCTTCCTGTTGGATTCTGGACAAAAACATGAAAATAACAAGCAGAAATTGAAAGATGGTAATGTGTGGCAAGAGTTAATGCCACATTACTCCAATGACAAGTGATAACTGCAATTTAATAGGCTGATAACATCTGAAGCAGGTGTATTTACCATGTTTATGGAGCTCTTTCTGTATTTGATCGACAGCCTGATCATTCTTTGGACTCGTCAGTAATCCTCTCCTTGTCTCGTGGAAAAGAACGTGAACATCCAACACAACGTTGTCGTACACATCAGACCATCTTTTTCCATCAGTTGAATAGTCGACATCTCGAGTGTGATGCATCAGCACCAGGATCACAGGTTTCTGACCACAGGAACCTGAAACACCAGAGAAGAACATGAGACTTCCTGTCCAGAGGAACCTGCAGGAGAACATTCTCCTCCTTCAAATGAAACCATGACAGCAGTGTATGTTAGTGATTCTGGTACATTCGTGGCTTCATTAACTTATTCTTTCCTCTCAGTTAAAAGATCTGCTACTCATTTTATGAATACTAAATCTATTCTAAACATATCTTTGACATTTTATCCACCAAAACTTGTTGAGATTTCTCTAAATCCATCTTTCCTTACAGCCCAGACTCCCCTCTCCTCTAGCAAGGCTATTTACATAAAATCTGCTTTACTAATGAGCACCTACCCTGATTGGCTGGAGATCAGGCTTGTATTAACATCATCTACAGCAGATATAAAGTTTTGACTATAAAAGTAAAAACTGCTCCTCTTGTCATTTAAATCCCATCTGGGCAGACGTCCTTGTATTTTAAAGATTTTTACTTCTGCTGCATTTTATCAGTTCAGAGCAAATTTGACTTTTGTGTTTTGTGTTTTTGCTGATGTGACCGATGGAAACATGCTAAGAGCAACATATCAGCCTGTTTGAACCAATATGATGACAGAAACAAATAAAAGCATCAGGAGAGCAAGACCCCATCAAAGCTGATCAGATGTGCTGCTGTAATGTCAGCTACAGGTTGGTGCTGCTGTGTACTGTTGAATGTCCATCTCTGTTACAGACCAGATCCATGGTTCACTCATTTCATTCCCCACCTCCCCCTGTGATGTTCATCCTGACTGGAAGAAGCTTCAGACTGAACATGAACTCTGGTTTTGATCTGCAGAATCTGATCTGAACATGATGTCTGAGCTGCACAGATTTCACTCGGAACAAGTTAGAAACAACAAGTCTTTCCTTCACCTGTAATGTCTGTCATGACTGCCTCCACATCTGATCCAACACGAGACGTGATTGGACAGAAGGCGATAAGGACGTCGCTTTCCTGCAGGTCTCTGGTGGTTTCAACATTCTTCAGTTTGTCCAGCAGGACTTGATCAGCTCCAAAGGTTTGACCAGTAACCTTCCAGTACACCTTCACCTTTGCTGAAAGATGAACATACTGTTATTGTTTATACATTTAAAAAACTTACATGAACCTAGTAAAGAAATAAAATCCATGTGTGCTATAAACTCAGCTGAAACTGACACAGTAGAACTCACTGTCTGCAGCAAAACATCATATTTTAATATCATCGCATATTTCGATTGTGAGTTGTAATTTGTAAAGCTGTCAAATGAATAACGTGAAGAGAAAAGAACATGATTTCCCTCTGAAATGTAGCAGAGTGCAGGAAATAAAAATCAGCCTTTATACCTGTTTTAGTGGTCTTTGTTCCATCATTGTGTTATCTCTTCCTGTGTGTGGCCTATGAACCCATTGATAGTTTATGTATGTGTGAGATAGAGCTCAGGAAAAAAAAAACACATTCAGGTACATTGTTCTATGTCAGTATTATTTATATATGCAGACTAAAATATCTCATTTGCACTCATGGATTTTGCGAGAGATATCCCGTCATACTTAATTCGAATCCTGAAGGTCCTAAATGAAAACTAAAAATTGATCAGATGAAATGATTGATCTGATGTGAATGACAGTTGAAGTGGAGAATGTGACTCCTGATCCTCTAAAGAGAAGACGTCTCACTCTGCCGGAGTAGTTGGAACTACAGAAACACTATTTGTATTACAGAGTGGAACTTCTTCCCTCATAGATGATCTTTGATCAACTGCAGACACACAAACTTTTTTTGTCATCAAGTTATTCATTAGAATTAAAGAGATACTACACTCTTAAATGTGTTTTTGAGCTGTATATACATATATATATATATATATTGACATTGACACTAAATTTATAAAAATCTGCATTTCAGGGTTAAAAATGACTCATGTCATGTGCCACTGAGCAACTTTCATAGGAATGAGCAGGGCACTGCCTCCGACGCTGTGTGCAGGTCTCTTAATACATCCATGTAGATGATGCCCTCCTTCCCCATCATCACAGCTGAGTGTGACTCTGTGCAGCCCAGCGTTGCCAGATGGACGATAATTATCATTAATCGTATGAACATTTTGTCCTCTTTACAATGTGTGATTAAGAATGCCTAAAACCCCATAATGTACAATAATTTGGTAATTCTGTGACACTTATTTGACAGTGTTAGAAGTTATAATCAGACTCATTTTAATTTATTTCCCAACATGATCTGGATCCTATGTTTATGTTAACACATCTCTTCTCATGTGACATCCTTCCAGCCAATCATGCTTGTTAGGGTTAGGGTCATGTTGTTACACTTTAACGTAATAACAGCTGTTGTTTTCAGTTATTGGGACATTTTTATTGTAGTGAATCCTGAAAGACCCACTTCCATGCATCGTATAACTGCGTCAGCAATTTTGAAACTTTTTTAAAATAATGAGGCTAGATTTGTAAAAAGAAAAAAAAGTCAAAAAGTTGTTTGTCTCAATAAATATGTTTTCTGAAATTACACATTGAGGCCTATTTTTTCTCTCGGTTATGACTCAAAACAGGATAACTCTTTAATTCTATTCCTGCAGTTATCAGCAGGTAAAATCTTGTTTTAAAATGTTAAATCGCGGTGCAACCACAGCACCACCATTACTGAACCTGTCTGCTGCAATTATAAAATATTGTACATACGCATGAAACTTTCTTCTGGTATTAAACCCTTTTGTTCCTGTGAGTTCCCCATCAGGTTCTGAAACACAAAACCAGAAGTGAAGAAATGCACACACACACACACACACACACACACACACACACACACACACACACACACTTCTGTATTGTAAGTGACTGAGGGAGTACAGAACTAATTCCATTTACGTTTACATTTCTCATTAATTTGATCACTGTTCAGTCAACATATTGATTATTAACATAAATGTCTTGAAGACACCAAGAGTTGAATTTTTTGATGGCACAAAACTTCCTGCAGCTAAATGAGAGCAAGACTGAAGTTTGTCATTTTCTCCAAATTCAAAGAAATGTTAAAGTCACACATTGATTAGATTTTAGTTGCAATATAACAATAAATTGTTATATTTACTCATTTTACTCAGGACAATAATTTAAATTGGTAACAGACCAATTTCACTGGAACTACTTAGTAGGTGTCAATTATCAGAAACTGATGGATATCCAGCAGCCAATCAGAGTGGACACCATGGTGTAATTTACTTTGTAATTTAAGAAAAATTTACATAAAAATGTGAATAACTTTTAAGATATGGTGAATTATAAAAGATTCAACGAAGAAAACTAGTACGGTGGCCCTAAAGTGAAAAACACAAAAACATCTGATGAAATAGAAAAGGTAAGGACTCATTGTCACTTTCTCTCTAAAAATTAGAAGGTTAGATTAACAGATTGAGATGAACTGGACAGTACAACAGTAAAATGAATTTTAGTGACTTTTCTTCATTCAATCCTTCTATAATAACGTCCTGTAGGTCTGAGTTCATCACACAGACTTTCAGGACTTTAATTAGTGTGGATGATGATTCCCAGTGGAGTTTCAGTGTTCTGGACTGAGGAGACTGAAACATTACAACATGTTCACTCACCAGCTGGGTGACATCAGTAACACCTGTTGATGGAAACAAGTGAGACGTTGTCAGTGGAGGAAGACGCACTCAGATCATTTACTGCAGTAAACGTACTAATACTGAAAATAAAAATACTCCATTACAGGTAAAAGTCCTGCATGAAAAACCTCATTACAGTAAAGTATTATGAGCGTGATGTAGTTAAAGTATTGCAGTAAAAGTAGTGGTTTGGTCCCTCTGACTGATATATTATTATATATGACATCATTAGATTATTAATACTGAAGCATCAGTGTTAGAGCAGCATGTTACTGTTGTAGCTGCTGGAGGTGGAGCTAGTTTACACTACTTTATATACAGTTAGCTAGTTTAGTCCACTGGTTCCCAACCTAGGGGTCGGGGCCCTCCAAAGGGTCAGCAGATAAATCTGAGGGGTCGTGAGATGATTAAAAAAATTAATTTGACTAATTTTTCTGAACTTCTTTTCTAATTTTTTCTTTCTTTTTTTTTTTGGAGTTTTCAGAAGTTTTACCTCTTTAGACCTTAAATATTTAAAATGTTGTGAGATGTTAAGAGAGTAAATTTCTCTTTGGTGGAAATGATAACACAGAAACACTTGGAACATGACTAGGACACAAAACTACACTGATTTTATACAAGAGATACAATTACATAGTGATATATTATCATATTCTGGAACTCTGGTTTAATCTTAAAAATGTGTGATTTATAAATTTATGTTATTTTATCTAAGATTTATCTGAAAAGTAAATAAAGCTGTCAAATAAATATAACACATCAGAAGTATCAAGAAGCATACAACAGAAATTTAAGTAAAGTTCAAGTCCTCCAAACTGTATTTAAGACAGATGTGTAAAAACATCAACCTGTCCTTTAATTTAACACTGACGTCTCCACATGTTCCTGCTCTCCACACTGATCCTGAAGATATTCTCTCTGAACAACACCACACTGGAACATCTAAAGCTGAAGATAATATGAAATTGAAGAGAAGTCAAAACTTTGAATGTACCTGTGTACTGGAGAAGAAAAGAAACGCGAACACCAGCAACAAAACCACTAACAAAAGCTAAAACAATCCTGGAGTCCATCTTCCACTGATCTTGTCCTTCAGACTCAGACTTGCTCCCTTCTTGGTTTTCTTGTATATTGTTCAGTTTGTGTTTATCTGCTGTGGTGTGAAAGAAACAAGAGATGAGTAAAATGTGTTCCACAGATTTTCTTTTGAGAGATACTGAAAGCAGTGAGTTGTAGATAACAGCTGGTAAACTGGACATAAATACAGCGTTTGCAGCTCAGTAGAAGAGCAGCTGTGAGAACAACAAACTGACGAGGAGGTCAGTGTGTGAATAAATACATGTATGTGCTTCAGTCTGTAACATGTGAGAAAAAAGCCAGTTCCAGAAACAAATCTACACACGACTACCAGAATGTTTCCTTCCACAAGAAGATCTGGAGAAACAAAAAGCTGGAAACTGTGATGTTTGGTGAAGGTGTACAATCCCATGAGATCACTGAAACACTTCAATAAATACATTCATTCATTCTGCTGAAAGTCTCTTACCTTGTTGATCCTTCCTGTTGGATTCTGGACAAAAACATAAAAACAACACGCAGAAATAGTTTCATTAAATCCTCAAACACAACCATCATCAAATATAAATATTCACAATGTTATTACAGGTTTCACTTTTACTTCATGTTCATAAATGTGATACGACTCATTTGTTGAGTCCAGATTAATCAGGATGAACGGTTTGATTAAATCTGAATATTATAAATACTGATCAGGCTGAAAACTCCTCTAAATTGATCCTTTTCATAACAAAGTGTTTCATCTCTTTCTGGACTGATTCAGTCCTGCTGACTGAGAATAAATCCTGAAGCATCAGAGTCAGACTCAGGTCCACTGAGGTATTTATCACAGTGCTGCAGCACCACCTGCAGGTCACACTTGATATGTGCATGTGGTCTCTAACATTCAGTTCAGTGAATCATATGAAATTATATCAGCAACTGAATACCAACATATAAATAATATCAATAATAAAAATAACACAACAACATTAACTCAGTATTGTGTTGCTGCTGTATCGACTCAAACTGGGTCAAACTTTAACAGTGATGTTTGAATGCTACTCTGTCAGAGAGACTTCCAACATGGCTCAGTGTGTTTCCAGGACCCCTCACCCTCCACCAATCCTTCCTTTTACTGCCAGCAGGTCGATGTACAAAGTCCCAGAAAACATCTACAAACATCTTTTATTCCCTCTGCGATCATCAAACTGAACAAACTAAAATAGACGCTGTTCTCTGTCCTGTTTAACTCTGAGAAGAAACAGTTTCCTGATAATAATGTGGTTCATTAACAACAGAGAGCATGTAGTGCTAACATGCTAACATCATGCAGCACATGAAATAAATAAACTGAGGAGGGAACTCTTTTACCTGCAGCTTTCAGTCACTCTGCTGGTCTTCTTCTTCTGCAGCAGCAAAGCGGAGACAAACACGAGTCGTATAAAGATTCCTCCCGTTTTAAGTTTGAGTGATAAGCAGCAGCTGCCTCAGACCGTCCGTGTTACTTTCACTTTCACTTTGTGTGTGTGTGTGTGTGTGTGTGTGTGTGTGTTGCTATCCTTGTGACAGTATGTCTGATCTTTCAAAGGGCTGTTTGAGGGTTCAAACTTTGTTTTAACATTGAAAGTAATTAAGTACATTTACTCAAGTACTGTACTTAAGTACAATATTGAGGTACCACCTTGTTTTAGGGGCATTTACTAACCTCTGAAATAATGTATAATCATTTCATTATTTGTGGCATAAAGATTTGTTTCATTTGAAGAATAACAAGTGAGAACATCAAAGAAAGTTTATGATCATTCATGGTCACTTTTGCTCCAAGTTCTGTTAATTTGTGAGCCGGTCTCTGTCATGCTGCTGCTGCAGTTGTGTGCCTCTACAGATAAGAGTAAGAGAGGCTACTTTATATTAGGAGTGCAGGATTAGCCTAATTCTTGATATTATAATTGCAATTATAATTTTGATTTAATAATAATAATAATAATAATACATTTTATTTGGAGGCGCCTTTCATGACACTCAAGGTCACCTTACAAGATATAAAATCAACAAGAGCATCAATAAATAAAAATAGATAAATAAAAGAAAGAAAACACACATCATAGAACTGATATTAGGCTAAATACATATTTTGTGCAGGCCATTGCTTTTACTGTGTGGACATTAAGCATTGGTAAAACTTATTTTTCAAAACACACCAGAATTAATTAACAATAATTAAGAAACTGTAGCTGCTGAGTGCAGAGTGGTCAATGCAAGTTAATGTCTTCAGTCACATGACCTTTTCCACGTAGTAAAAAATGTATCTGTGGTCATTTCTCCCCTAAAATCTCTTGTTTCAGAGGTGCTTTGGTCTTGTGTGTTTTCAGAGTACAGGTGCTCCAGAATTATCATAATAAGAATATTATTATGCAGCAGTGTGTCTCTCTGATCCTTGGTACTTGTCACTTTGATCATGAAGATATAATGACAGAAGGGCAGGACTGAGAGAAAAAAGGTGCAATTACAACTCTGTTTGCTACTTGATCACCAAGGCCATAAATATATCAGCACAGTTAGGCTACTGGTGTTTCAGAGCCATGGCCAGAGCCAGAGATTCTAACTTATACAGACCTCAGTCACATAAAGGATCAATGAGTCAGGCAGAATAAATATAATCAACTAAACAACCTCTCCTCTCCTTTCTGCCACAAGAGGAGACGGGATAACAAGGGGGATGGCATTCCCCTTCAAATCTCCCACTGTGCATGTGTTGGTTGGTGGTAGTGGGGAGGGGATCGCTCCCAAGTGAAAGTGAAAGTCACACAGACGGTTTGAAGCAGCTGCTGCTTATCAATCAAAAGTTTTCTGAAACTTAAAACGGGAGGAACATTTATATGACAAGTGTTTGTGTCCACTTTGCTGCTGCAGAAGAAGAAGACCAGCAGAGTGACTGAAAGCTGCAGGTAAAGGTTTCTCTCCTCAGTTTATTCACATTAACACAATATTGAGTTAATGTTGTTGTGTTATTTTTATTATTGACACAAACTAAAGCTTGTTATAATCTTCTCTGTTTAAACATGTCACAGTTTGTTATTGATAGTTAATAACTTTCTAGTTAAAGCTTGTTGTGTGTAACACTGGCTCACAGTAACAGATTGATAAAGTGAACCTGATGTTGTTGCTGCTATATTGATCCAAACTGGATCAAACTTTAACCCAGTGATGTTCAGAGTGTATAAATCTGTACACAGGAGACAAAGTGTGTGTCACATATCATCTGATTCATTTATCACATATTTCACTGAGCTGAAAACTTCTTCATGTGTTTATAGAGACTCATTATTGATAAACTAAGTGGAATTCATGCAGGTGTGATTCAGTGAGATGAATTTAGAGGCAACATGCACATATCAAGTGTCACCTGCAGGTGGTGCTGCAGCACTGTGATTATATGGAAACAAATCTTTGACCTAATTTGTCCTAACTGATCAAGTTTATTGTCTCTTGGCCCATTTTAAATCTGTTTTAAATCTGATTTGTCGTCGTCATGTGATCAGTACCTACAATCAGTACCTTCAGATATTAAAGTTTTCCTTTTCTTTGGGTTAAAAATGTGTATTTTTGGAGCACAGGAGGGATGAGCAGAGGAGCTTGGACAGGAGAGAGGTATCCATTGTTCTGAAACAACATATAATGATAATATTAATAATTGATTCAACTGTCATCTAAAAAGACAGTTTACATCTAAATTTTAGCTGATTCAAAATTGAAACGGTTAAAATATTCAACAATAACAACACAACAACAACATCAACCAGTAACAATGTTATAATCTACAGACATTTATTATGACATTTTGGAAAACAATTTGATCCAAACTAGTTATAACGTCACATATCCTGCTTGTGGGCCGATGCCTTTAAATGGGATTTTCAATGAGCAAAGAGAAACTCCTGCTGTTCTCACTCCTCCAAAACTGATTTCCCTCCACCATCATCAAGGATCTTCTAATCCCTTAAATGCACCTCAGTGGAGGAGCTAACAGCGAGGAACAACAGGTGTATCTTCTGCATACGTTTTTCACTGGAAAGTCACAACCATTTGATCAAATGTCTTTATAGATCAGTCAGCTGGTCTGAAGTTAACAGTCAGGCTGTTGTTGAAATAAAGCCGCTGTATTTATGTCCAGTTTACCAGCTGTTATCTACAACTCACTGCTTTCAGGATCTCTCAAAAGAAAATCTGTGGAACACATTTTACTCATCTCTTGTTTCTTTCACACCACAGCAGATAAACACAGACTGAACAATATACAAGAAAACCAAGAAGGGAACAAGTCTGAGTCTGAAGGACAAGATCAGTGGAAGATGGACCCCAGGATTGTTTTAGCTTTTGTTATTTGTGTTGTTGGACTCTTGGTTCCTCTTCATTTCTGGCGTTCAGGTACATTCAAAGTTTTATCTTCTCTTCAGTTTCATATTATCTTCAGCTTTAGATGTTCCAGTGTGATGCTGTTCAGAGAGAATATCTTCAGGATCAGTGTGGAGAGCAGGAACATGTGGAGACATCAGTGTTAATTTAAAGGACAGGTTGATGTTTTTACACATCTGTCTTAAATACAATTTGGAGGACTTGAACTTTACTTAAATTTTGTTGTATGCTTCTTGATACTTCTGATGTGTTATATTTATTTAACAGCTTTTTTTACTGTTCAGATCAATTTTAGATGAAATAACATAAACTTATAAATCACACATTTTTAAAATTAAACCAGAGTTCCAGAATATGATAATATATCACTATGTAATTGTATCTCTTGTATAAAATCAGTGTAGTTTTGTGTCCTAGTCATGTTCCAAGTGTTTCTGTGTTATCATTTCCACCAAAGAGAAATTTACTCTCTTAACTTCTCACAACATTTTAAATATTTAAGGCCTAAAGAGGTAAAACTTTTGAAAACTCCAAAAAAAAAAAGAAAGCAAAAATTAGAAAAGAAGTTCAGAAAAATGAGTCAAATTAATTTTTTAATCATCTCACGATATTATCTTCAGCTTTAGATGTTACAGTGTGATGTTGTTCAGAGAGAATATCTTCAGGATCAGTGTGGAGAGCAGGAACATGTGGAGACATCAGTGTTAAATTAAAACAGATGTGTAAAAACATCAACCTGTCCTTTAAGTACAATTTGCAGGACTTGAACTTTACTTAAATTTCTGTTTTATGCTTCTTGATACTTCTGATGTGTTATATTTATTTTACAGTTTTATTTACTTTTCAGATCAATTTTAATTAACATACTTATAACTTATAAAATACAAAACATTTCACAAAAAGAAGAAACTCTCTAACCTTCTTAGAGCATTTTAATTATTTAAGGCCCAAGTAGATAAAACTACATTATTTCACAGAAAAAGCAAAATGAAAAAAAAAGTCCTGAAAAACATGTTCTCATTTTTTTTTAATCATCTCATGACCCCTCAGATTTATCTGCTGACCCTTTGGAGGGCCCCGACCCCTAGGTTGGGAACCAGTGGACTAAACTAGCTAACTGTATATAAAGTAGTGTAAACTAGCTCCACCTCCAGCAGCTACAACAGTAACATGCTGCTCTAACACTGATGCTTCACTATTAATAATCTAATGATGTCATATATAATAATATATCAGTCAGAGGGACCAAACCACTACTTTTACTGCAACACTTTAACTACATCAAGCTCAGAATACTGATGGACTTTTACTGTAGTAGGATTTTTTTAATGCAGTGTTTTTACATTGTGATATTGGTACTTTTACTGCTGTAAAGTATCTTCCACCATTGTTAAATCTCACCTGTTTCCATCCTCAGGTGATGCTGGAACTGGCTCACAGGTGAGCGAACTTGCTTTAATGCTTCCCTCTCCTCAGCCCTGAACACTGAAACTACTCTCAGCCAATCAGAATGCAGTTTAGTTGATAGAAATCATGACAGACGGATGATGATTCAGGTGGTCCATCTCCCTTTGGTTCAGTCCTGCAGCTCCACCTGTTCAGTCTTTCTGTGGAAGCATTTTTAACTTTGCTGAAACACAGAGGCAGCGGTGGACTGTTGCTGACTCTCTTAACATTACTGACAAAACTACAAAATAAAACACTGTGGCTGACAATAAGTCAGCAGTGAGTTAAAATCCTCAAAAATAAAAGCATCTAAATGCTTCAGATATTTAGTTTTTGTCCTCAGCTGGACAGGACCACAGCTCCCACAACTCTAATATGCTAATTAATGTCCTCAAAGTCTGTGGTGAACTCAGACCTACAGGATGTTAGTACAGAAGGACTGAATGAGGAAAAGACACTAAAATTCAGACGTCTCACTGCTGAGATTTTTACTGATGCAGATTTTTATGATCCATGAAAATAATGCTTACAGTATATTAAAGTGTGTCTGTGCATATTTCTTCACCTCTTCTGGTTTTGTGTTTCAGAACCGGATGGAGAACTTACAGGAGCTTAAAGATTTAATACCAGAAGAAAGTTTCATACGTATGTACAACAATTATTTATAATTATTGTTATATTATTGTTTGTAGTTTCAGTCGGCAGCTCCTCATGTTTAGCCACAGAGAACAAGAAGAAGAAGCCCTGCAGGTGTTCGGGCAGCCTATAGGCTTATTTGGGTTGCTGGAAGAGTTTATTTTTTTCTGGTGTGTGTGAGAACGGGACAAATCAACATCTGTAGAATATCATAAGAACGCAGATCTTATTGGTTTATATTTATACACATCAATAAGGAGGAACCAGCCCAAGGACAGAGTTGTATATAAGAGTGAAACTCTGATAAAGTCTGTGGATATACAGAGATGGACACTTAGCAGCAGCATACAGTGTACAGTGAGAACAGAATCCAACTTCTTTTATGTCTGGTCCGCTGCATTCATAAAGAGCACAGAGGTGCTGATATCACGTGTTTCCTTGTCTGGAGGGAGAAACAGGATTTATTCCTGAAGTAGAAACTTAACTTCAGGTTCATCTTGGAAACAAGGAGTTCATGTGCGGTCTCATGGTGCAGTAACACCTGTTTTCTTCAAGGATTCACTGTAATGATTAAATAGGCTGCTTTCAGTAATTGGAAACGTTTATCAATGCAGCAAATATGGTGGCACATTGCATTTCTGCATCAAAACTGAAAACTGTCAACTTGACAAGACAGCTTGAAATAAAAATGTCCTATCAGCTCTGACGGAGCTCAGGGATCATTCAGAGAAATGCTGCTTTATTACAAACACTTTCACTGGATAAACTGGAATCTGTGTGTAACAGCTGATTTGTTGGACGTGCAGAGATTTAAATAATTCATGAAGCTACTGCTGTTGTGTCTTGTACATAGATGCAAATAGCACTTATTGTTCCTGCTTCTGTGTGATGCTGCAGGTATTTAACAAACTGAAACATTAATTTCAATCAGCTGTCACTAATTAATTCTGTGAATGACTTGATGACAAATGAAACTCGTCTGTTGTTGGTTTTTGTGTCAGTGCTCAAACAAAGATCATCTGTGAGGGAAGAAGCTCCACTCTGTAACACAATCAGAGTCTTTCTGTGGTTCCAACAACTCCAACAGAGTGAGGCGTCTTCACTCTAGACGATAGGGAGTCACATTCTCCACTTCAAATGTCATTCACATCAGATCAGTTAATAGTTTTCACTCAGGATGTTCAGGATTTGAATTAAGTAGCTCTTGAAAAATAAAGTGCTAAAATTATTGCTACAGCTGTTATTTTAATTTGTCAGATACAGATGGAATAAACATTGAATATTTTCTGTTGTTGTGCAGATAGAAGTATCAGATCAGACTCTGCATCAGCAGATAATCAATGACAATAAGCTGTGTAAGCAAAAAGAGTCTTAAAAATACTCTTTCGAAGGCACATCCCATATCCCAAAAGGAGAAACCTGATGGAGGTGATCATATGTTTGTCATGTGACTCCTGTAAATATACTGAATATATACGAGGCATGTATCTATTGTTTCTGGTATTAGTTTTTTTTTTAACTATTTAAACTATTTTTCCACATTTCTTACACAGATATCTGTTTCACACATAATGTGATCAAATTTCTACTTGTAATGGTGTACTCTGTTACATTTCAGAGGGAAATCTTGTTCTTTTCACTCCACTTTTTTCATTATTGATAGCTTTACAGATTACAACTCACAAACAAAAATGTGATGATCTTATAAAATTTGATGTGTTTTGCTGCAGACAGTGAATTCTACTTTTTTAAGTCGACTGTTTAGAACCAAATTCCCTCTTCTTGTTTTCATGGACTGAAGTTCCTCACTGAGATGTGGTGGAGGGAAACATTCTGGTGGTTGTGTGTAGATTTTGTTGTTAAAAAACAACTTTTTCCTCACATGTTACAGACTGAAGCACATGCATGTATTTATTCACACTGAGCTCGTCTCAGCTGAGTTTTGTTGTTGTCGCAGCTTCTCCTTTACTGAACTATAAACACTGTATTTATGTCCAGTTTGGCAGCTCATAGAAAATCTGTGGGACACGTTTTTCTCATCTCTTGTTTCTTTCACACCACAGCCGATAAACACACACTAAACAATATACAAGAAAACCAAGAAGGGAGCAAGTCTGAGTCTGAAGGACAAGATCAGTGGAAGATGGACTCCAATGGTAAGGGTAACACTGTTACCAAAATGTTACTTATGACATCACTAATCCAAGTGTCTAGTGCTTTCAGTGTTTTCTGACTTAACAGTCTATGAAGGCACAGACTGCAAAAGTACTAAGAGCTAAAGAAACCTCCAATGAGCAGGTATCAGATGTAAAAGTAGTCAAAGCTGGAAAACGTCATCAGACTTACACGCCACTACCAGAATGTATCCCTCCGCCACTGATCAGAGTCGGTTAGGAGAATATCTTCAGGGTCAGTGTGAAGACACATGTGCACATCTGTGTTAAATTAGTAATTACTAGATTCTGCTGCACTAAATTTATTTGCAGGATTATATATATGGTGGTTATATATATATAACTGGTGTGAGCCCTTTTGCAGAATTAACTTCAACCAAACATTTCCAGTAACGGTTTATCAGCCCTGCACATCAGCTTGGAGTAACAGAACAATCTCAACTCAGGGATGAACTACCTTCCTTTACAGCATTTCTATAGGATTAAGGTCAGGACTTTGACTCGGCCATTCCACAACATTGTCTTCCTTCTGCTCTAACCATTCTTTGGTAGAACGACTTGATGTCCTGTAGAATTTGCTGGTACAACTCAGAGCTCCATCAATGATTGTAAGCTGTCCTGGTTCAGAGGCAGGAAAGCAGCCCAAACCATGATACCACCAGCACCATGTTTCACAGATGGGATATGGTTCTTATGCTGAAATGCGTGTTTGCTCATCGCTAAATATAATGCTTCTCTTTCAAGCCAAAAAGTTCAATTTTGGCTCATCCATCCACAGATCATTGTTCTGATTATCTTCTGGGTTATCCATATGGTCTTCAGTGAACCATAGATGGCAGCGATGTTCTTTTTGGAGAGAAGTAGCCTTTTCCTTGTTACTCTGCCATGAACACCATTGATGGTCAATGTTCTCCTGATGTTCTCCTGATGGTGGACTCATTGACATCAACTGTAGCCACTGCAAGAGAGACCTTTAGTTTCCTAGATGTTATCTTGGGGTGCCTTATGGCCTCTTGGACTATTACATGCCTGCTATTGGTGTGATTTTTGCTGTTCGACCACTTTCAGGGAGGGTAACAATGGTTTTAAATGTCTTCAGTTTGTACATGATCTGTAATCTTCACAATCGACTGCTAGAGTCCAAACTCCTTGGAAATGGGTTTGTAACCCTTTCCAGCCTGGTGAGCAATTGTAATGTGCAGTATTTTTATTTATTCCATGTTAGATTAACATCTTTTTTTATGCCACAAATGAAAAGTCTTGTATTACATGTTTACTAAATGTTTGTCTTTGTAGGATCTGAGCAGCCACCTTCTCCCAGTAAGACATTTAAATCTGTTTCTACATTCTGATCTTTATTGACACAGAATGACACATGATGTTAATGGAAATGTTTGTTTTGTCTTCAGTTCTGAGTGAACCATGGAGACAAATATCTTGGGGGTGAGTTTATGTCTCTGCTCCTCAACATAAAGGATGGAGTGTGACTGACATGTTTGTAGTTTTTAGGGTAAAAATCATCATCAACAACATGAGACCATAAATCACATTAGAAATTATATTTTAACAAACATTTTAATCAGAAAACTGAAAGAAGCAAAACTTTATATTCGTTTGAGTTTTATAAAAGTTAAACATCTTTCAGCAGCTGATTCTGTAAACAGCAAACACACCTGTTTTCTTCAGGAAATGCACATTCTAGTTATTATTATTATTATTATTATTATTATTATTGATGTATTTAATTATTTTTACTTTCTCTAATACTCTTTCCTCTAGATTCACATTATTGTGTGAACATGGCTGCATTTCTTTCTTTACAGAGACAAGGAGAGGGATCTGCAGTACGTGCAGAGTTACACGCCTATAAAGGGGAAAGTCAAACACCTCCGAGTTCTGCTGTACGGGCCGGTCGGATCCGGAAAGTCCAGCTTCATCAACTCTGTCAGCAACATCCTACGAGGCAGAATGAGCATTCCTGCTGCAGCCAGTGCTACCACCTCTGACAAGAGTTTCACTAGAAAAGTAAAACACTTGATCTGTGTCAAAAATGATCCCAATTAAGGTTTTTATTAGTGTAATTTTAGTTTTTCATTAACACTTAACACTTTGATGAAACTTAAAGCAACAGGCATAAATCTTTGTAAATCTGAATGAATTCGAAATAATTATTTTGCTCCCTTGATTTAGTCGTATTCTTAAATTAACTTTGACAAGACAAGATCAACTTCATTGATCTCACGCAGGAGAGTTAAAGTGTCACAGCAGCAAAAGAATTACAGCAACATGTGCAGAGTATTAATAAGTAACCTTTATACTATATGAACATCTACTAAATACAATATGAGGCACAAAAATAAATGTCCACATAAAGAGACAGTAACCACAAAGTAGCTTTAGACACAAAAATATCAAATATTGAATTAAATAGAGAAACTGCAGTGAATGCAGTGGAAGGTATAATGGAGTCTTTTCACAGCAGACAGCTGGACAAGTCAAAGCAGGAAAAGCACAGCTGTAAATAATAACAATAACCATGGTTCTGTTCCAGTTAGCAGCTGAGCATGGTCAGCACCAGAGTTGGAGCTGGTTCACCTCAATGAGCTGCAGCCATTATTAATGTTATTGATTCCTGTGCTGTTCCTTTATCTTATCATCTACACAACATTTAATAGTTTAGGTCAAAGTTTTGATATAAACTCTGAAAGTTCAGATTTCAGCTTTAAACAGCTTCTATGTCTCCTGTGATGTTCAGGATGTTTTGACCTGAAAGAAATCCACCTACTGCTGATCCTGCTGTAGCAGAACTCATATGTGTGGAGGATAAACAGGAAAAGAGACTTATGAGTTACATCAGCAGCATGTTTGGTTCAGTGGCGGCTGGTGACTCAAAGACTGAGGAGGACAGGAGGAAAACAAACTACATCATGATATATCATTGTTCCCCACCTGATGAAATCAGGGCAATTCTATACGCCATTTAATGTTTTATATTACACGTGTTTCCTGTGTTTTTTTTTTTTAGTATACTAAAATATATTAAGTACCACTGTATGTGTGCATCTTTGCTAATGAAAGACACACAATTTGAGGCTTTTTGGTCTCTGTAGTTTTCATTATGGACCAATCTGTGTCCTGAAATGTGGAGCAAAGAATAAATACTGGAAACAGCTCTGCTCACTCAAACAGACACAAAACAAGGGCAAATAACACTCAGCTACAAAACTTTATGGGTGTGTTTGCACTGTTGTATCCCTCATTCAAAGAGATGTATCCAGGGTTTTTATACAAAGTCAGTAGATGCATGTTTCTCTTTTTGTGTTTCAGTATGAAACTCATAAAATCATAAGAGGAACCTCAGACAGCTTCTACCCGATTGTCTTCAATGACATCATGGGTCTGGAGGAGGGGACGGGACGAGGTGTCCAAGCTGAAGACATCAAACTGGCCATGATGGGACGTGTGAAGGAAGGTTACAAGGTAAAACTGCCACATCATTCAATAAGAATCATCTACTGTTGTTATCAGGAGCCTGTACCATGAAGTGAGATCAGTGTGTTAGCAGCTCTCTTTAGACTTAACTCAGTTTTTCTGGTCTTATAAAGCTAGTTTGCTTTTAATGGGGATAAATCACCATGGTAACCTATGATGAACAACCACTGCCCAATCAGATCACTGGAAAAATTGTCATTATAACAGGATCTCGACCAAAGTCCTGAGTTTACAATAATATGTAATAAGTAAAAAAGCAAAAAATATTTTATAGTTCAGGAGAATGATGTTATTGTTCCAGACTTTCTTCAGCAGCTTCACCTGTACACTGCACTGTTCCACAATGACAGTTAATAAAACATTAACTTAGTTTTAAAGAGAGTTTTATCTCTCATGTTTCTCAGGTCCTATTTAGTTGTGTTGGATGTGATTGTTGTGAATTAATGGATTTTGATGAACTTATTGACATCATTTCAGCCAGGTCTCCCTTGTAAACGAGATCATGTGTCTCAAGAGACTTCCTGGTTAAATAAGCAGCTGCTCTTTAAGGGTCAGGGTTAGTCATGCCCCAGTTCTTCATAACAGCCTTCTTACTGGTTATTAACAGTATTTAAAAATATCTGCAGCTTCTCATCAAACTCTGTTTAAATTACAGAACCAAACAGCTCATTTTAAGGCAGCTCCTATCCTGGATTTGTTGGAACATTAACATTTCCTAAAAGAGTTATTTTTTGATATTACCCAAAAATCTGTGAGTGATCAGCATCAAATCTTCCAAAATCTGCAACTGTGATTGACATCTGAGTGACGGCTGACCTTTCACCTCAGTGTGATAAACAAAGAAATGAGACAAAGAGTCGGAGTTGTCTCTGTCTTCCATGTTTCATGACCTGAAAGCTCAGTATCACATTTCTCTGTTTTATAGTTGGTCAAATATTCATTGTTAATATTCAGTCCTTCATATAATGTGTCATTCATTTGGGTTCTACATTGTTTTCCAGTTTAACTCACTATCTGCACTATCAGAGCGCGATCAAGGATACAACCCCTCCCCCTCTTCAGAAGATCAAGTCCACGTTCTGGTTTGCGTCCTCTCTGCTAACGTAGCAGAGATTAAAGAGTCAGTTTTACAGAAGATGAGCGTCATTAGAGAGGCAGCCGGTGATCTGGGTGAGAACAGAGTTTACTGAAAGTGTGTCCACTGACCCCTTTTTTTTTTCAGGTGATCTTGATCTGAACTCCTGATCTCCAACATTAAACCATGCAGTCCATAGTCCATAAGTCGTTGTCTATAATACAAAGATCAGGTCTAAATATACATTGAAATAATGTGCAGGCTCATATCAGGTTGAAGCTTAAAAAACTGGTTACTGCCTTGTGTTTGCATTTTTAAAGCTAAAAAAATAACATAAAAATATATTTTAGATCATGGCTAACATGTTATTATTTTATTATTAAAGTCCATAAAGGCCTTAATGATGACTTGAAACCTGCTTTGTACTTTAACAACCTTCATCTTCATGGCAACAGGAAACACCACAATGCTACATTTAAAAAAAAAAAAAAAAGCGGTTGAAAACATGTAACTTGCATTATGCATCATGGCAACTGGTGCCATGACTCAGTTTGTTGCGCAGATTCTCATGGAGTACTTGTGTACCAAGTTTTGTTTTATTAAAGATGACAGAATGGCATAAATATCATCTTACAAGTTACTTTAGCGTCCTCTTTTGTTAGACTTTCATGAAATGTTGCACACTGTAATGTCACCTTGTGCAAAATTTGGTTGCAATCCAATTCAGTATTGAGGAGTTATTGTGCATTATGTGCATGAGGCCACACCTTCAAAAGTTTGCTAACCACAAACAAATTGTATGGGATATCCAAAAACAAATACATATTTTTTGTTTGAGGTTATCTAAATTTGTTGAAGATTAGATGAAATATGTGCCAACAGAAGCAAAAAATGTGTTTATCAAAAAATACAAAATGGAAATTCTTCTTAAGCACAAATGTATATCAGTCTAATCAGATCATCCAAGGAACATCCTTTCCAAATGTTTTCTTGATAGCCGTTCATGAGTTATTAGTCAAAACATAAAATATGTAATAACTAACCAGGTGGTGGTGCTATTGGTACCATGTTTTCATATGATAAACATTTACAAATGGGACACCTGTACATCAAATATGAACAGCTTTGTACTTTTACTTTTTGAGATATTAGCTTTCAAACATTCCTCCACTAGACTTTCCATCACAAATTTTAATCTTTTAAAAAACTTGAAAAAAAAAAAAAAACTTGAAAAAAAAAATGAGACTCAGGCTGAGTTTGTGCTGAAAAAAGGACACAGTGAATGTGGAGAATTAAAAAGTTAAAATATAAACATGAATGCAGAGAAAGTAAAAATGAAGCTGGACTGCAGAGGGTTAAAACCAGGTTTCAGTTAGCCTGATCATGTAAGCTTTGAGTCGGGTTTAAAGAGCTGAGTGTGTTTCTGTATCTGCAGGAATTCCTCAGATGGCGATAATCACAAAGATCGATGAGACCTGTGATGAAACTGAGAAGGATCTGAGGAACGTTTATAAGAGCGAGTACCTGAAGAAAAAGGTGAATTTATACAGAAATGCATCTGAAACTTTGCAGTCAAAATAGTTTAAGCACAAAAAATGATTAATTAATCATTAATGTTGTTTCTTTAACATGTAGATGAAAGATTTCAGCTCAGCAGTCGGCATCCCGATGAACTGCATCTTTCCTGTGAAGAACTACAATGAAGAAATTGACCTCAGCGATGATGTGGACACTCTAATCCTCAGCGCTCTGAGACGCATGATCAACTTTGGAGACGACTTCATCGACAAAATGTAAAAATTATAAACAGAAATGAGCAAAAACACTTTGGGCCTTATTTTAACAATCTAAGTGTACAGTCTGAAGGGAACGGTCAAAGTGTATTTAGGGCATATCTAAATCCACTTTTGTTAGTTTAACAGTGGAAAAAATGATTGCAGTGCCAGGCACATGATTCAATAAAGTTGTCCTTAGTCTCTTAATTAATCATGGGAATGTTTTGCGTGTAACATGCAAAAAACCAATCAGAGTGTCATCTCCCATTCCTTTAAAAGCCAGGTGTGCTTGAACCTTGGTGGATTGTTTCTATCATGGCACATTTGCGAAGTAGTAAGGAGTGCTTCTCTGCAGAGGAGATGAAAATGCTCACGTGCAAAGTGAAATCACACAATCCATTATGAGCACGCTGGCTCTTGCTGCTCGTGCACCTTCCCATGGCCCCAGACCACCAGTTTAAGATCCTGTTTATTAATTTGTTGCAAATTTCTTTTTGTTTCTTTAAAATTGCGTTGTTCAGTCATGGAGTAATAGGTCAAATCAACAGGGTTTTAATTGCTGAAAGTATGGAAACTTGATCACTGTAATCTCAAAAATGTCAAAGAATATTTGATCTATAAGTTGCTGATCCTGCAGATGGCAGCCGCTAGAAGCTGTACAGATTTATTTCTTCTTTGGTTTAATTATTGTTTTCACCTCATTTATTTCCTTGTGTTCCTCATGAATTTAGTTTTAATGTACTCTTTACTTGCACAGGTGCTAGAACTTGTAAACTAATACAGGAAACAAACTGAAAAGTTTTCACACCATGACTTATGCTGAAAATATTATCTAATGCACAGATGTCTGGTACCAAGCCCTTCCTCAGCGTGCTTAATGTCAGACGTAATACAAAGGCATGAGGCAGATTAGTCAACAAGATTCATCTGGCATAACGATCAATGGGACCAACCATTAATCAATAATATATCAATAGTTTCAGGGAAGAGATTCTCACTGATGTAACCTTTCAGAGAGCTCATGATACCGAATTATTATGTCAAAACAAAAGTCCTTTGTTCCACTGCAACTCTTTTGTTTGCTGAAAGGAGACAATGGAGCATGCGAGTAAAGACAATGACAAACGTGAATGCAGAGAAAATAAAAATGAAGCTAAATGGAGCTGGACTGCAGAGGGTTAAATCCAGGTTTCAGTTAGCCTGATCATGTTAGCCTTGAGTCAAATTTAAAGCTGAAGTCCTGTTTCTCCCTCTTCTCAGGAACAGTCACACCTTATTTAGTTGTTTGTCTTCGTTTGAAAGAAACAGCCTGAAAAGCATTTGCTGACTGTGTTTCTGTATTTGCAGGTATTCCTCATATGAACACCACAAGGAGCCGTCGGGGAATTCGATATGGGATTGGATATTACAGCTCAGCATTCTTCATAACTTGACTACAGAACTACAGTGGTTTGGTATCCTGATAACTCTGCTTTTGGGGTTTTGTATTTTGATAACGGTGATGAGATCTCATTGATGTCATTTCAGATGTTTCACTTTCTGTTACATAAAGAGGTTCAGTTCATTTGGATAAATGCTGGTTTGTTTACAACCTGTCTGATCTGGTTTCTCTGTTGGACCTTTGTTTTTAATCAATGTTTGTTGCATGCCCAAAACTCAGGAATGAACCATTATTATCACCTCTGGACTGAGATAAGGAAGCTCAAACCAAACTAGTTTTCCTTTAAGCCATAGTTAGCAGTTTGCTTGTTGCTATGGCAACCTGTACTTTAATAAAGCAGTGCTTAAAGTGTTGACCAGAGTTACATTTGAAGTGTCCACATACAAATATGTTATTTAGCAAAGTATAATTATTGTTTTTAATGAATATTTGTTTCATACAAATATTTTAAAAATATTTGTTTTAGAAAAAAAAAGTAAAATCAACATGAGTTGAATGGAAATGAGAGTTATTCACATCGAGCCTGCAGCACTATCAACAAGATTATTAATTTGAGACTGAAGTCCGCTGTTTTATTGAGACGTGGCATTGAATTCAATACTGATGGAACTGCTTCTGTAAATTTAGCTACAGCACTATCAGATAGACATCTAGTGAAGACATTTTTGTCTAATGGTGTGTAATCCATTAATAGGAATTCAAAACATATCAAGTATTGGTCTGATAAAATAGAATTTTGTGGAAAAACTATCAAATGTTCAATTTCTATGTTGTAAATCAGCACAAGATCAAAGGTGCGATTGAGACAGTGAGTGGAATTATTTACACTCTGAGAAGCCAACTGAGTCTAATAATGAGATAAAGGCAGTGCTGAGACGCCCACATGAATATTAAAGTCACCTACTATGACTGACTACTATACTGGCTGTAAAGTTTTCCAGTTTGGATGAGAGATATTAGGAATGAGACTTTCGAATGAGTTGATGATAGCTGTGATTCCACCTCCTTGGCCAGTATCTCGAGGAAAATGAGTGTTAATATGACTGGGAGGAGTGGATTCGGGGGCCAGACTGAATCTGAGAGGCTCATTTGATGTATTTTTTTTTACAGTGATCTATGGTTGATCTTGTATTGTATGAGCTGCAGGTTGGGGTTATTTGTCATTAAGAATGTGTTTGTGTGTAGTGATAGAAATAATCAAGCTCACAACACCTCATAAAACCCTCTACAAATCATACGAACACTGGCCTGACAATATCTCTTCCTACTGCAGAATTGGAGACAGACATATCCATTTTACTAGTCTCTTAACAACTACTGGCATGTAGAAGCTGCTGTGCCAAAATATGTGAGACAAAAAAGACATAGAATCTAAGAACCCTCTCGGTAAATTGGTAGACATTTTATTTGGATATGTGGAGCATAAATAGTGAATGCTGCTTCTCCAGGTTTAGTTTGGACAGAAAGAGGTCTGGATGCTTCATAACATAGCAGCAGATCAGAAATGTATTTTAAACCAGTCAGTGCTTTGTGAACTAACAACAGTATTTTAAGTATTTGGCAGACAGGAAGCCAGTTTAAAGATCTGAGAATGTCATGATTCCTCCGTCTTTCTACGTGTTGCCACTTGTGGCTCTCTCCCTCTAGCTCCCTGTGTGTGATTGTGTGAGTGGAGACAGGTGTGCTGGAGTCAGAGCAGAGCCCCACCAGCTGCAACCTGTTCCATAATCAAGCCCTCTATTTAAACTCAGCACTGCCAGCGCCGCACTATGAGATCATAGCCTCTGCTCAGTCAGTGGGCGCTGCCTCTCAGACTGTGCCTTGTCTCTTATCAAATTTATTAACCTTTCTTTCTTCCTTCCAACACTATGTACACATATCATACATTATCATGATAAGCTAATCCTGCTAATGATGTACAAATCTCTGGGCTTCAAACTCTAGTTTTAAGAAAAACATTTCTCTTCAACAAATTTTGAACTTTTTCTTGCCTTTTCAGTGATTGTCAGTCCACTGGATTAGAACCCTGTTATTGTCATGGTCTGCTGTTCCCGGAATAATATACTGCTTTTATGAACAAAGTTACTTTAGATATTTATCATGTACCATTATTCAATGTGACTTCAGTGCTCTTTACTATTACTTAAAATTTAGATTTATATGAATGATGGAGACATCGTTTGGTGTTGTATGTATCTAGTGATTTAAGATTGCGCCACCTCTGTGACCCTTCTAGATCCAACTATTGTGAGTTTAAACCCTGCTTAGGGCATAACTCTAGGTGTTAACTTGTTGAAGGTGGAAAAACAAGTGCTGGCAATCTACTGATTGAGACTGCAAAAGACAGTCCTTCTGTCTCTCCCTCTCTCTTTGTCTGTTAACTATTATTCATCTCAAACCTTCAGGTTTTATTCACAATTCAAAAGTGTTTTTATCTCACAAACGATGCATACAAAAACAACAAACATCATACTGGTACGCACAAACACAATTGTCAAGAACACTGTCTAAATATAATGTTAAAATCTCTGACCTAGGAGCTTTATTATAGGCAAATTATTTTGTTCTGTGTTTTATTGTCTCTGTAGATTAAAGAGTGGTTTAGACCTGCTCCATGTAAAAGTGCCCTTTTGACTTTTGTTGTGATTTGGTGATGTATAAATTGGATTTTATTGACCTCCTGCTGGCTCAGTGTTTGTGGTAATGGTTTGCTTTCCCAGTTAGATTGCAAGGGTGTGGGTTTGATACTGGTTCAGGGCATTTCACATTACTCTTATGAATGAAGTTGCTTTATATGTTTATCATACACTATCATTCAATACGACTCTCAACCCTTAATATTAGGTCAGAGTTGCAACTCAATATGAAAATCTGCTTATTGTTTTACATGTTAGGATGAAAGAAGCCATTAAGATCATTTGCTCACTTTATACAGCATGTGAAATTTTCTGTTCAGGCTTCCACAGTGCCAAAAGAATTCAGGTTGGTTTAAGCTTCAAATGCAACCCTGACTTTGAGTAATATTTGTGTAGACTTTGCTTCAGCAATGTGTCTTTTTCACCTCCCATTTGTGTGATAATGCTACATTAAGAGAAAGGTCTTTATAACTACGGTTTCAAGTGTGAAGTGTTGCAGAGTTGTAGTCTGCAGTGTCAGAAACCATAATTCCAATTGTCAGGCCCACTTAAAAAAAAAACAACAACAAAAAAAAAAAACACGCATTTGAAAACGCACACATTCAAGGTGTGTTTTGAAGTTTCCAGGTCATTGAAAGAAATTTGCTTTTCAACTTGCAAAATAATTGAACCTCCCCAAGGGTTTTGTTGATGAAAACCTGGTCACCCTTTGGTGTATCCATAAGCACCTCGAAGCCCTCACCCTCTTCTAGGACACCCAAGATTGTCACACACTGCCACTCTTTGGCATTCTCCTCCTGAAAAGAGTGTGTGTGTGTGTGTGTGTGTGTAAGCATGCCCAGTACTTACTTACTTTACAAACTTAACTCTAGACAGGTTTTACACATGGCCTTGTTTGATCGGTGTTACAGAGGACAGCTAGGGGGCATCCACTGCTGTTCTGAATTTGACCTCATGTATATCTAACTTGGATGTTGGTGTAGTTTGTGGACTGGAGTTTGTACCCATAGTCTGATTGTGTCCCCTTTAAGTGGTTTGTGGTGAGCCACCTATTATCTTGTGGGACAAGACAATTTTACCATTTCCACTAAGTGGAAGAGGCAATGTCATTATTAATTTTAATATATGAAAGCTAAATAGTACATGAAAATGTTTACTGGCTACCACCCAACTCCTGGCTGTAATGAAGCCAGGAAAATCTGTCACCCTGATGTGACTGCCAAAGGTGGGCTGAGGAGAGACTCCTCCACAGCTGGTGAGCACTCAAGGGGTGCTGTTTTGAAAAACATGTTCTCAAAACTTAAGTTGATGTAAAACTGTGGCAGTTGACCTCTAATGCCAGGATCCCACCGGGTAATAATTAAAAAATCTGACTTTTTTTCTATTTTGAAGAAATCCCGTCTCATTCAGTAGGGGCAATATAGTTTTAGCTTTTTCAACTGTTGGCCATAAGAGTTCTGAAGCACTCAGACGCTGTACCTCATATTTTGTAAGATAAGCGGTAATGTATATTACTGCACCATATGTGTTGAGGATGTGCTTCCAGTCATGGTTAGCATTCCAGGCATCAGGAAGATAAAGGTTGTATTCATTTACCCAATAACCTTTGGTTCACATTTCAGTATCACTGCGCTGGATTTGTTACTCAAAAGTTAATTATTTGACCAAATTGTGAAAAATGTTGAATTTCCCTTCAGATATTAAAGTATCAATTTCAATCAATCAAAACACATGGGTATTTAATCAGACGGACAATAACAGATCAGACACAGATCGACTTTCCTGCTTCATCAATACATGGCACGAGGAACACACGAGGAAATAAGGTGAAAAAAATTATTAAACTAAAGAAGGAAATAAATCTGCACAGCTTATATCTGCTGCCAGCAGCAGGATCAGCACCTAGAAGAGCTCACCAAGTCTTGACAACTGTGTTGATGATTCTTAACATGATTTAAAATTTAATTATTTAAATGTTGAACAATATTTGACAAATATTCTTTAACATTTTTGAAATGCACAATGATCAGGTTTTCAATACTTTGAGCAGTTAACACCCTGCTGATTTGACCTGTTAGTCCATGACTGACTGAGCAAAACAATTTTAAACAAACCAAACCTTTTTGGAAAAACAAACAAAACAAATGAAAATAAGATTGCAACAAATGAACAGGATCTTAAACTGGTGGTCTGGGACTGACCATGGGAGTGTCCAGGAGCAGCAGAGGCAAGTGTGCTCATTATGGATCGTGTGCTTTCACTTCATGCACAAGCAGGTCCATTTCTTCTGCAGAGAAACGTTTCTTCTTACTACTCAGGGTTTTTTTTTTTTTTTTTTTTTTTTTGAAGAAAAGAGTTTTAGCTAGAACTCTCCCTGAAACTGAAACCCAGAGTTTCCCTCATCTCAGGGTTAACAAACTAGTTTTCAATAACCCTGCTTTCTGAAACAGGACGTGGGCTGAAGTTAAAATGAATAACAATGATGAGACTTGGACTCAGGAGGAAAAGGTTCAATAAATGTTTTTTTCTTCTTTCCTTATTTACTGTATTTCTTTAATTCTTTCTGTATTTGATCGACTGCCTGATCATTCTTTGGACACGTCAGTAATCCTCTCCTTGTCTCGTGGAAAAGAACGTGAACATCCAACACAACGTTGTCGTACACATCAGACCATCTTCTTCCATCAGTTGAATAGTCGACATGCCGGGTGTGATGCATCAGCACCAGGATCACAGGTTTCTGACCACAGGTACCTGAAACACCAGAGAAGAAGATGAGACTTCCTGTCCAGAGGAACCTGCAGGAGAACGTTCTCCTCCTTCAAATGAAACCATGACAGGAGTGTATGTTAGTGATTCTGGTACATTCGTGGCTTCATTAACTTATTCTTCTCAGTTTACAGATCTGCTATTCTGCCCTCCAACAGGCTGTTTCTGAAGTGATTCACATAAAATCTACATTTCTAATGAGCACCTACTCTGACTGGAACTGTGGCCCCACCTTCAGCCCCTGGCTTGTATTAACATAATCATCTACATCAGATTTATTTACTATGAAAGGAAAAACTGAACAAGTCTTTCCTTCACCTGTAACGTCTGTCATGGCTGCCTCCACATCTGATCCAACACGAGATGTGATTGGACAGAAGACGATGACGACGTGGCTTTCCTGCAGGTCTCCGGTGGTTTCAAAACTCTTTACTTTGTCAAGCAGGACTTGATGGGCTCCAAAGGTTTGACCAGTAACCACCAAGAAGACCTTCACCTTTCCTGAAAGATGAACACATTATTAATGTTTATACATTTACAAAACTTACAGGAACCTAATAAAGAAATAAAATCCATGTGTGCTGTAAACTCGGTATGACAAAGTAGAATTCACTGTCTGTTCAGTAAAAATTCATTTTAATATCATCACATTTTGTTTGTTTGTAATCTGTAAAGCTGTTAAATGAATAAAGTGGAGTGAAAAGATTTCCCTCTGAAATGTAACAGTGTACACCGTTACGAGTAGAAATCTGCTCACATTATGTGTGAAACAGATATCTGTGTGGAAACAAGTTCAAATAGTTTAAAAAAATCACCAATGACCAGAAATAACTGATTCCTGCCTCGTATATTTATAGGAGTCACATGAGAAAAATATGATCACCTCCATCAGATTTCTCCTGTTGGGATATGGGATGTTCCTTCGAAAGATCTGAGCGTTTATCCAGATCTCTGTGGTTTCCTGGGACCTCGATGTCTTTCACTAAACATCCAGCATCTACAGACAGAACAGAGTGTGTTAACATCTCTGTTGCAGCTGTAGTGTGTGTGTGTGTGTGTGTGTGTGTGTGTTCTTCTCATCTATCCTCAATTGCTCATTAGGAGACTGAGCCAGTGGACCAGACGGCAGCTTCCCTCTTTTATAGAAGGTAGATGGGTCAATTTCTTTTTTTTTTTGTTACTCTTCATCCCCCAGATCAATTCTGAGGACCCAGCAGTCTCTATTTGTTACGGTTACATAGCTTATTATTACATTCCTTTGATATTGATCATCTGCTAATACAGAGTCTGATCAGATATTTATATCTGAACAGCAACAGAAGATATTCAATCTTCAATCTTCCATCTGTATCTGAAATATTAAAATAACAGCTGTAGCAACAAATTTAGCACTTTGTCAAGAGCTACTTAATCCAAATCCTGAACATCCTGAGTGAAAACTATTGATTGATCAGATGTGAATGACATTCGAAGTGGAGAATGTGACTCCCTATCGTCTAGAGTGAAGACGCCTCACTCTGTTGGAGTTGTTGGAACCACAGAGACTCTGATTGTGTTACAGAGTGAAGCTTCTTCCCTCACAGATGATCTTTGTTTGAGCACTGACACAAAAACTGACAACAGGAGAGTTTCATTTTGTCATCAAGCGACTCAAAATTATTTAGTGACAGCTGACCTGCGTAGCCATAGAAACATGACTTCAATACAAATGATAGATCTTTAAAGTGTTAAATTAATGTCTCAGTTTGTTAAATTCCTGCAGAAATGATAAGTAGTGTTTGCATCCATGTAGGAGACACAGCGGCGGTAACCAGATAATCAATAAATCAGATATTCATGAATGTAAAAGTATATTCGGAGGAGTCAATGGAGAAGAGGAGGAGACAATTTCTTCAATGAAATAAAGAAAAAAAAATATGATCACCTCCATCAGGTTTCTGCTTTTGGGATATGAGATGTTTCTTCAGATGTTTAAAGAATGTCATCAGATCTGTGTGGTTGCCTGGGACCTCTTTCACAAACCGTTCAGCATCTACAAACAGAACAAAGTGTGTTTTAGTCTTCTTGCCGATTGCAACCAACCCTCCTGTTTCAAGAATCTACGGCACGTGAACGGTCGTCTCTAAAGCCAGTGTCCGTTCTTATTTACTACTCTGTCCTAGTTCCTCCTTGTCTATGTGCATATGCGAGAAGCTGAAGCAACAATAACAACAATAATTTGAAATAATTGTACATACGCATGAAACACTCGTCTGGTATTAAACCTTTTAGTTCCTGTAAGTTCTCCATCAGGTTCTGAAACACAAAACCAGAAGTGAAGACACACACACACACACACACACACACACACACACACACACACACACACACACACACACACACACACACACACACACACACACACACACACACACACACACACACACACACACGTACGTATTGTAAGCATTATTTTCATGGATCATAAAAATCTATAAGACTCTTAATGATTGAATGATATAGATGACAGAAGAACTTTGGGAGTACAGCACTAATTTCTCTTCAGTCAAAACATTAACATATGAGAGCACAGACAGATTTGTAACAAAGCAAAAGATTATAAGTTTTAAAACCGAGAGACTCACAGATACATGAAAGGTGAGAGAACACATCTGTAAGAGGATTCAAATCGAAGACAGCAAAGGTTGTGGAAGAATACGGACCGATCAGATGAGGAAGCTTAAATAAAATGTGTTTGAGAATAAAACGGTGTTGAAATTTAAATCAGTCAGCAGAGCGATGTGGGAACACTGCCGAGTCTGTATTAGTAAATCATACAGCAGAGTTTTAATCGCAAGACTCAGATTCAGAAAACTATGAGCTGTTTGCAAAGCTTTGATTTGCAGCAAAGACCAGAACTTTGGTTTTGTTGGGATATAATTGCAGGACGCTCTGAGGCATCCAGGCACTGATCTCTTTACAATTATACTAAAGTTCCTCAAAAGTTAAGCCAATAGCATCAGCAGAGCAACAATAAGAGCCAAACTGAAGGAGAATGAGCCATAAATGGAGGAAAAAAACAGGACCCAGGATTGAACCCTAATAACTTAAGATATGATGAATGATTAAAAATTAAACTTGTCGACAGCTCAAGCTGCTGACTAGTCAATGAAGGAAACTAGTACGGTGGCCCTGAGGTGCAAAACACAAAAGCATCTGATGAAATGGAAAAGCCAAGGACAACAATTCTAAGTTGTGATTGGACAGAACCAAAGTGACTTCAGAGTTCACACCTTTTCATTTTACTGTCCACAACTACAACAATAAAAGTCTCAAAACTGACCACAGAACTGAGTCAACAAAATTGAAAAAAATGAAAAGCTGTGGCTGAAAGTAAGTCAGCAGTGTGTTAAAACCCACAAAAATAGAAGCGTTAAAATGCTGCAAATAGTTTTTTGTTCTCAGCAGAGAGGACAGGACCACAGCTCCCACAGCTCCCAGCAGAGTTTCAGTGTTCAGGACTGAGGAGAGTGAAACATTACAGTGAGTTCACTCACCTGTGAGCCGCCTCCAGAATCACCTGTGGATGAAACAGGTGAGATGAGATGTTGACAGTGATGGAAGAAGTATTCAGTGTCAATACAGCAATGTAACCACTCCATTACTACAAACTGATTTATTATAACATTTGAAAACCTCTGATTTAGTCTTAAAAATATTGCATGATTTATAGGTTTGTTATTTCCTGTAAAATTAAAAAAGTAAGTACAGCTGTCAAATAAATATAATGTATCAGAAGTAACAAGTAGCATAAAACAGAAGTTCAAAGTTCAAGTCCTCCTGTATTTAAAGGACAGGTTGATGTTTTTACAAGTCTGTCTAAACAACACCACAATGTAACATCTAAAGCTGAGATGAAGATAATATGAAGCTTAAGAGAAGACAAAACTTTGAATGTACCTGAACGCTGGTTTAAAAAAACCCAGAGAAGAATGAGGAGAAGAGGAACAAAATAAAAACCAGAGAAGTGCTGCTGTGCACTTCTATGTTGAGTTTTTGAACAAGAGCAGAGAAACACGGCTGTGGACGGAGTTTCTTCAGGTTTTGAAAAAGGAGGAGAGAAACTTTGAAGTGATTCTCTGCGATTTGGTGATTTTTGTAGTTTGTGTTTTTGGTAACTCGGTCTGTTGGTGTTTTGGAGTTGTTGTCCAGCTGATCCTCTCAGCTTATCAGTTTTCAGCTTATCTGTTGTGGTGTGGAAGAAACAAATGATGACAAAGATGAGAGATCCTGAAAGCAGGAAGTTGTAGCTTACAGCTGGCAAACTGGACATAAATACAGCGTTTGTAGTTCAGTAACTGTGAGAACAACAAAAAACAGCTGAAGAGGAGGCCAGCATGTAAATAAATACATGTATGTACTTCAGTGTGTAACATGTGAGAAAAAGCTGGTACCAGAAACAAATCTGCACACGACTACTAAACATCTGTCCTCACTGACAAGCAGCACTGATGTAAACAAAACTTTATATCAGCAAGAAAGAAGATTCAGGAAAAGGAAAAACAAGCTCTCACAAAACCTAAAGATGGATACCTGACTACAATTATCATACCTACTACATTCTGGCATCTCAGCAATCCCAACTCACCCTGGGCCCGGGCTGTAGCCAGCAGCTGGCTAGTTTCAGGCTGTTCCAGATATCTGGTTCGACTGACAAACACATAAGGTGAGTTTCCAGCGGTGCTGGTTGGCACTGCAGCATCTGGAAAAGTCAGAAAGTCAAGATTACTGAACTCACTGGACCCATAAAACCCTCCAGTGGCATCACAGTCTGGCTTAATTGTCCTACAAAGTAGAATAATATGATAAAATCCAAAACATACCATGTCTTTGGATTTTAGATGGTAAAGCTGTCTGACCGGTTGTAGGCTGCTTCAGGTTTTTCATCCTGTTTACAGGATAACAGGAAGACGTTGAGGCTTCAACACAATCTGATGACAAGGGAGCTTCTGAAAGGAATGTGATAAAGAGCCTGAGGACCTTTCAGCTGTATGAGGCAAGAGCAGGTCTAGTCATGTCTATTTATTTAGGAAAGTCCAGTTTTTTAACACCATTATATAAACTTTTGTATAGTTTTGGTTGTAGGTGACATCAGTTAGTGTTTGCAGATATTATAACCACAGATGCCTTAAAAAGACAAAAAACCCCAGTAACAACCAATCTGAATGATTACAGTGTTAATTTGCAGTTTTGGGGATAAAAGAGAAGAAAGTCATTTTTACCCATCTTCCTCTTCTTCACTGTTGGATGAGTTTCATCTCTGGGTGAGAAGCGCCTCTTTGTTGGTGAAGTCTTCATCACAGAGTTTGTAGCTGTTTGTGTGTTTAACAAACAAAAGACAAAAGTTTAAAAAAGATACAGTATATTCAATAGACTGACTGCTTCATTTTAATACATTTATATGTATGTAATTGTCTATAATATCTGTAAATATGGAGCTCCAGAGGCAGCGCTGTTCTGTCCAGTAAAAAAAAATAAGGCTTCACTTTACATTCAAACTAATGTGACAGCTATCTGTGAGACCAACATTTATCTTCCAATGACGAGTTATCTTGCTCGTTGCTTATTCGTAGATTAGTTCATATGATAGAATAATAAAAGTTGATATTGCCTGATGATGCAGATGTAACAAGCTGTGCCAGCAGCGGTGCTAACTGTGACTGGGGGAGCTATGGGTGGGCAGGATTGTTTATATCAGGAGCAAATTAATTTTGACACAACAATAACAAATAATACTACTACAGAAATATGAGATTCAATGATCTCAGGCTAATTAACACATTTAATTCCATGAATTCAGAATGAACAAACCAAATGCATACAAAAAGTTTACAACAACAAGCACAAACAGACAATCACAATCCAAACCTTGGTCACCACAGAGAGTATCTGTGGATTTATGAAACATTGTGGCTGCAAGCAGAAACGACTAGCACTGGCTAGTAGTGAATATGGTAATGCAGTCATCTTACAATACTGTGGAAACTCTATTTAAGCTGTTGTTTCAGAACAAGGGATACCTCTCTCCTGTTTAAACTCCTCTGCTCCTCCCTCCTGTTTAAACTCCTCTGCTCCTCCCTCCTGTTTAAACTCCTCTGCTCCTCCCTCCTGTTCGAGCTCCTCTGCTCCGCTCTCATCATCTGCCTCGTTCTGCTCGTCTCTGTATTTAAATGAGGAGAATTGAAAAGGGAAAACCTTAATATTGAGTGAAAGCACTGACGAGGCATGATAATTACAAATCTGACAACAGACTGAAGGACAATAAACTTGAACTAACTTTTCCATTTCAGATTGGTACTTTCAAATCAATAAATTACATCATGATTGGATTACCTAGTAAACATATTACAAAAGATACAAGTGGCTTCAGCACATGTGGCTGGCTAAGCTCGGTCAGTAGTGATGTCTGTTGTACCTTTTGTTAATGTGTGTGAGCTTCCTCCTCTTTACTCCACTCATTTCTCTCTCCTGTCTGAGCTCCTCTGCTCCGCTCACATCATCTGCCTCGTTCTGCTCAGCTCTGCATTTAAATGAGGAGAATTGACAAAGGAAAAGGAAAACCTTAATATTAAATATGAGCACTGATGTTATGACATGATGGTGACAAATCTGACAGACTGAAAACGTGCTGAGAGACAAACTTGAACTTGCTTGTCCATTTCAGTTCAGTACTTACAATCAATAACAATGACTTTGGCACATGTGGCTAGCTAAGCTCGGTCAGTAGTGATGTCTGACATACCTTTTCTTGAAGTGTGTGAGCTTCCTCCTCTTTACTCCACTCATTTCTCCCTCGTGTTCGAGCTCCTCTGCTCCTCTCTCATCATCTGCCTCGTCCTGCTCAGCTCTGCATTTCAATGAGGAGAATTGAAAAGGAAAACCTTAATATTGAGTGAAAGCGCTGATGACGAGACATGATGATTACAAATCTGACAACAGATTGAAGGACAATAAACTTGAACTAGAGAGATCAGTAGTGATGTGTGACGTACCTTAAGTGTGTAAGTTTCCTCCTCTTTGCTCTACTCATTTCTCTCTCCTGTCCGAGCTGCTCTGCTCCTCGCTCCTGTGCTCTGAAAATATTTTAACAACATTTTAACCCAAACCATGATCTTTACCTAACAAAGTGTAAACCTAACCAGACCTTAGCTACACCATAAAACATGTTTTCCAGCTCTGGCCCACAGAGGCATGTCTATGAAAAAGAGAGAGAGAGTTTGTTTATGGAGATTTAATTTGGTCAAACTTAAGGAATAACTGATTTCTCACATGTTTGCAGCCACAACAGCAAAACCAAAATCATTTGCCAAAGTGGGCAACTTCAGTCCAGCCTTGTGCTCATCATCACATCAGAGTCAGACTCAGGTCCACTGAGGTATTTATCACAGTGCTGCAGCACCACCTGCAGGTGACACTTGATACGTGCATGTGGCCTCTAACATTCAGTTCAGTGAATCACATGGAAGCAAATCTTTGACAGAATATGAATTATATAAATGACTGAATACCAAACTTGAATTCGATACTGAATACTTACAGATTTACATTTAAATGTAACTGAATTTATTGCACTGACGTATTTGACTTTGAAAACCAACCAACTCTGAATGTGGTTGGTTGAATGTGGAAAGGAAGAACATACACCTGCACACTGTCTTCACTTGTCCAATAAAGATCTTTACATATATACAACATTTCAGTCAAAGACCTTCAGGTATCTGATGACAAATGGAATAAACAACTTTATAATGATTTAATGATAAATTTAACGATATTGCAGAATTTGAAAGTGACTATTGAGAATTTTTTGTTAGTTAGTTAATCAATAATGAGTCTCTATAAACACATGAAGAAGTTTTCAGCTCAGTGAAATATGTGATAAATGAATCAGATGATATGTGACACACACTTTGTCTCCTGTGTACAGATTTATACACTCTGAACATCACTGGGTTAAAGTTTGATCCAGTTTGGATCAATATAGCAGCAACAACATCAGGTTCACTTTATCAATCTGTTACTGTGAGCCAGTGTTACACACAACAAGCTTTAACTAGAAAGTTATTAACTATCAATAACAAACTGTGACATGTTTAAACAGAGAAGATTATAACAAGCTTTAGTTTGTGTCAATAATAAAAATAACACAACAACATTAACTCAGTATTGTGTTGCTGCTGTATCGACTCAAACTGGGTCAAACTTTAACAGTGATGTTTGAACGCTACTCTGTCAGAGAGACTTCCAACATGGCTCAGTGTGTTTCCAGGACCTCTCACCCTCCACCAATCCTTCCTTTTACTGCCAGCAGGTCGATGTACAAAGTCCCAGAAAACATCTACAAACATCTTTTATTCCCTCTGCGATCATCAAACTGAACAAACTAAAATAGACGCTGTTCTCTGTCCTGTTTAACTCTGAGAAGAAACAGTTTCCTGATAATAATGTGGTTCATTAACCACAGAGAGCATGTAGTGCTAACATGCTAACATCATGCAGCACATGAAATAAATAAACTGAGGAGAGAAATCTTTACCTGCAGCTTTCAGTCACTCTGCTGGTCTTCTTCTTCTGCAGCAGCAAAGCGGAGACAAACACGAGTCGTATAAATGTTCCTCCCGTTTTAAGTTACAAAAACATTTGATTGATAAGCAGCAGCTGCTTCAGACCGTCCGTGTTACTTTCACTTTCACTTTGTGTGTGTGTGTGTGTGTGTGTGTGTGTGTGGTGCAATCTTCATGAGGACAGTTTGCGTTTTTTATATCAGGGGTTAAACTCAATGTATGTGACTCCGTTTAGTCAGCTCTCAAATTCGGAAATAACGTAACTTACGCAGACCTGCTTCTGCGGTTTCTGTCGTGGATTCTTGGAGCGCTTGTCTTGTTTCCCGTTTGAACACTGAATCCTTGTATGAGACCATAAACTGTAATATGAATGAGACACGGACATGTTAACTGTTAACACTTACAAACAAACCAGCAGCTCCAGCTACGCAGGTGTTTAAAACAAACGAACCCTCCGTGATGAAGCCAGCAGGCAGACTGGAGCCGCTTTAATGCAGATGAATGAATCAGAGTTCAGAGGATCATATATGATATATCATATATTAAGATGTGCGGCATCTAATAATAATCTGTCAGACAAAAGACAGCAAAGCAACTGGAGCTTTTTTTTTTTTTTCATTACTTTTATTTTTCAACCTGAGTGAAGGAATCAGAAGTGAGGAAGAATCACAGGATATAACTTAATGCTGTTGAAAGAAAAACAAAGAAAGTCAAGACCTGATAAAGGAGAAAGAAGGAAGAAGGTGCACCTGATTGAAGATATAAAGAAGTTAAGTCTGAGTAAATGAATCCCCCATAAGTCAGTTTTGTTATTTTGTTATACTACAAACATTATCTATATTCAGGGGGATAGTGGTGGAAAGTACTGTACTTAAATACAATACTTCTAAAACAAGTACTGTACTTCCACTCCACTACATTTCAGAGGGAAATATTGTACTTTCTACTCCACTACATTTATTTGACAGCTTTAGTTACTTTTCAGATGAAGATTTGACACAATGGATAATATAACAAGCTTTTAAAATACAACACATTGTTAAAGATGAAACCAGTGGTTTCCAACCTTTTTGTCTTTTGACGTCTTACAAAAAGCAGTGTGTAGTCGGGGTCACATTTCACATGTCTATGAGTTGTTAACAGCTCCACCAAATAGTGATTTTTCCCTCTAAACTTCTCACATGCTTTCATTTCAATAAATGTTCAAATGATCCAATATTTCAGTAAAAATCAAAGATTAGAGAAAAAGTCCAAAAACTGAACAGATTGTGTATCTGAACTTTGTTTTTTCTTCTTTCCTCTCCCATTAATCATCTCACGACCCCTCAGATTTATCTGCTGACCCTTTGCAGGGCCCCGACCCCTAGGCGGGCGGAGAGCAGGCAGTGGGTGTTGTTGTGACTAATGAACAGGTCGGCACCCCTGTTTTTCGGACCCAGAATGTGAAGGGCTCTCAGAGACAAGAGATGTTCTGAGGCCCTCAAAAACAGGTTCTGCACCATCTTCAACAGGGCTGCGGACCAGACTCCACGCTAAATGTTTCCCATGAACCAGAGTCAGGAAGTGCTGGAGAAGCAAGAGCCCCATCTGAAGTTAGAGGAGGTTGATTTGTTGGTTTTCTCCCTGAAGACCACACACCACCTATTATTCTCTGCAGGTAACCTTGACACATAGATGTGTTGAGGTTGGGGTTCCTGTCAATCATCATGTGAAATTTGGTGCAAATAGGCAGCTTGAAAACAGCTTGTTTTCACTGAACAACAGTTCAATGAAAACTCAAGATTTTGATAACTTTACATGACAAAGATGTTTAGAAGACACTGACCAAATCTGAACTCTGTCAGGTAAAATGGTTAAAATGAGGAATTTGTTAAAATACAACGCCTGCAAATAGGAAAAAAGTAAATCCAAAGAAACTGGCTTCCTGTTTGACGGTATTTTTGTATGTACATGATACATGTGCATACCAAGTTTCTTTCATCTAAATGAAAGTGAAATGTGGGGGCTTCAAATTTGAAATTTCCAGCGACACCCCTGAGTCATTTTGCTATGCCCAAGAAAAATGAGTTTTCCTAAGTTTTTTTTTTTAGCATGTTTAGCCATAATAATAATAATAATAATAATAATAATAATAATAATAATAATAATAATAATAATAATAATAATAATAATAATAATAATAATAATAATAATAATAATAATAATAATAATAATGATGATGATAATAATGATGATAATGATGATGATGTTGCTGTAACCAATGGGAAACATTTATATTATTGTATATGTATGACAAAGAGATTATCACACAGACATTCTGCTGCACTTTGCACTGAGCAGCACATGTTCAGACAGAAACAGATGTGTGGGCGGGGGGATGAAAGTGAAAGAAAATGGCTGATGGATTTCTTTTAAGTCACATGATTCATGAAGCAAAAGTAGGAGGAAGCTAAAGGTAAAGTGTCAGTAACCTGTTGGCTCCACTGTGCTGCAGAACTACGACAGCAGAAGAATGATCGATCAATACATATTTTGGGGTAGGAATATGTCTCCTCAGATTATTCTGTACAATTTAACCAAAGCTATAAATACAAATAACTGCAGAAAATGTGTTATTGAATACATTATCAGAATGAAGTGAAACTTCTACTTTTAGACTCATTTGTCTGATTTCTCAGAAACTCCAAACCAGACTTCAATAAAATGTGGTGAAAAGTTGAATCAAGTGATTCACTTTAAACATATTTCTGCGGTTTTCTCTGTAAAACTGTTTTCACCACTCGTGCTGTGAATACGTGTTCAGTTACTGCTAATGCAAACACATTGTTTCCTGTTGCTGCTTCAAATTAAAACTAATGAACCACAGACTGGCTTTTATTGTGAAACAGGAAATGTGATGTATGTGTGTGTTGAGGTCACTAAAATGACATTAGTATAAATGTTACTGTGAACTTTAATAAACTCAGGTGTTTATTTTTATAAATATATTTTCTTTAAGATCAGAAACATTTATGACATTTATCCATTAAAACATTGATCAAAAGTATTGATCATGATGTTCTTCATATCTTCCTCTCTACAGCACTTCTTCTGTTTCCTCATGTTCATGGTAAGAAACATTAAACAGCAGAATATAGATGACATTCTGTTTCTTTTAAACAAAATTTGTGAATTCAGACTGAAAACTGATTTCTGTTTAATTTTGGTTTAATCAGTTTGGGTGAAATAAAAACATTAAAACAAGAAACAGTCTAAAAGCTGATATAAATCACTGAACCTTCAATTAATTGTAATTTGCAGTTTTTTTTATTTATTAACATCTTGTTTCGTGCCACACATGAAAGGTCTTCCATTACATATTTACATGTTTCTTAAATGTTTCTTTGTAGGATCTGAGCAGCCATCTTCTCCCAGTAAGACATTAAAATCTGTTTCTAAATTCTGATCTTTATTGACACAGAATGACACATGATGTTAATGAAAATGTTTGTTTTCTCTTCAGCTCTCAGTGAACCATGGAGACAAATATCTTGGGGGTGAGTTTATGTCTCTGCTCTTCAACATAAAGGATGGAGTGTGACTGTTTGAAGCTGTTTGTGCTGCTGCTGCTCACTAAAACTACAAAGAGGCTGAATATATTTTACACTTAAAATAAATAAAAATTGAATTGAAATATCAGCAGTTCTATGGATCATAAAACCACAACTGCAAACATGTAGAAACACGATGCGACCGTGTAAATCAGTGTCATAATACAAATAAAACAGATGAATTCTGCTGAGGAAGCTGACTGCAGGTATTTAACTGCAGGGAGAAGATCCAACAGGAAACCATAAATCACATTAAAATTTGTATTTGAACAAACATTTTAATCAGAAAACTGAAAGAAGCGAAACTCAACATTTGTTTCAGATTTATAAAAGTGAAACATCTTGCTGTAAATTTTTACATATTACCATCATTATTATACAACAGTTGATGTATTGAATTATTTTCTATATTGTCTACAATAGATTCACACTAATTGTTCTCACTATTGTGTAAATATGTCTGTATTTGTTTCTTCTTGTTGGCCAGTTTGTTGTTGATGAACTCAAGAAAATTTGTTAAATTTTTATGAGTTCAAATATAACTTTATCTTCAGAGACAAAGAGATGGATCTGCAGTATGTGCAGAGTTACACACCTGTAAACACTAACGAGGAAATCAAACACCTCCGAGTTCTGCTGTACGGGCCGGTCGGAGCCGGAAAGTCCAGCTTCATTAACTCTGTCAGCAACATCCTACGACGTAGAATGACCCATCTCGCTACTCCCAGTGCTTTCTTCTCTGAGAGGAGCTTCACCACAGCAGTAAGAACACTTCATCTGTGTCAGAATGATTCCAATTAAGGTTTCTATTAGTGCATCTTTAGTTTATTTATTTTTTATTACTATAAATGTTTAACAACACTTTGATGAAACTTTAAAGCAACAGAGATTTTAATAAATCTGAATGAATTCAATATAATTATTTTAGATCATATTCTTAAATCAACTTTGCATTGAAAAGACAAAATAAACTTTATTGATCCCATACAGGAGAGTTAAAGTGTCACAGCAGAACAGCAGAACATGTGCATTATTATTATAGAGTATTAATAAATAACCTTAAAACTAGAATACTATATACAATATGAACATCTAAATACAATATGAGGCACAAAAATAAATGTACACATAAAGAGACCGTAACCACAAAGCATGGCTCCATTCCATTTAGAGTCCCAGCAATCAACATGTCAATTACTGAAATGCCAATCAATGATTGATTAACTACTTTGTGTGATTAATTTTATCATACTTTTAATTTACATAGGACTCAACATTTTATTTTGCTATTAATATTATTTTTATGTTATCCTTAGTTGTGTCCCACCTTGTAAAGGTGATATGAGCGATGCAAAATATGATGACATTTCTGAGATATCACTGCTGACAATGGTTTACAGTGCATGTGATGTGATTAACAACATGGATGGTAAAAAGAGCTGCACAGCTGTGAACAACAGTCACATGTAATGACAGCTGCACTTTTTATTTACAGTTTGTTCTGTATCCAGGGTTTTTATACAAAGTCAGTAGATGCATGTTTCTCTGTTTGTGTTTCAGTATGAAACTCATGAAATCAGAAGAGGAACCTCAAACAGCTTCTACCCGATCGTCTTCAATGACATCATGGGTCTGGAGGAGGGGACAAGACAAGGTGTCCGTCCTGAAGACATCAAACTGGCCATGATGGGCCATCTGAAGGAGGGTTACAAGGTAAAACTGTCACATCATTCAATAAGAACCATCTACTGTTATGATCAGGAGCCTGTACCATGAAGGAGATCAGGGTGTTAGCAGCTCTCTTTGGGCTTGACTCAGTTTTTCTGGTCTTATAAAGCTAGTTCACTTTTAATGGGGATAAATCACCATGGTAACCTATAGTGAAGAACCACGGACCAATAAGATCACTGGAAAAGTCATGATTCTTGCAGGATCCCACCCAAACCCTGCCTCTTTCACATTAATAAGTTTTAAGTATTAGAGCCAACAACTCCAAATTGCTCACCTTTAAGGACCTGTTTTCCACGGCATTCTTCCTGCTGCTCATCTTCTTTGTCCAGTAGACTGCTGTGCTGATTGAACAACTACCCAGCCCTTTATTTTGATTTCTTTGGTGGCATTACATTCCCCCTACATTATTATTTTCCAGTGGTCTCTGAAACATGAGATTGTCTCATGGTAACCCGTACCATGTGTTCCACGTGTTTCATGATCTGAAAGCTCAGTATTAAGTTCTGTTTCTAATTTCTCTGTTTTATAGTTGGTCAGATGTTCATATTTTCATATTTTATTTCATTTGGGTTCTACATTGTTTTCCAGTTCAACCCAGTATCTGTACCATCAGAGATTGATCCAGGATACAACCCCTCCCCCTCTCCAGACGATAAAGTCCACGTTCTGGTTTGCGTCCTCTCTGCTAACGCAGCAGAGATTAAAGAGTCAGTTTTACAGAAGATGAGGGGAGTCAGAGAGGCAGCCAGGGACCTGGGTGAGAACAGAGTTTACTGATCCTGTTTTATTCAGGTTATCTTGATCTGAACCCCTGATCTCCAACATTAAACCCTGAGGTCCAGAGTCCACAAGTCATTTTATCTCTCAGTTTGATATAATCCATTATACTAAGGTCAGGACTAAATATATATTGAAATAATGTGAAGGCTCAGGGTAAGAAGTTTGCATTTTAAAGCTAAAACATAACATAAAACTATTTTAGACCATGGCTAATGTATATTAACTAAGTCCATAAAGGCCTTTATGAATAAGCCTTTAAAGATTAAAGAGTCATTAGATTCAACATTTTATTGGGAACACAAGTTAAAGAGAAGATGGAAGGATGAAGGATGTTTGTACCAAATGGCAGCAGTAGTTTTGCCTGCAGTGTGGTAATATAGTGTAATATAGAAGAAAATGGAAACTTTCTTGACTTAAAAAGAAATTCTTTAGTCATTAATTTAAACTGACTTTATGTCACACAAAAATATAAATATTAAAATTTTCAACGATTTACAGGCTTTTATAATTTTCATGATAAAAGCACAAAAATTAGATAAAATTGCTTTACATGTAAACAAGCTGTATTACAGTTTAATTTCTTACACATTTCTGCTGCATTTGTGTGCATGAATAATGAAACATTATTGTTAATTTACAACATATATAGCTGAATGTGCGCTAAAAAAAAAGAGACCATGTGCAGAGAAAGTAAAAATGAAGCTGGACTGCAGAGGGTTAAAACCAGGTTTCAGTTAGCCTGATCATGCTAGCTTTGAGTCGGGTTTAAAGAGCTGAGTGTGTTTCTGTATCTGCAGGAATTCCTCAGATGGCGATAATCACAAAGATCGATGAGGCCTGTCCTGAAACTGAGAAGGATCTGAGGAACGTTTATAAGAGCGAGTACCTGAAGAAAAAGGTGAATTTATACAGAAACGTAACCTGAAGCTTTGCAGTCAAAATAGTTTAACACAAAAAAAACTAAGACTTCACATTTATTAATGTTGTTTCTTTAACATATAGATGAAAGATTTCAGCTCAGCAGTCGGCATCCCGATGAACTTCATCTTTCCTGTGAGGAACTACAGAGAAGAAATTGCCATTGATGATGATGTGGACACTCTGATCCTCAGCGCTCTGAGACGCATGATCGACTTTGGAGACGACTTCATCAACAAAATGTAAAAATTACAAACAGAAATTAGCAACAACATTTTATTTATTGGTTTTACTTTTTGGTAATTATCTTTTATTTTCCATGTCTGTATTTAAAGGAGAGAGGGAGTCTGTTGCTGTCTCTATACAGAATCAACTTATGTCACTTATAGAAACAGAGGCTGTGTCTGAATTTTCTTGTAGTCAGCTGAAAGAAAAACAGTTTATTATAATTTTATTTTCACAGATCAGGTCATTGATTCAATCAGTTCAACAATGCACCAGAGTCAAACATTAACAACAAACACGTTCTACATTCTTTAACCAGCTAACATGTGATCACACAGAAACAATGAAGTTTTAATGTACTCTGTACTTCTATGAAATGCAGAGTTGCTAAAGCTTCTAAACTAATACAGGAAACAAACTGAAAAGTTTGCAAACCGTGACTTATGCTGAAAATATTATCTAATGCACAGATGTCTGGTACCAAGCCCTTCCTCAGCGTGCTTAATGTCAGATGTAACACAAAGGCATGAGTCTGATTAGTCAACAAGATTCATCTGGCATAACGATCAATGGGACCAACCATTAATCAATAATATATCAATAGTTTCAGGAAGGAGGTTCTCACTGATGTAACCTTTCAGAGAGCTTATTGAGTTATTATCTCAAAAAAAGGCCTTTATTTCACTGCATCATCATTGTTCGTCTCAAAGTGCTGATTGTGTTTCTGTATTTGCAGGAATTCCTCAGATCACCAATACCATGAGGAGCAGTTGTGGACTTGCATATGGAATTGGATGCATGATTGTATACGGTGGTTTGGTATCATGATGACTGTGATTTTGGGGTTAGGTATCTTGGTCATGATGAGATGATGATAAATAATAACTGATGACAGGTGTTTTACTTTCCGTTAACTAAAGAGGTTCAGTTTCAACTTTAACATAGATAGTTTCTTTAACTCCTCATTCAAACCACCTATGTTAAACAAAAGCTGCCTGAAACCAAGCACAATTGACTCTAATGAACAGAACAAATGTTGTTCACAGGCAACCAAACATCACTCCTAACGACTGTAATCTACCAGTAGCACCGTTCACTTCTAACGACTGTTGTTCAAGCGGAGGACTCACATGGCCAAAAAACGGTCAGGTGAAACTCCACTAACTAACTATTGTGTTAGAAAATGGTTGGGCGGTCACTTTCGCAGAGATAAATACCTGGGGCTATCTCCACTGTGTGTCAGACTAGTTAGGACTAGTCAGACCGATGCGTTACGAACTGATGAAGCCACTTGGATAAGAGGCGAAACGTCCTCATAAGACAAATCTAAGTCCAGTTGCCTTGGAATCATTGTTGCTTAGAAATTAATATGCAACAGTACAGCACGTGGTACATCAGTGTAATTCAGATGGATACTGTTAAGGTAGTAAGGTGCACGGTTGGCCATGGATATTAGAATTAAGAACATAATTGAAACATGAGTAATTTACACAAAGTATGTACATATGTATCAGAAAGCTTTGTGCTGCAGCCCCCCTTAATTGGTAATAAAGCCAGGGCCAATCAGTGACTGCTACACAGTGCAGATGCTGATTCCTGCTCTCCTGTCTCACTGTGAGTATGAATAAGAACTCATTAACCTTCATACCTACTATTTAAAGAACTCACTTGTTAGTTAATTGAAGTTTGTTTGTTCAGTTTCCATTCATGAACATGTGTTTGTTAATTACCTTGCTGCACCTGCTCATGTTGTCTGAGCAGATGGACTGTTTCAGTAACTATTACAGCTACTACAGTTAATTCAGTGTGGCACACTTTTATTTGAGTCTACACTACATCGCTTTACCATCTGATTCTTGAGGAACATCATATAAATACTGATTTCGGAAAACTGGTTTTTAAATATTTTGGTCTACACAGGTAGAACAACTGGCTAAAGTATGCTATCATGGAAGAGCTGATCCCTTACACTCATTTCAAACATCTGTTGGCAAATTTGGACCAGTGTAAATGTCTATGCCTTCTATGAAAGATGTTGATGTCTCTGATTGCATATCTTTGAATGTTGTCTCTCTATGCTTGCTGTAAATCTTGTTGTTTATAACTTCGATAATATGTGCACTCTAAACATTGTTTTTATTTTTCTGGCCTTAGAAAAGAGAGAATGCTGTCAAAGGGCCTTCCCTGCGGAAATAAAGAAAAATACAATTTGAAACTGTATTTCATCCATTAATACGTCAGTCCACTAATGATTATTTTTGCTGGTATTATTTGAAGAAGCATTTTTGCCAGTTTAGTTGCTAACCTGCAAGAGAGTTTATTACAATACTTCAATGATTCCTGATATATGTATATTGATTATTTCCTGTTATTTCCAGAGCACACACACCTTTACAGAATGGAAATGAAACTCATTGTATCATCTAAAATAAAATCTTGTGACATGGTGGAACAGAGGAGCAGATGATTCTTGCCAATGAGATGGAAGTTAATCTAAAAAAAATCTTTTTTGCTATAAACAAGATACGTTTTTATTTTTATTGCTGTTGCTTTGTGATTACTTCACTCAGCAATGAATGTGAATGCAGATGTGGAGAGACTGAATATGACATTACAAAGTCTAAACATAAAACTAGTATTAATGTTGTGTCCTTTCAGAAGTCATTCTGTCTTCAGAGGGCTGAAATTGACAACATCAAAAAACATAATTCCAAGTTGGTTTCATGAGACATATACAGGAAGAAAATCTCTTGGGGCCTCTTGGGGCCTAATACTGATTTATTCATTTATTAAACATTCAGAAAGATTATTGATCAAACAGCAGCAGTGAACACAAGTCATCACAGTTTCTAACTTTTCAAATCTCTCAATTTTGACATCTATTAAATTAATATTTGCTAGAATTCCCAGATTGTTTTATAATCTTTTTTTAAAATCAAGAAATTAATAAAATAATTCAAAAATCATTTCACCTGACAAACTGTTAATTTAACCATTATGATATGTTACACTGTATCACAATGTTGTGATAGATTAATGTTGCTGTTTCATTTTCACATTCAGCTACAGAGGATTTATGACTTAAATTAAAAGCATTTTTGTAAAAGAAGCAAACCAGACTTCAGTGTCCAGACACATAATGCTAATAGGAGATCTCCATGTTGAACTACAGTGAGCCAATAGATAAAGCTTTATGTATTTGATAAATAATCCTCTAAACATGTCATGAGTCTTTGTATTTACTGTGTCTCTGTAATTCTTTCTGTATTTGAGCGACAGCCTGATCATTCTTTGGACACGTCAGTAATCCTCTCTCTGACTCGTGGAAAAGAACGTGAACATCCAACACAACATTGTCGTACACATCAGACCAGCTTCTTCCTTCAGTTGAATAGTCGACATCTCGGGTGTGATGCATCAGCACCAGGATCACAGGTTTCTGACCACAGGAACCTGAAACACCAGAGAAGAACATGAGACTTCCTGTCCAGAGGAACCTGCAGGAGAACGTTCTCCTCCTTCAAATGAAACCATGACAGGAGTGTATGTTAGTGATTCTGGTACATTCATGGCTTCATTAACTTATTCTTTCCTCTCAGTTTACAGATCTGCTATTCTGCCCTTTTGTGACTCATTTCTATAAATACTGAGTCTATTTTAAACACATATGCATATCTCTAAATCCAACTTTCCTTACATCCCAGACTCCCCTCTGTCCTCTGAAGCTATTTACATAAAATCTGCATTATTAATGAGCTCTTCCTGTCATTTAAATCCCATCCGGACAGACGTCCTTGTATTTTAAAGGTTTTTACTTCTGCTGCATTTTATCAGCTCAGAGTGAAATTTGACTTTTGTGTTAAAATGTTTTTGCTGATCTGACAGATGGAAACATGCTAACAGCAACATATCAGCCTGTTTGAACCAATATGATGACAGAAACAAATAAAAGCATCAGGAGAGCAAGACCCCATCAAAGCTGATCAGATGTGCTGCTGTAATGTCAGCTACAGGTTGGTGCTGCTGTGTACTGTTGAATGTCCATCTCTGTTACAGACCAGATCCATGGTTCACTCATTTCATTCCCCACCTCCCCCTGTGATGTTCATCCTGACTGGAAGAAGCTTCAGACTGAACATGAACTCTGGTTCTGGGTGTTGATCTGCAGAATCTGATCTGAACATGATGTCTGAGCTGCACAGATTTCACTCGGAACAAGTTAGAAACAACAAGTCTTTCCTTCACCTGTAATGTCTGTCATGGCTGCCTCCACATCTGATCCAACACGAGACGTGATTGGACAGAAGACGATGACGACGTGGCTTTCCTGCAGGTCTCTGGTGGTTTCAACATTCTTCAGTTTGTCCAGCAGGACTTGATCAGCTCCAAAGGTTTGACCAGTAACCTTCCAGTACACCTTCACCTTTGCTGAAAGATGAACACATTGTTAAAGACATGTTATGCAGGATTTATAAGTCGGTGTTTGCAAACAAAAAGTATTCAAAGATGGCCCCAGCTGTGGTTGAGCGAGATGTGTAAGCATCAGTGTTAGAGCAGCATGTTACTGTTGTAGCTGCTGGAGGTGGAGCTAGTTTACACTACTTTATATACAGTTAGCTAGTTTAGTCCACTGGTTCCCAACCTAGGGGTCGGGGCCTTCCAATTTATTCATTATTGACATTTGGTGACTGCAGTTTGTCAGAGATCAGCTGTGCTTCTCTGGCCTCAGCTCTGAAGTCCAACCCCTCCCATCTGAGAGAGCTGGATCTGAGTGGAAACAAGCTGCAGGATTCAGGAGTGAAGCTGCTGTGTGCATGTTACTGTTGTAGCTGCTGGAGGTGGAGCTAGTTTACACTACTTAAATACAGTTAGCTAGTTTAGTCCACTGGTTCCCAACCTAGGGGTCGGGGCCCTCCAAAGGGTCAGCAGATAAATCTGAGGGGTCGTGAGATGATTAATGGGAGAGTTTTTGGACTTTTTCTCTAATCTTTGATTTTTGCTGAAATATTGGATCATTTGAACATTTATTGAAATGAAACGAGAGAGCCAAGAAGAAAAAAATCATTGGATTCATTTTTCAGAACTTTTTTTCTCATTTTTTTCTTTTTTGTTAAATACTGAAGAATTTTACTTCTTTGAGCTTTATATATTTAACATGTTGTGAGAAGTTTAGAGAGGAAATGTCAAAACAGAAACATCTGGAACATGACAAGGACACACTACTGCACTGATTTTATACAAGAGACACAACTACACAGTGATTTATTATCAAATTTTGGAACTCTGGTTTAATCTTAAAAATGTGTTATTTATAAGTTTATGTTATTTCATGTAAAATTGATCTGATAAATAAAGTTGTCAAATAAATATAATGTATCAGAAGTATCAAAAAGGATAAAACTTTAAGTAAAGTTCAAGTCCTCCAAATGGTATATTATCAGGTTGATGGTTTTACACATCTGTCTTAATTTAACACTGATGTCTCTCCACACTGACCCTGAAGATATTCTCTCTGAACAACATCACACTGTAACATCTAAAGCTGAAGATAATATGAAGCTGAAGAGAAGATAAAACTTTGAACGTACCTTTATGCTGGAGAAGAAAAGTAACACCAACACCAACAACAAGCAGACCAACAAGTATGTAGTATATGTTTTCTTCACTCCTGGCAACAACAAAAGCAAAAAAAGTCATGGAGTCCATCTTCCACTGATCTTGTCCTTCAGACTCAGACTTGCTCCCTTCTTGGTTTTCTTGTATATTGTTCAGTTTGTGTTTATCTGCTGTGGTGTGAAAGAAACAAGAGATGAGTAAAATGTGTTCCACAGATTTTCTTTTGAGAGATCCTGAAAGCAGTGAGTTGTAGATAACAGCTGGTAAACTGGACATAAATACAGCGTTTGCAGCTCAGTAGAAGAGCAGCTGTGAGAACAACAAACTGACGAGGAGGTCAGTGTGTGAATAAATACATGTATGTGCTTTAGTCTGTAACATGTGATACATTCATTCATTCTGCTGAAAGTCTCTTACCTTGTTGATCCGTCCTGTTGGATTCTGGACAAAAACATAAAAACAACACGCAGAAATAGTTTCATTAAATCTGAAAATTCTGTTAACATTAATGAATAACTATGAATAATCATCTATTCAATAATAAAACAATATTGACCCAAATTACCTGCTGTTGCATATCACCACCACTAGATGTCAGTAAACAACCATATTTCAGTCTGCATGAACAGCATGACATACAGAACCTTAGTCCTGTGACTGCTGAGCCTGAAGCTGCATCTGGCACCAGGCAGAGCAGAAACTACTGATTTATTAAGAAGTGATTAAATGTCGGCTAAAAGAGGAGCGAAGAGTAAACAGACTTTTCTGGGGAGATATGAAGTAGCTAATGCTTTCTGGATTTTTACTGTTTGCCAAAAACAAGTAAAATAAACCGTCAGTACATTGTAAATTAAATATTCCATTAATGATGATTAATGATGATGTTAATAATCTAATATTGATTAGAACAATACTGACTGTTCTAGCCTAGTTTGACCCAGTTTGAGTCAATACTATTATTTTTATTATTTACACAAAATAAGCTTGTTATAATCTTCTCTGTTTAAACTGACATGTCACAGTTTGTTATTAACTTTTGTATCTTTTGAATTGTTTTGCACATGAAACAATAAACACTGAATTTACTGCACTGAAATATTTGACTTAAAACCATCTTTTCATGTGACTTCATTAACTACAGAGAGCATGTAGTGCTAACATGCTAACATCATGCAGCACATGAAATAAATAAACTGAGGAGAGAAATCTTTACCTGTAGCTTTCAGTCACTCTGCTGGTCTTCTTCTGCAGCAGCAAAGTGGAGACAAACACGAGTCGTATAAATGTTCCTCCCACTTTAAATTTCAGACACCATGTGATTTATAAGAAACCCACCAGCTGCTTCAAACCGTCAGTGTGACTTTCACTGTGTGTGTGTGTGTGTGTGTGTGTGTGTGCATACTGTGGGTCATTATCACAGACATCAACAGTTTGATTTGTTCGTGAATGTCTCGTGATTCATGAAGTAAACTAATAAAAGTGAGCAGAAACTGTAGATAGTCAGTAACCTGTAGGCTCCACTGTGCTGCAGAACTACAACAGCAGAAGAAGAATAATGGGAGAAGCAGTGCTGAGTAGGAATATTTCTCCTCAGGTTATTCTGCACAATTGAACTAAAGCTATTATTATTATTATTATTATTATTATTATTATTATTATTATTATATATTATAAGAATGATTTCTGAAAAAATTCAAACCAGGTGGTGAAAAGTTTAATCATGAACACGTGTGTTAACAGAGCTGCAACAGTGATTTCTTGAAGCAGTAAAGTTGTTCATTTTCAATAACAAGTAAGACTTCACAAAGTAATGAAAATGAATCAAAATTCAGTTCATGGGGTTTATTAATTCTACAGTCGCTTCATTTCAGTAAAGATAGAAAAGATCAAATACATTTTAAAATTTATCAATAAACTTCAGCAAACAAAACAACACATTTAAATAATTTCATTATTGTAGAACAAAAAAAAAAATACTTTGAATGATATTAAGATCCACTGAAACAAAATTTAATTTCTCTACTATATTTCTCACCCTCTAGTTTATGTGCAAGAACTACAAAATAAAAATACACATCAAATAAAAACCTTATTTGCATGTTGCAAGGCTACTCATTCAAATACACAGAATATAAATGCAATAACAATATAACACCATAAAGCAGCTATGGGAGTGGCAGTCAGTACACAGACACACAGAGGCGGCTACCACTCAATCCTCTGCAGAGAGTCAGAAAATAAATGAAGGGAAATCTCAGATTTAAGATTTAAAGCTATAATATGTAATTATTCCACATTAGAATAGCGACTATGTTCTATATGTTGTTGAGTTGTGTTCTTACATTAATGTTCAAACCCAGTGAAATCTGTCATTTTAATCAAAGTAACGGACACTGATTTTTTAGCTGAAACTGCTTTATTCAGTGTTTTTACCTGTAATCAGCGGGACCTCTGAGGATAAAAACATCCTGAACCATCAACACTGGAGTAATCCTATCCCACTGAAGCTGCTGGTTTAACAACCAAGACAACAACTCCCATCATCCCTTGCTCCTTCACACCCTCAGTATTCAGAATACTTTTAACCATGCTAGCTTAACCAAGGGCAGACCTGGAATTAAGTCATTTTAGGGCAAGGCCATTTCAGCCTCAGATAAATACAAATTTAATGGGAAATTGCAGCCAAAATGTAGGACACCAAGGCCAAAACCAATGGTGCAATAACAATAAGTAGTGGTTGGGATATCGCACTCTGGCCGGTCGGGATCAGATCATTTTGCTTTTTAAAAATGAGGGATATTTCTAACAAGTGTGGTGTGCTTTTATTTTGAAAGTTTGATTGACTCGTGTACTGCCAACTGTAACAGCTGGACACAGAAAAATACTATATACAGTGGGTAATGTAATATTGTAATATTTTAGTTTTTCTTTTTGATAGATTTGCAAAAATTTCTACATTTCTGTTTTTTTTTTGTCAAGATGGGGCAGTGTGTGTACATTATTGAGGAAAAAACCATTACCATATTACCAAATAGCTGCAATGAAATAAAGAGTGAAAAATTTAAAGGGGTCTGAATACTTTCCATACCCACTGTATTTAAACGGAGACAATTAGCAAACCTTCACAATTTTGAACATTTACTATTTGCACATAGTTTTAATAATGAAAGAATTGTGGCAGAACAGAAGATGAAGTCAAAGTGTCAAGCTCAACTTGAATTGAAAGCCAGTGAGAAGAGGATGGTCTTCAGCATGACTTTCAGGTTTCTAAGGTCTGAGCGGGTCTGAGCAGTATGAGGCAAATTTGTTGTATTTTTCTGAAGAGTGGAGCTCCGCAGGTGTTGGTCTGAAGGGATTGACTAATTTATCACTTGTATTGAACAGAAATGATTACAATTTTCAGTAATAAGTTGAGAAAAGTAACGGTGTCAGATTTTAGTTCCTTTGTTATATTTACTCAGCAAGTCCTTATTAATAATATAATCAGCCTACAAGTTGATCTTATGGCACTTACACTCAGATTTGCAGCAGGTTTTTTTATTGCCTCTTCATTGGACTCTTCATTGTCTGCAGTTTGTACAAGATTCAGCTACTGGTCTTCTAACTGGTAAAAGAAAGCATGATCAAATAACACCAGTATTGGCCTCTCTCCTCTGGCCCTCTGTCCATTTTAGGATTTATTTTACAATTTTATTGCTGGCTTTTACGGTTTTAAATGGGCTGGCACCACTTTATCTAGCAGAAGTCCTGTATCATCATACTCCTCAGAGCACTGAGGTTGACCAACCAGATGTTCTTGGATGTTCTGAGATTCAGGCATAAATCAGAGGCAGCTGAGCCTTTGCGATGGCTGCTCCTAATCTCTGGAACAGCTTACCTGGAAGAAAGGGTATTGTAGTCAGTGCACACATCCAAATTACTGAATGTGACTCCTGTGAAAAAATCTGCAGATATCGTAGCTCTCAGGCACCTGTATGATGAATGTGAAAAACAGATCTGCAGTCTAGAATCCTTAGGGGTTCAAAGTGACACATATGGCTGTCTGCTATGCCCAGTACTGCTGCAGCTCAAACCAGACGACATTACATTAGCCTACACATGCAAGTCAGACCCCAGCGGTGAATGGAAGGTGCTTGAATTCATCCAGTTCCTGCGAAATGAAGTCCAAAGCAGGGAGAGACCATTTCAGCTTACCAGACCAGGTAATACTCAAAGCGACATTCCACCAAGTAATATTCAGTAATTATTCAGTAAACCAGCCTAAAAAAATGGATTCTACCCTCAGCCTTGGTAATATCTGCAGTAAAGGCTACCTGGTGGAGTCTGAATTTAATTAGCACATCTTGCAGATTTGGGTTAAGGTTTGGCCCTGTCAGTAAACAATCTTTTCGGGATGGGCAGCCCTCCTCATGTGATGATGCATCAAAAACTACTCTGTTAAGTAGTTACCTTGTCCTCTCGAAGAACAGCATGATGCAGCATGTAGTATTTCACAGTCTCAGATTGCTCTGCTGCTGGAGTTTAACCAATGTGGATAGGCACTTCTTCCTTTGTGTTACTTTTCTATATGAACACATACACTGATATACGATATACTTGTTCTCTATTTAAGTGTGTGTTATACCTCTTTGCAGAGCACTGACACAACAGCCATTAGATGCCTTGTTCTGAGAGGACACTGATGTGTCTATGTTCTTTAAGTGCAGTTTGCTGAGTAAAATTTTTTGATTGGTATTTGAATCAGTTTTTCCATTCTCCTATGGTTTGTGTGATGATGGGTTATGATAATTAGCATTAAGCCACTAAAAATCTGGTCAAAAAAATCCATGCTTCACCCTGGTCAGCAGCACACTTGCAAACCCAGCAAGCCCAGCATTGCCACAACTAAACCCCTTAAGAGTTGGGATCATCCTAAGGGGCACCCTTGTAATGGAAGTCCTCACCAACCTACCACAAGCAATGTAGCACTTGTTTGGTTTTACCTATGCACTCCACCTGCAGTGCCCAAACTGCTTGAAAAACACTTTTACCTTCATTCAGCTGGTAATACTAAATTTGGGTCGAAGTGAGCTACCTCCAAAGGTTCAAAAGCTGAAGAATGATCTTGCAGTGAAAGACACATTCACGTTCATGGCACAGTTATTCATGTTCATGTCTTGATTGTTGCACAAATACATTGCACTCACTAGAGCAAACATTCTTGCAGTTGTTCATTTTGTATGTGATAAATCTTGTACTGCATGTATCTACTGTTGTTTTTACTGAAATAATTCTACAGAGGTTAGAAAGTTAGAAAGTTTCAGGGTTTTTTTCCTACCAACTCAGGTCCTCACTGTATAGTTGTTCTTAACATCTGCTTTGCTGTGTGGCACAGAAAGCATACAGTTTTCCTTTTGCACTTGAAGTAAGCTGCTACATGGTCAGTGTTGTTGTTTTTTCAAACTTTAAAGTTTATTAAAGTAACAGTGTGAACAATTTTAGACATGTCAGTGTGTCTTTGTGCTAAGCTAAACTATGCTAAGCTAGCCGTTTACCCCCTGCTTCCAGTCTTTATGGTAAGCTAAACTCTTCCTGACTCCAAATAGCATCATGTAAAAGCAGTTATTTCAGTTTGATGTGATAAATGAGAACAAGCAGTGTGTTTCTGATTCTGCATGTTTTATTGAACTTTATGTTGAAAGTGAAGCTCGCTCAGTTGGCAGCGATGGTCCGGTCCATCCAGGCACGCAGCGCTGTGACACGGGCGTTCACGCTGGGCTTTTCGGGATTGCAGTCTTTATCTCCCCAGGACACAATACCAACCAGAGTCCAGACACCAGCCTTCTGACAGACCACAGGACCTCCAGAGTCGCCCTGAAAACAAACACACAAACCAAATAACCATACAGATAAGTGTAGTTGATAGCTACATGTTAGCATGTCCAGCTAGCAACATGTTGCTAACATGTTTGTTTGTGATTAGTGTGCAGCACCCACACTGCAGGTGGAGGCTCGGTTGCCTCCGTCGCAGATCATCTTGGAGGTGATAGAGCGACCCCAGACTTGACGGCACTGCCTATTGCTCACCAGACGGAGGGCTGCCTGCTGCAGCCGGGTGGCAGCTTTTCCTGCAACACATCAACACATCACACTGATGTTTCCTTTGTTAACATTCTCCTAAGTGGTCTGAGAAGCTGTACAGGTGAGCTCTCAGCAGCTGTAAAGCACTAATAATAATAATAATAATAATAATAATAATAATAATAATAATAATAATTATAAAGTCACCATTGCCACTGAGCCGGCCCCAGCCGGTGGCCATACACATTATGCCTGCAGGAAAGTTGTCTCCGGTCTCAGCCACACTCACGGGGGAAACATGCCTGTTTATCTGGGCAGGGCGGGCCAGCTTGATGAGCTGGATGTCGTTGTTGAAGTGGGTGGTCTTGTTGTAACGGGGATGTGTGAACACCTGACAGGAAATGACATCATTAGCTGGTGAACATTCAGGAGCTCACGAGACATGATGAAGTCCTGCTGCTTGTCACTCACCTTGCCGACCTTCATCACCTGGTGTTTCTCAGTGCGGGAGCGGAGGTCATGTGCTCCAAGAACCACACGGTGGGACAACCTGCAGAAACAGATGTGAGTGAAACCAGCCAATAAAAAACACCTGAGCAACAGGAGGTGGAGCCGAACGTCAGCTGCTGGTTGAAACTCATATTCTGAAGAGGAACACTGATCATACAGCAGATTTAACTGAGCAGCAGATTGAGTTAAGCTGTTAAACTGTCTTCATTTAAACATTTATAAAGTTTAAAAATACATTTAAACATTATTTCAATCCAGTTAAACAACTTCTGTTATTCAAATGACAAAGAGTCCCATCATGATGTCAGCTGACCCTTTTTAAGTCCATTATGTGTATTTTCTCATATAAAAATACTTTAATGTGCAAATGAAAAAGTGATAATTCAGTGAACCAATAAGCTGCATGTTCTCATCTAAAATCAGAATTATTCAACAATTTCCATGAAAAGTTTGATCCAGCTTGAGCTCGGCTGGAGGACTTGTTGCTATGACAACAGTTTAAAATACATTTGAATACAGTTTTGAAGAATCAAAAAAATCTAATAATTTCTGTCAAATAATCAACAATTAAATCAAAATAACTCAGAACTCAAAACTTCATTTACAACGTGAAGATAGAGGTGAAGGTGACAGGTAGTAAAGGTTAAAGGTTAAAGGTCATTGGTGTTTACCCGACTTCGCAGTGAGCGGCGGTTACCACCCAGTTCTGGTTGATGAGGGAGCCTCCGCAGAAGGGGAAGCCATTGCTAAGCTGAAACAATCACATGTTCATGAATACATTTGTGTGTGTGTGTGTGTGTGTGTGTGTTTGTGTGTGTGTGTGTGTGTGTGTGTGTGTGTGTGTGTGTGTGTGTACCTGCAGGGACACCTGCCAGGGCCAGGAGTGAGGCACCGCCTCCTTGCCGTTCACGATATCAGAGTAACCTCTGATGTCGGGGGGGATGGCGGGAGTGCCGTAACCTGTTGACATCATCATCATGACATCATCATAATGACATCATCATAATGACATCATCACAATGCCATCATTAACAACATGATTCAGGAAGTTTGTTCCTGATCTTTGGGAACAAACGACACAAAACACCTCGAGTCACATTTTCAGTAAGAAACGATTGTTAATAAGATCAATACTTTTAAAGTGATCAGCCAATAAACACGGATCCATCTCAGACTGTGTCCAGTTATCTTCAGTCACTTATAAAAATGATTTTATCTTCATGAAGTCTTACGGCCTCACCACCCTGCACATGTGGGATCTCTTGTGATGTGGGAAGCTGAGCAGGATGGGGCCTGGTTAGTACTTGGATGGGAGACCTCCTGGGAATACCAGGAGCTGTGAGCTGTCTCTCTCCTCTCTCCTCCTGTTGCTTTCTGCACGTATTTCTGCCTCCAGAGCTCCTCAACACCCACTGCTACAATTGTTATTATTAGTCTTATTATGATTATTACCATTATTATTACTATACATCTCTATGTGGAACTGTTCTCTCTCTCCTCTCAACCGGTGGAGGTAGATGATGGCCGCCCACCCAGAGCCGCTAAATATTAAATCTATCAATAAATATAAAGTTGCAAATTAAAAACAAGCAGCTCAGTCTACCCAGCACGCTTCACTCCCTCAGCTGTCTTACCGTGGGCAGCGCCGGCGAAGGCGAAGCAGGAGAGGATCCACAGGAAGACCATGGCTCGAACATGAAAGCTCCGTCTGAGAGACGAACCTTTATAGAGACAAGAAGCGACAGGATTGGACAGGAGGGACGTGTGTGTGTGTGTGTGTGTGTTTCTATGGTGCAACCACTGCGTACTTTAATAAGAAGATGTGCAGAAACATCTTGTGAAAGATATAATTATGTAAAAATCTCTGATGTCTGTTGTGAAAACTTCCACAGTTAAATGTGTGACAGTAGTTTTCACACCTGAACTGATAAAAGCCTGGCTCAGGCCTTGCTCAGTCTCTTCCTTTGTCTTGCTACCTTCTCCAGCTGTGCATCAGAATCACTCTTTGGTATTTAAATCATCATCATCATCTGACAGTCAACTATGCATTGTAATCCTGTGGACAAGATGATAAACTGTTGAACAGCTCTCATCTCTGGTCCTCATACTTTGACTGGTGTGCCGATGCAGAGACTCTATAAATAACCCAGTTTTTACTAGAAGACTTCAGAGATGAGCTCAAGTCAGGAACTTTGGTTGGAGTGTATAAAAACACAAACCACTTTTATTTGTTTTGGTTTTTTTTTTCAAAAATGAGTAATATAAAATACAAAAAGTAAAACACAAAAGCTTGAGTAAAAAGTTAAAGATGCAAAAAGGCAAACTGACAAAAGGACCTCAAGTGACGACCCAAAAATGGAGACCCCCGTCTCTCCTGGCTCTTCTTTTTATATCAATACATCTCCCCTTTCTTACATTCCTACATCCATATCCAGAACATCTACCAGCTACATGCTGATGTTTTATGACTTTGCACAAATCAGTCACCTTTCTTTGACTCTCACTTACAACACATTCCACGGAACATTTGAAACTTCTATTTTTTTTACTTTTGAGGTTAAAATTTGCATATGCAGGGCCCACAGCAGTTTTGCCCTTTTTGGCCCCCATCATGTTTTTCTGTGGGAAACTGTAGAAGTCCAACATGGGGCCCACAGTGGGATGCCCTTGCGGGGCTTTTTTTTTCATTCAGTGGCCCCAAAGGGGCATGTTCACTGGGCCCTGTGTGGGCAGCCCACCATGGTCCCCGTTGGCATTGTGAAATGTGGGGCCCACATTGGGCTCCCCCTGAGGGGCTCATTTTTTGGGACACATGCCCCTTTGGGACATGGGTCCCAAAGGAGCATGTTTACTGGCACCCTGAACACAAAAACACAAAGTCACAACCTGGTTAGCCTAGCTTAGTTTAGCATAAAGACTGGAAACAGAGAGAAACATCTCTGTTTAACAACATCCACCTAATATTAACTGTATTACACTAGAATTACACTTTATGGTTTTGTGTCTTAAGGTTAACACACACTGGCAGTGGATTAGCATGAGTTCCTTCATCATCATAGAACATGGTCCTATTTTCTCAGCATCAACATGCATCAAGTCCCCAGAAGAGCAGCAATTCCAACACATTGACTCACTGGATCAACACATCCTGACTGCTGTACTACACTGCCCTGCGCCCGGACAGCTGCAGAAACACCAGCAGTTTGCTGTTTGTTGGATGATTAATCTATATTATATATAATACAGTCATGGACATTTTGCTCATCTGCTGCTGGATTTAATACTGATGAAGTTTCAGAGGTGAAAGACAGTCAGCCTGCAGTTTTCTCATATTGCTGTTTCTACAGTAAAATACTGCAGGAACAAGTTGTGGTTTTTCAGCGGTTTCTTCTTGTTTTTTCATCATTGTTGTTGTGATGGTGGTTGTGTGTGTTTCATCAGAGTTCAGGAGTTTAAAAAATGTGAGTGTGTGATGTTGGGTAAGGCCTGCTGCCAGATCCCTGCATTGCTGAAGTCTGATGGATGGATTAACACAGGTCACTGAACCGTGATGGATCAGTGTTTGATTGATCCATCTGATTTGCACTTTTAGACTGATTGTCTAACAGCTGAGGGAGAGAGAGCTGTTTTAAGTGGATCTTCATCTCTCTGCTATTAAAACATGTCTTCAGATGGCATCTCAGGGTCACTCAGGTTGTTGCCAAACTTGCAGTGTTTTCTTTTTTTTTTTAAACAACATTTTATTAGGTTTTAACATATAATAAAAAAATGACAATGACCAAAGTAATAACAATAATGTATAAGGTACTATACAACTAAACAATTAAGGGGAGAATATATATATATATATATATATATATATATATATATATATATATATATATATATATATATATATATAATGACAGCAATAGTAATAAATAAATAAAGCAAATAAACAAGACAAAAAAAAAAACAAAAAAGGTTTCCAGACTTTAACAAACTGTGCTCTTTTCCCTCTAACAACTCTGAGAGATGGTCCCCATAACACTTTGCCAGAATAGTTGGACTTTGGAACATTCCCAAACACAATGGAACAATGTTCACTTTTCTTCTAAGCACTTACAACAAGTATCTGGGATATTAGGGCAGATTTTATTCAGTTTCACTGGAGTAATATACGTTCGCATCAGCCATTTGTATTAGAGCAGTTTCAATTCTGTATTAATTGTATTTTGTTGTGCCTTCAAGTATGCCATTTCCCAGTCATCTTCAAGTATATCATCTCCAATATCTGCTTTCCATGCCTCTAATCTGTCTTTAGAAGATTCCTTTTCATTATGCATTAAAGTTGCATAAAATAAAGATACTAAACCCTTATTGGCCACATTTGTAACGGTTAAGTTTTCAAGATTTGTCAAAGGTGGTTCAGACATCAGGTCTTTATTTTTTGATAACAAAAAATGTCTCAATTGTAAATATTTGAAAACATTTTTTTTGTATGTCATGCTCCTTATATATTTGCTTGCCATTTTTGTACAGGTTCCCTTTGCATTTCACACCTTTGGTTGCCCAAAACGTGAAACCACCATCACTTCTACCTGGTGTAAAATCATCATTACCCCATATAGGGGAAAAACGAGATAAAGCAGGTGTGTCTCCAATGTTCTGGTGTACACGGTACAAAATGGTGATGGTATTTTTAACAAACGGGTTCCTTGTCTTTTTTTTCAATATTTTAAGATCTGCTGAATATAGATACAACTTGAGGGGAAGTTCTGAGGTGGTAGTTTTCTCAATATTTACCCAAGCAGGAAGAATATCTGAGCTAAAATAAAAAGAAGCAAAGTGTAACTAAGCAAACCAGTAATACCAACGTAGGTTTGGAAGACGAAGACCACCTCTATCATACGGCAAATAAACCAACTTCAATCACAGACTAGCTTTTTTATTGTTCCAAATGAATTTAGCAAGAATGTTATTAATTTTGTCAAACAAACACTTGGGAAGTGGAAGTGGGATTGATTGAAAAAGGTATAGAAACTTTGGTAGTATATCCATTTTTATTATATTGATACAGCCGATCATTGAAATTGGAATTACTGTGAAGTGGTTGAATGTATTGGATATGTTTTCTACTTGCAGTGTTTTCTAATTGCAGATATTAATCATCAGGACTCCACCAGTAGCCTACTTGTGTCCAGAAAAGAGCTTGTAAAATCTGACTTCCTGTCTATAATGGACATTTATGCACCTGATGTGTGTTTCACTATGTCGTGCACATTGATATAGAGAGACTTGACTTGTGTACCAAGTTTCATTTAATTGAAGACAACAGAACCGTAGAAATAACATGTTCTAATATTAAAGTAGCGCCCCCTGTGGGTATAATTGTATCAAATTTTACATAACGTCAATATTTAGTATCACTGTCATCAGTGTGGCGTGATGCTTGGTAAATGCATCAGGCCACACCTCCAAAAGTTTGGTAACCAATTACAGACAAACGGTAAATGATACCAAAAAATGAAGATAGAAACTGTGTTTGGGATCATCTAAATTAGATTGGATGAAAAATGTGCCAAAAGAAGCAAAAAAATTGTTTTTGAAAAAGATTAAAAGTGGCGGAAAATTTTTCCAGACTCAAATGTACTTGGCCTATATCAGTCTACTTGGTACCATCCAAGTAACAAACTGTGCAAATATTGTTTGGAAAGGCATCATGGGTCATGAGTTATAAACTAAAACGTAAAACATGTATTAACTGACCACATGGTGGTGCTATAGGTCGCATTTTTTAACCTATGAAGCATTTCCACATGGGCCACCTGTCGGTCAAGTTTGAACACTTCACCACTGTTAGTTTTGACTTTCCATTATAAATTTTAATGCAATACTAAAGAGCGAAGATAAATTACAGTAAAATGTGTGCTTCTGTAAATGTGTTGCAGTAATGTGACAGTTTGACATTAAACCCTGAAGAGTTTTGGTTTAGAAGAGACGAGGATCAGGATGAAATAGTATCAAATAAATAAAGTGTCTGCTTGTTCTGAGGTTGATAAAGTGTTCAGCAGCAGCTTTCATGTCTTCTGGACTTTAAATGTGTGTGAACTTCACATGAAGGCAGCCGTTGGGACACCTTGTGGCATTTTGAAATGTGTCGACACTCATATAAAGTTCCACATTCAAGAAACCTAAACCAATAAAGAGAACAAACCCTGTGTGTTGACAGAGCGGTGGCTGCAGGACAGATGGTCCAGTCAAATTTTTCATTCAACTGTCTTCAAAGGTTAAATCCAGTTCAAATTTTTCATCATGGTGCACTGTCACTATCTGTACAAGATTCTTAAATTTGGGGTCGATCTGAATCAGCATCAAAGAGTTTTTGCTCATTAAATGCATCATGCCACACTTCCAAAGGTTTGGTAACCAATTACAGACAAATGGTAAATGATACCAAAAAATGAAGGCAGTAGCTGTGTTCAGGGTCCTTTTAATATGACATGGACCAAGTTTGGTGAAGAAGAAGAACGAACAGAAGAACAATGTGTGATTTCTGAAAGCCGTAAAGATTTGGATAACTATAGTGAAGCATTCACACTAATCACACTAATACAGATTTGGATAACTATAACAAAACAATTAAAACTACAACTGTCAAGAACAGGATTAAACAGAACAGGAAGGATTGGTGGAGGGTGAGAGGTCCTAGAAACACACTGAGCCATGTTGGAAGTCTCTCTGACAGAGTAGCGTTCAAACATCACTGTTAAAGTTTGACCCAGTTTGAGTCGATACAGCAGCAACACAATACTGAGTTAATGTTGTTCTGAGCCTGTTTTTACTGTTTGTTATTATTTACACAAATTAAAACAGACATAACTCATTTTATTCTTGAAATCTATTTAAAACAACTTTTTCTGCAGATATTTGTATTAATAGCTTTAGTTAAGTTGTGCAGAATAATCTGAGGAGAAATATTCCTACCCCAAAATATGCAGTGACTGATCATTCTTCCTCTGCTGCTGTAGTTCTGCAGCACAGTGGAGCCAAAAGGTTATTGACGCTTTACCTTTAGTTTCCTCCCACTTTTATTAGTTTGCTTCATGAATCATGTGATTTACACGAAACCCACCAGCTTTCCTGCTCAATTGTTACTTTCACTTCCACTCCTCTTCACCTGTTGCTGTCTGCACATGAAACTTGTGCTGCTCACACATACAATACAACGTGCAGCAGAAGGATAAAATCATGTAATTCACAAACAAATCAGGTGGTTAGATTTTATATTATAATGTATAATGATAAATTTATAATGATGATAATGACCCATACACAATAATATAATTGTTTCTCCCAAAACAATTGATTACAGAAAATTATTATCTGAATTCAGCTGTTACACTTTTGTTCTTCCTTAAAAATGCCTTTAGTTTTCATTTAATTTGGATGCATTTTCACCTACAGTGATAAAGTTTCTTTTGTATTTATTCAAAAAGAAAATATAATATAAACAGACTGATAGTTAATATTGTTAGTTTGTCCAGTGAAGCTGTTTTCAGTCCTGTGATTTAAAATACTGACTGGCAGGAAACAGGGTTGTTTCAGACATCGCTCGATTAGCAGGTCTCTACCAAATGTTATGCCGATTATCAAGTCTGAACCCAAATGTGTATTCTTCAATCCACACTTTTCTGTGTGTGTGTGTGTGTGTGTGTGTGTGTGTGTGTGTGTGTTTGTTTGTTTGTTACAGGTTATGTAGCGCAGTGGATTACATAAGTGATCTTGAGGCCAGTGATCAAAAGACAGTCAATATTCAAAAACCAAGTAAGACAAAAACATTTTAAAAAGTAACTTAAGCAAAACTAAAAAAACAAAACAAAACAAGAAAACTAAAGCAAGACAACTAAAAGTAACTCAATATCAACAAAACAGTGGTGACAGGGCTATGCTATGTCTGGGTTACATACAAATGAAATCCAAACAATCTTTGGTAGGTTAGCACCATGGTCAGGCACACACGTTCAATATTCAGTTGCAATGACTAAGCAGTGGTAATATCATCGTTCATGCAGTAGTCATACAGTAGTCATCTCCTGTAAGAGCATGCAAAACCTGGTCAGTTGAGCAGTGTTTCATTCAGGGATGTTGCTAAGCCTATTTTAGGAGGGCTTGAGCCACCCATACATTTTCTTTGGTCCCCCAAAATAAATGTAAATTATTGGTTTAAATCATCAATAGTTTTGTAATTAAATCATCAATAGTTTTTATCATTCTTTTTTCATTAAAATCAATAAAATTGTGCCATTTCATCTCTAAATTCACAATGTACCTGAAAGTTCGGGCCCAAGGACCTGGGAGAGGCTGTTGCTGCTTTAATCAGCAACAACCACTTCCATTGGCTGTGCTGCCCACTATGCAATTCCTGTACCGTCTTTGGTAGAGGCTGTAGTGGTAGTCAGAAACCACTAAAGTTGTGACAGGGTGTTGGCTAAAACTTTGCCGATAAACAGAATAAAAAACAGAATAAACAGTGAAGTAGTAAATACTTATAGCGTGAAAATACCTACCTCCAACATGAATTTGTGACAAATGATGGTCAATGTAGTGAGCTATCAAGTTGTTGCTTGTTTGTTACCTGCTTAACATTAGCTAACTTTAGGTTCACATGAGGAAAAGACAAGAGGATGGGCTACATAACACTGACTAGCTGACAAGCCAACCTGCCAAAGTGTGAACAAGCAAAAGAGACAAAAATAATGTTATAGACAACTCTTCACATTCCTTGCTTTTGTATACCTCTTAAGTATTTCAAAACAATCATATCAGTAGACAGAGATTTTCGTTTATATGTCATTACTAAAAACGGACATGTGGTTACACAAGTGTAATATGTCTGAAGTGCTTAACTGAGCTCAAAACCACATTCTCATACTGTGACAGACTACATGACTCTAAAAGTGACAGACCAACATGCTTCCTTTGAGGTGACGGTGCAGCTGAGAACTACCTACAGAAGACCTTCACACCAAAGTCAGACTTTGAAAATTTCACATATGTGAGGGAAAAAGGTCACAATGTGTTTCTCATTACAAAGTTTTATAGCCCTCAGTTCCTCAATCTGTAGATGGATATGGGAAATTTCTTCAACAAAGGTGGCAGCTCCACCAAAGGTTAGTCAGGTAAAACGACTTTTAATAAAATGACATGTTACTAAAGCCTCTAAAAAATAACCCAACTCAAAGCTAACATGATCAGGCTAACTGAAACCTGGTTTTAACCCTCTAAAGTCCAGCTTCATTTTTACTATTTCTACACTCATGTCACCTTTCAAAACTCCACATACACTGTCTCCTTTTTTTCAGCACAAACTCAGCCTGACTCTCATTTATTATTTTAACAATTACCATGGAAACAAGTAACAAGTAATGTAGTTAGCCAGCCCCCGGTAGTCGGTGTGGACCAACCTAGCATAGCCCCTACTCCCCAGTAGTTTCCAAGCAGCCGGGAAGACAGGGTTCTGGCTGGGTGACTGTTCGAAGGAAGAATAGCCCTAAACAGAAGCCCACAGTTCACCACTAACTGGTTCGCGTTTCAAACAGATTTTCCTCGCTGAGCAACACACCCGCTGAGAATCAGACTCTGGTTATTGGCAGCTCAATAGTCAGAAACGTGAAGTTAGTGGCACCGGCAACCAGTCAAGTGTATTCCTGGGGCCAGAGCGGGCGACATAGAGTCAAGCTTAAAACTGCTGGCTAAGAGTAAACGTAGATATGGTAATATTGTTATTCATGTCGGCGGTAATGACTCCCGGTTACGCCAATCGGAGGTCACTAAAATTAATGTGGAGTCGGTGTGTACGTTTGCAAAGACAATGTGGGACTCCGTAGTTTTCTCTGGACCCCTGCCCAATCTGACCAGTGATGACATGTATAGCCGCATGTCACAGTTTAACCGCTGGCTGTCGAGCTGGTGTCCAGCAAACAACGTGGGCTTCATTGATAATTGGCAGACTTTCTGGGGAAAACCTGGTCTGATTAGGAGAGACGGCATACATCCCACTTTGGATGGAGCTGCTCTCATATCGAAAAATATGGCTGAATCCATAAGAAAACCTAAACCATGACAACCCAGAGTCGAGACCAGGAGGCAGAGTTGTAGTCTTACACGCTTCTCTGTGCTTCCATTAGACCAGTGACCCGCCCTAAACCACATAGAGACTGTGTCTGTCCCCCTAAACCACATAGAGACTGTGTCTGTCCCCCTAAACCACATAGAAACTGTGTCTGTCCCCCGACCGTTTAAGTCAATTAAATCAAAAATTAATAATAGATGAATCAATTATGAAAACCTAAAACAAATTAACATTAAGTCTGAAACTATTCAGCAAAAAAAAAATAAAAAAGATTAAACATTAGATCACTATCTTCTAAAGCTTTATTAGTAAATGATCTAATCTCAGACCAGCATATTGACCTATTTTGCCTCACTGAAACCTGGTTATATTATGATGAACATGTTAGCCTTAATGAATGCACTCCTCCCAGTCATATTAATACTCACATTCCTCCAGACACTGGCCGAGGAGGTGGAGTTGCAGCCATTTTCAACTCCAGCCTTATTGTCAGCTTTAGACCTAAATCTAAATTTAATTATAATTCTTTTGAATGCCTTGTTCTCTGTATTTCCCATCCAACCTGGAAAACTGTACAGCCAGTTCTATTTGTTATAGTGTATCAGAGTTTTTATCAAACTTAGTCCTCAGTACTGATAAAGTAATTATAGCAGGTGACTTTAATATTCATGTGGACGTCGATAATGATAGTCTCTGCACTGCCTTTATCTCATTATTAGACTCAGTTGGCTTCTCTCAGTGTGTAAATAAACCCACTCACTGTCATAATCACACCCTGGATCTTGTGCTGACTTATGGCATAGAAATTCAACATTTGATAGTTTTTCCTCAAAATCCCATTTTATCAGACCACCATCTGATAACTTTTGAATTTTTATTGGTAGATTACACACCATTAGACAAAAATGTTTTCACTAGATGTCTTACTGATAGTGCTGCAGCTAAATTTAAGGAAACACTTCCATTAGCGCTGAATTCAATTCCTTCTATCAATACTGCAGAGGACTCTTATGATAATTTTAGTCCTTCCCATATTGATAATTTTGTTGACACTGCTGCAGGTGCTCTACAGCAAACACTCAACTCCATCGCTCCTTTAAAAAGAAAGATAATAAAGCGTAAGAGATTAGCTCCTTGGTATAACTCTGAAACCCGTAAATTAAAGCAATTATCTCGAAAATCTGAAAGGATTTGGTGTTCCACTAAATTAGAAGAATCTCGCATAGTCTGGCTTGAAAACCTGAAAACTGAAGAAGAACCTCTGTAACAATTAGAGATAAAATTCAACAGTCTCTCCTCTCAACAGGCACCTTCCTGAATTAACTTCTAACATTTCTTCATCAAAATTTTTGACTTGTCTCTTAGATCCCAACTAAACTACTTAAGGATGTCTTACCCTTTATTAGCACCTCCCTACTAAATATAATCAATATGTTGTTGATAACTGGATATGTACTGCAGTCCTTTAAAGTAGCTGTAATTAAACCCTCCTTAAGAAGGGTACTCTCGATTCAGACGTCTTAGCCAATTATAGACCCATATCTAACCTTCCTTTTCTGTCTAAGATCCTCCAGAAACCAATTTGACTGGACCATCTGTCAGCCGCCTACAGCCGTCACTCTGTCAACACACAGGGTTTGTTCTCTTTATTGGCTTCACCTGTTTGAAGCAGCTTTTACCTTCAGCATCGTCAATTCAACTTCAGCAGAAAACCCACAGGAAGCTGTTTCACAACTGAAACATCTTTCACAAGTTAAAGTGGTCAGCAGCTCCTCACAGGTGAGGTTTGTTAAATGAGGAACTTTATATGAGTGTCGACACATTTCAAAATGCCACAAGGTGTCCCAACGGCTGCCTTCATGTGAATTTTACACACATTTAAAGTCCAGAAGACATGAAAGCTGCTGCTGAACACTTTATCAACCTCAGAACAAGCAGACACTTTATTTATTTGATACTATTTCATCCTGATCCTCGTCTCTTCTAAACCAAAACTCTTCAGGGTTTAATGTCAAACTGTCACATTACTGCAATACATTTACAGAAGCACACATTTTATTCTTCCTCTAATTCCTTTTTTAAAATCTGACTTGACCTTCTGTTACAAAACAGGAGCTGTTGTCATGGTGATACTGTGACCTCAGAACAAACTAAATCAATTCATTTCAGTAGAACTGCTGCAGTCAGAGTGAAGTAAAATAAAGAAAGACCAAAAAGAGGCACAATATAAAGATAATATAAGGTGATGTCCACAGATCTGAAGTTTAAAGGCCAACACACATCAGGTGCATCAATGTACAGCACAGACAGGAAGTCAGACTTTATAAGCTCTTATCTGGACAGGAGTTGGCTACTGGTGGAGTCCTGAGGATTAATATCTGTTGTTAGAAAACACTGTAAATGCCAGCAGCTGGAGGTGTGTGTGTTTAGCCACAGTCACAGTGAATAGGTGTATGTCGATAGAAGGAAAATACGTTACCACTGTTAGCAAAGCAAGAGTCAAATGCATCACAGAGAGGCTATGTATTAAGTCTGCTACATCGCTGGAATAAAGTGCCCCGTTCTCCGTCACAGAGTTGGTTACCAGCTACGAGCCAGGTTAAGCTAAGTCAGCCAGCGTCATACCAGTGGACATCCAACTATGGTTTGGGGTCATAAGACTGGAGAGGTGACACTGGGGGCTTGTCCGGGATTTTCTTTCCAAATACGAGAGACTTTATTCTTCAGCAAGGAAAATAAAATCTGTAGAAGGCTGAGAGAGAGGAAAATGGCAACACTCGGAAACAACAACTGGGCTGAGCGAGAAAAGATGGCGGCGTGCAGAGATGACAGCACTGTTAAAAATAGGAAGCAAATCAAGGTTAAAAGTCCAAATATCAGCACAAACCCAAACCCTGATGCAGTATCAGCTCGGAATCAGAGGTAGACTCCATCTGAGTGGCACGCAGGACTGTCCTGGGGCCAGGTTGTGAGTATGTAGTACCTCCTGGATGGAGATCTAGTGTTAAGCTCACTAAAAAACAAGCATTCATTTTTACATTTTATCAAAATTTTCACCAGACCTCATGTGCATACAAAAATTGGTGAGTTTTTGAGCATGTTTAGGGGGTCAAATTTAGGATATAAGTGGCTCATCCCCAGTTGAAATAATGCTTGCTTTAGAGCATTTCAAGTCAAAAGAGGTTTGATTTATACATTTTATTCTAAACACACGCACACTGATGTTGGCTTGACCTTGGTTTTCAGTGTCTTGCTCAGAGACACTTTGTCACATGAACAGGAAGAGCTGGTAGCCCTGCTAGTGGATGGGCTACTCGGCCTCCTGAGCCACAGCTGCCTGTTAATGACAACATTGATGAATGACAAAATGTCATCTGAGAAGCAAAACTTCAAGTTAGTAACTGAGGGTGCCTCGGATTGTGGAGCAGATGGACCCAAATGCAGAGACAGTAGTGTCCTGCTACCAATGTTTCACTGAAGATTGCCACAGTGGCCAAACAGCTTCATGAACTCACTAAAAAGCAGGCACGCTTTAACTGGACAGCAAAGTACCAGGAGGCAATAGAGGAACTGAAAGCTCGGCCCACATCCGCACCTGTACTCATCTACCCTCTTGACAGTGGTGAATTCTTCTTGGACACTGATGCTAGTGATTGGGGGATTGGAGCAGTCCTCTCCCAAATGCAAGGGCACAAGGAAAGAGTGGAGTAGGAGACTGTCCTCTACAGAGTAAAACTATTGCACCACCAGACGGGAGCTCCTGACAGTAGCGGAGTTCACTTCTCCCTTCAGTCAGTATCTGCTCGGGAGGTCGTACAGAGGTCTCCTCCTCTCCACAACAAACATACACAGTGATTTAAAAAGTAGTAAAAACACTGAATAAAGCAGTTTCATGTTAAAAATCAGTGTTTCTTTAAAGCTGTTCAGTGGACACAAGATGTAAGGAGGGGCTGTGAGCCGAACTCCTGCTAACATTTGCTCAGCTTGTTACTATGACAACACAAGATCCAGACATCCAATGACTAAAATAATTAATCTGGTTAAAAGGTATAGTTGAAAACAACCAATATCTAAAAAGTTCTTTGTTAAAGTGAGGCTAAAAACTGAATAAATGTCAAGTTATATAATTATATATTAGGTCCTATCACCCCCATGACAACATTCAGTTAAAAGCAACCTAAGATCTTAAAAGTTGTTTGTTAAAGTGAGGCTAAAAACTGAATAAAAGTCAATTTATGATGTTGAAAGCTCTGCTCTAAGTGGCCAAACAAACTACACTCAAACCTACATCTGACTAAATTATATAATTATAATTGATGTCAAAGTCAAAACATGGTCACATGTCTTTCACCATTTCTGCAGAACTTGCACAATTTTACTGAACAACATGTGAACATTCAAGTGAGACTAAACAAACCTGAGGAGGAGAAGCTGCGGTTTCCTGCATCTAGAAGACATCCCTAAATTTAACCTCAAATGTAAAAAACAGAAGTTTGAAATGTTCCGTGGAATGTGTTGTAAGTGACAGTCGAAGAAAGGTGACTGATTTGTGCAAAGTCATAAAACATCAGCATGTAGCTGGTAGATGTTCTGGATATGGATGTAGGAATGTAAGAGAGGGGAGATGTATTGATATAAAAAGAAGAGCCAGGAGAGACGGGGGTCTCTATTTTTGGGTCGTCACTTGAGGTCCTTTTGTCAGTTTGCCTTTTTGCATCTTTAACTTTTTATTCAAGCTTTTGTGTTTTACTTTTTGTATTCTATATTACTCATTTTTGGAACAAACAAATAAAACTGGTTTATATTTTTATACACTTGAACCAAAGTTCCTGACTTGTGCTCATCTCTGAAGTCTTCAAGTATCTCCTTCCTGGTTAGAAGGCCCCTCTGGGATATGGCTCACATGACATTTAAACTCATTTAGATTACAAATATATAATGGAATTTGCTAAGGATAAACTTGCAATGTTTAATAATTAACAGAACTGTAAAGATTTAGATTCAGACTGATGTGATAAGATGTGATAGAGTTCAGAATCAGGTCGAACAGTTTATTATAGTTTAATTGGCTAAACTGTTAGGGTCAGAGCATCAAAGCCCTCGACCATCAGAGTGGGCCTCCTCCAGTGATGACCTGTTAGAGGCCATCTTGGACTATTTTCAAACCTCCAACACCTATTTGCACCGATGCACTTTGTTGTGACCCATCTGTCAGGCATTCCTGAGCAAATAGTCCCGTTTAGAGAGGTTCAATGGTGATTATAGAAGCCAAGCTGAACTCCGGCTCCCTAAACAAGGCTAGGATGGTCTCACATGTAGATTTTGGGAACTTATTTGATCCCTCGGTCAGAGGTAGAGGGCAGCCGTCTGCTGGTGCCTTATCCACATCAGCAGGGGGTATCGGTTATCTGTAGACAGAAACCATTACACCAACATGTTAGCTAATACATATACACTCTGTGGTAGATGCCATTGTGACGGACAACAACAACAGTGACACATGATGAATATAGTAAGTATACTTTAGTAGAGGGGGTATGACGCCATTGACAGGCGACCAAATGAAACGGACTGTAACTTTGTGGCGGCTTGCACTCTGTCCAGTTTCACTGTTCAGTTAGGGTTGTGGTTTCAGTGCCTGCAGTCGACACTCCCCCAGTGTTTCAGAGATCAAAACACTGCTGAAATTCTGAAACCTACTTTTATAAATTTGGTTATTTTTTAATCAGTTAAATTTGGCTGGTGGTTAATAATCTTTCACATTTTTCTGTGGTGTGAAAAACTGAACGAGGCCTCAAGTATAATGACTGTCATCAGGACAACCTCCTTCAGCCTCCTACTACTTTAGAAATAAACATAAACATTATATTAAACACTGATATTACCTTGGATAATAAAGCGAGCTGGTATCACAGGACATTCGACATCAGACATCACCAGCCTGCAAAATAAAACTGTAACATTCTGCACCTACGGTAGCATTTGTTTTAGAATATACAGCAGCTCGTAGCTTTGCCTAAATAACACCAAGCTGAAACAGAGTAGGATCCCAAAGCAAAAATACCAAAACATACTGAGCCAGTTAAAGGTGAACCAGCATTTATAGAAGTTAAACACACAGGATCAGTTTTTATTTATAATAATAGATTACTTCACCAGCTGTCTGCTCACTACTGCTGTAAGATGGCCTTAACATCAATAATAGATAGATAGATAGATAGATAGATAGATAGATAGATAGATAGATAGATAGATAGATAGATAGATAGATAGATAGATAGATAGATAGACACTTTAATTTCCGAAGGAAAATTCAAAATGTCATAGCTCAATAAAAAAAAGCAGTCCAAGTCAATTCAAATTCAAATTAAAGAGTCTGATTGCTGTGGGCATGAAGGACCTCCTGAATCTCTCTGTCCTGCAGAGAGAGGAGCTGACTGCTGCAGCTACTCCGCTGTTGTTCCAGGAGGCTGTGGAGAGGGTGTCTGCTATTTTTCATTATAACATTCAGTTTCTTCACTGTGTTTCTCTCCGCCACTGATCTTAGAGGGTCCGGTCTCCTGCCCAGCACTGAGCCCGCTTTTTTGACCAGTTGTCTAATGTCTTGGCGTTTTTGTCAGCAAGGCTGCCTCCCCAACACACTGCAGCAAAACAGAGAGCACTGGCCACCACCGTGTGATAGAAGATGGTCATTATCTCCTCACACACATCAAAGGACCTCAGTCCCTTCCTGTAGAGAGCTTCGGTGTTAGGGGACCAGTCCAGCTTGTCATCCACAAGGACCCCTAGATATGTGTAGGAGTGCACCACTTCAATGTCCACCCCACAGATTGTCTCTGGCTCCAGAGGGGGCTTAGACCTGCGGAAATCCACGATAATTTCCTTCGTTTTTGAGGTGTTCAATTGAAGGCAGTTTTGTCGACTCCATTCACTGAAGGCTGTTATTAGATCCCTGTGTTCAGATTCCTTGCCGTTCCTGATACACGTCACAATAGCAGTGTCATCCGAGTATTTCTGGATGTAGCAGGACTCAGAGTTGTGTTTGAAATCCGAGGTATACAGTGTGAACAGGAATGGAGCCAGTACAGTCCCCTGTGGAGCCCCCATGCTGCTCATTACTTTCCCTGAAACACAGTTCCCCAACCTGACAAACTGTGGCCTTTCTGTCAGGTAATCTGTGATCCAGGAAACAAGGGAGGAATCCACTCCCATCTCTCTGAGCTTGTCTTTGAGTATGATGGGTTGGATGGAGTTATATAGCACATAGCATATAGAGAACAGCATCATCAACCCCCATGTGTTCTCTATATGCAAACTGCAGGGGATCAGGTAATCTGTGATCATTGTCATTGACCTCTAGCTTCAGAAGACAAAGAAGAAGATGCTCCAAGGTTTTCACTATGTGTGAAGTCAGGGCCACTGGTCTGTAGTCATTGAGTTCAGATGGAAATTTTATTTTTGGTACCTGTACAATGCAAGATGTTTTCCATGTAGCCGATACCCTCCCCAACTGCAGACTCAGGTTGAAGATCTTCTGTAGAGGTTGTCACAGTTGGGCAGCACAGTCTTTGAGCAGTCTTGGGCACACACCATCTGGGCCAGCTGCCTTCCCAGAGCAAAGTCTCCCAAGCTCCAACTTCACTCCCATTTCAGTGACAGACAAAGGTGGAGGCACAGGTGTGACAATAATACTCACAATATTACAATAAGTGATAAAACCCAATAATTACAAACTTGATCAGCCACATATCACTACAAGTCCTTCTCAGTCACTCACTTATACATTTACAAACCACAGACGGCTGCAGTTTGGTGAAAACTTAAATGACAGAAAACTACTGTCACACATTTAACTGTGGAAGTTTTCACAACAGACATCAGAGATTTTTACATAATTATATCTTTCACAAGATCTTCCTGCACATCTTCTTATTAAATTACACAGAACAGTGGTTGCACCATAGAAACACACACACACACACACACACACACACACACACACACACACGTCCCTCCTGTCCAATCCTGTTGCTCCTTGTCTCTATAAAGGTTCGTCTCTCAGACGGAGCTTTCATGTTCGAGCCATGGTCTTCCTGTGGATCCTCTCCTGCTTCGCCTTCGCCGGCGCCGCCTACGGTAAGACAGCTGAGGGAGTGAAGCATGCTGGGTAGACTGAGCTGCTTGTTTTTAATTTATAACTTTATATTTATTGATAGATTTAATATTTAGCGGCTCTGGGTGGGCGGCCATCATCTACCTCCACCGGTTGAGAGGAGAGAGAGAAAAGTTCCACATAGAGATGTATAGTAATAATAATGGTAATAATCATAATAACACTAATAATAATAATAGTAGCAGTGGGTGTTGAGCAGCTCTGGAGGCAGAAATACGTGCAGAAAGCAACAGGAGGAGAGAGGAGAGAGACAGCTCACAGCTCCTGGTATTCCCAGGAGGTCTCCCATCCAAGTACTAACCAGGCCCCATCCTGCTCAGCTTCCCACATCACAAGAGATCCCACATGTGCAGGGTGGTGAGGCCGTAAGACTTCATGAAGATAAAATGATTTTTATAAGTGAGTGAAGATAACTGGACACAGTCTGAGATCGATCCGTGTTTATTGGCTGATCACTTTAAAAGTATTGATCTTATTAACAGTCGTTTCTTACTGAAAATGTGACTCGAGGTGTTTTGTGTCGTTTGTTCCCAAAGATCAGGAACAAACTTCCTGAATCATGTTGTTGTTAATGATGGCATTGTGATGATGTCATTATGACGATGTCATTATGATGATGTCATTATGATGATGTCATGATGATGATGTCACCAGGTTGCGGCACTCCCGCCATCCCCCCCGACATCAGCGGTTACTCTGATATCGTGAACGGCAGGGAGGCGGTGCCTCACTCCTGGCCCTGGCAGGTGTCCCTGCAGGTACACACACACACACACACACACACACACACACACACACACACACACACACATACACACACACAGTTGTATTCATGAACATGTGGTTGTTTCAGCTTAGCAATGGCCGTCATTTCTGCGGAGGCTCCCTCATCGACAAGAACTGGGTGGTAACCGCCGCTCACTGCAAAGTCGGGTAAACACCAATGACCTTTAACCTTCACATTGTAACAAACGTTTGAAGTTATTTTGATTTAATTGTTGATTATTTGACAGAAATTATTAGATTTTTTTGGTTCTTCAAAACTGTATTCAAATGTACTTTAAACTGTTGTCATAGCAACAAGTCCTCCAGCCGAGCTCAAGCTGGATCAAACTTTTTATGGAAATTGTTGAATAATTCTGATTTTAGATGAGAACATGCAGCTTATTGGTTCACTGAATTATCACTTTTTCATTTGCACATTAAAGTATTTTTATATGAGAAAATACACATGATGGACTTAAAAAGGGTCAGCTGACATCATGATGGGACTCTTTGTCATTTGAATAACAGAAGTTGTTCAACTGGATTGAAATAATGTTTAAATGTGTTTTTAAACTTTATAAATGTTTAAATGAAGTTTAACAGCTGAACTCAATCTGCTGCTCAGTTAAACCTGCTGTATGATCAGTGTTCCTCTTCAGAATATGAGCTTCAACCAGCAGCTGACGTTCGGCTCCGCCTCCTGTTGCTCAGGTGTTTTTTATTGGCTGGTTTCACTCACATCTGTTTCTGCAGGTTGTCCCACCGTGTGGTTCTTGGAGCACATGACCTCCGCTCCCGCACTGAGAAAGTCCAGGTGATGAACGTCGGCAAGGTGAGTGACAAGCAGCAGGACTTCATCTTGTGAGCTCCTGAATGTTCACCAGCTAATGATGTCATTTCCTGTCAGGTGTTCACACATCCCCGCTATAACAAGACCACCCGCTTCAACAACGACATCCAGCTCATCAAGCTGGCCCGCCCTGCCCGGATAAACAGGCGTGTTTCCCCTGTGAGTGTGGCCAAGACCAGAGACAACGTCCCTGCAGGCCTAATGTGCATGACTACTGGCTGGGGCTGGACCAACGGCAATGGTAACTTTGTTATTATTATTATTATTATTATTATTATTAGTGCTTTACAGCTGTTGAGCTCACCTGTACAGCTTCTCAGACCACTAAGGAGAGTGTTAACACAGGAAACATGGCGTGCTTTGACCACTGGGGGCAGTATAGACATCAGTGTGATGTGTTGATGTGTTGCAGGAAACCCTGCCACCCGGCTGCAGCAGGCAGCCCTCCGTCTGCTGACCAATGAGCAGTGCAGTCAATTCTTCAGCTCTATCACCTCCAAGATGATCTGCGCTGGAGCCAATGGAGCCTCCAGCTGCAAGGTGGGTGCTGCACACTAACCACCAACAAACATGTAGCACATGTTGTTAGCAAAACATGCTAATATGCAGCATCAGCTACACTTGTTATTTTTTTATTTGTTTATTTTGTGTGTCTGTTTGTTTTCAGGGCGACTCTGGAGGTCCTCTGGTCTGTCAGAAGGCTGGTGCCTGGACTCTGGTTGGTGTCGTGTCCTTTGGAAGAGTCCCCTGCGATATCAAGTCGCCTGGCGTGTATGCCCGTGTCACAGCGCTGCGTGCCTGGATGGACCGGACCATCGCTGCCAACTGAGCGAGTTTCACTTTCAACATAAAGTTCAATAAAACATGCAGAATCTGAAACACGCTGCTTGTTTTCATTTATCACATCAAACTGAAATAACTGTTTTTATTTGATGCTGTTGGGAGTCAGGAAGAGGTTAGCTTAGCATAAAGACTGGAAGCAGGGGAAAACAGCTAGCTTAGCTTAGCATAAAGACACACTGACCAACATGTCTAAAGTTTATTAAAGTAATTCATCACCAGGAGAGTGACTTTATTTTTATTCTACAGAAAACTACGTCTTTCTCTGCTGAAGCAACTATAAATAGACTTATAAAAATGTGCTTTCTTTATTTCAACAAGACATTAATAGTTTGTTTTTTTACATTTAATGAAGCATCAGTCTCATTCCATCTCTTAAACCCACGTGTAATTTCAGCCTCTTGGCGTCTCAATCAAAACAATAAGGACAGACGGAGTGTGATGACGGTGTGAAGCAGCAAGGGATGATGGGAGTTGTTGTCTTGGTTGTTAAACCAGCAGCTTCAGTGGGATAGGATTACTCCAGTGTTGATGGTTCAGGATGTTTTTACCCGCAGAGGTCTCCTCCTCTCCAGAACAAACGGACCCGCTGATTACAGGTAAAAACACTGAATAAAGCAGTTTCATCTAAAAAATCAGTGTTTCTCCACCATGTTGGGCGAGCAGCGGACTTCCTGGAGGGGCTGTTAGCCGAGCTGCTGCTAACGTTTGCCCAGTTTATTTCTCTGATAACTTAAGATCCAGACGTCCAATGACTAAAATCCTTCTTGCGGCTAAAAGATCAAGTTAAAAACCAGCTAAATTTATCATGAAAATGTGGCTTCAAACTGAATAAAAGTCCATTTCTAACAGTTTGTGTGGAACAAGCACAACAAAGCCCATGTATTATCTTGTCTGTGTGTAAGTTACTCTTTGCTAGACGCCATTGTAGCGGACAAACACGGCGCCGACGCATGCATCTTGTGCACGATACTCTTTGGTAGAGGAGGTATGACGCCATTGACAGGCCACCAAATGAAACGGTCCGTTACTTTGATTAAAATGACAGATTTCTCTGGGTTTGAACATTAATGTAAGAACACAACTCAACAACATATAGAACATAGGTCTAGACCTGAGTGACAACAACCTGACGGTTTCAGGAGAGAAGCTTCTGTCTGGTCTAGTTGTTTTTAGACATTTTAATGAGGAATGATGTCATATTATAGCTTTAACTGATCCCCATGAAGGTTGTTCCACTCCTCTTGAATCAATGACATGAATGATCTAATATAATCTACAGGTTGTAATATTATCATTTCATCAGTAATAGTTGTTCTCAGCTGGAGTTGAAGTGCAGCTAAATGTGGAATCATGATCTTTTCTAAACATCTAATCCGAGCTGTCAATCACTCCCAGAATGCACCTGGAGATTCAGTCCAGCTGACCGAATGACCTGCTGTCTTTATATCAACTGCCTATTATCATTTACATAAGGTATGTGTTTGCATATATTGTGCGGTCAGTATCACACACTCAGAAAGGCATTAGAGTGTGTGTGTGTGTGTGTGTGTGTATTAACCAAGGCCACACTTCCTCTGGATGTTTATCCTGGCACTTCATTTAGGTCCTCAGTGATAATACACACAGTCCGCGGGGACGCTGATTGTCCTGCTCGACATGAACGCAGCTTTACACACACACACACAGAGTTGACGAGTGGACTTGCCCCGTTGCCAAGTCCAATTAACGGCTACAGCCGCATCAGCATGCCCCTTGTGTTTGGTCAAAATTAATTTACCAACAAACTTTTTAATCAAATTTCACCACAATCCCTGAGAGGTGATTGGCTCTATGCAGTCCACTGTTTGGAGCTGTGATGCCTGTCCGTTGCTATAGGGAGCTGTGAGGCATCTGGTGGAGGTAAAGATCATACATGCCAAAACTGTTTAACTTTTCATTAACATATATAAAACATGCAACATAAAAACAATAAAAATAACATCAACATACAAGATAACATGTAAAATTAGAAAGTAAGAAGGTATTACAATAAAGAGAGTAGGATGAGAAAGTATCATTATTATTATTATTAAAAAGGAATTACAATAATAATACTGCTTCTAAAATGAAGGTTTTACCCGTTAACCACACACTTTAAACCTAACTGAAGTTTGTGAAAAAAGATGTGTTTTTATTCTGCTTTTAAAAGAAGACACAGGTGTAGCAGACCTGAGTTCATGTGGTAGAGAACTGCAGAGAGTAGGATCATAATGACTGAAGGCACCTGAGATGATTTAGAGTTTATTCTCAGTATAGTGAGGAGACCTTTACTTGATGATCTCAGGGGTCTGTCTGCTGTGTGTTCAGTTTGACCTGACCTGACATTGACACAGAGGTATAACACGTGATGAGAGAGGAAACAGGAATAAAGTAGACGACCAGTAGTTGAAATCAAACATGAGACAAATACAATAAAATCAAAAATAATAATACTTTACTATTATTATTATATTTATACTTAGTGCTTTATAAATGATGTATCTTTAGGTTTAGTGAATATACCTTAAATTATCTAACATCAATAAAATACTTGAACAACATTCTGACAGTAAAGTGATATTTCAGAGTTGAATAAACTGACCTGCTTGACTTAAATCAGTATTATTGATGATGTGTTCTACTGTTGAAGTGGCTTAATGAGTTCACCATTATCACTTCATAGTGGTTAGACATGCTGTCCCACTGCAACGTGTCCAGTTAGAAACACAAGAGGACGCCACTGAAGCTCTGAACACTTTATTTATCACTGCCACAGTCAGCACACACTTTCAATTGAAGTGGAGAGTATAAAAAGAACAAAATAATTATCTAAGCTGGCGGCATTATATACATATATAACAAGCACCAACATGGTAATAACCTGTGAGACATTATAATCTAATATCAATAAACATGATGCATCCACCTCCACACTGTATTAGACTATTGACACTTAACCACTCCACAGTCAACACTGCCCTCTGCTGGGCTCAAAGCAGCAGCATTTCTGCCACCTGTTGACCTGCGTACATTTGCAGTGAATGTCCTCTACAAGCCTACGGCTGAGCTGTTTCATCACAGCTTCTATTATTCAACAGGACTGTACACAAAAATAAAGCAGGTCATCTACAACAATCAATCAAGAAAAAAGCAACAAGCAACTACTTTAATCACTTTATGGTTCAAACCCTGAATGCTGAAATGTTCGTATAATATCCCCAATATTACATTATTCCTATTATAATATTCCTACAGAGACTTAATATCTAATATCTGGCAGGTTTAGTGACTTTACAGTCAGCTCACATATATGTATGTTTGTATATTCTCATGGAAATTGTCTTAAAACACTAAACACACATATGAAATAATACCCAAAACACTGCTGGGTTGAAGATTATCAATTATTATTGTACAATGAGGAGACAGAACACACAAAGATTTGCATCAGCTTGTCTCAGCGAACAAAGAGCAAACCTGATCCTGATCTACTATATTTCCAGAGAACTATCCAGAGGACTCACACCACCCTCTGGAGCACAAACTGAGAGTTATCAGAACAATCAATCATTTGTCAACACAGGGCTGATAAAATACCTACCACCACTCAAGCCCAAGAAAAAAAAGATCATAAACATTTAAGGGGAGCTCTGGAAACTTGTGGCTATCCAAGCTGGACTTTTGAACAAAGGACTCGCTCCAAAAAGAACAAAAACTCAGGGGGGGCAGAGGCAAAGGAAAAACGCAGAAACATAGTCATTCCTTATATATCTGGGGTATCTGAGAAACTCAGAATTTTTAACGGACGCCAAATCCCTGTTTGTTTCAAACCCAGAAACACCCTCAGACAAAAACTGGTGCACCCAAAGGACAGGCTACTACACACCCAGAAAAGTAAGTAAGTAAGTAAACTTTATTTATAAGTGCCTTTCAAAACTAAGGAGTTACAAGGTGCTGTACAATGCAAATAAAACAAGAGAAATAAAAATACAATAAAGATAAAGGTAAAAATGAAGATAAAATAAAAAAACAAAATACCAGTCCTGTATACACAGTCCAATGCAGTGAAGATTGTAAAGACCTTTACATTGGTCTAAATAACCCAGCACAGAAGGGCAACCTCCTCAGGTCCAGTTCCAGCTGTCTATTTACATCTGAACGAAAAGGCTCACTCCTTTGAAGACAGTAATGTCAGAATTTTGGAAAACCATGATCAGAAAACCATCCCTAAACAGGGGAGAAGGTTTGAGATACCATTTATCTCCTATTTATAACGCTGTACTTTCAGCCATTCCCAGTAAAATGAAGAACAAAAGCTGCCTGAAACCAAACAAAAGTGACTCTAACTAACAGAACGACTGTCGTTCACAGGCAAACACGCATCATGTCTAACGACTGTAATTTACCAGTAGCCCCGTTCACTCCTAATGATTGTCCTTCACAGGGGCGGCTCACAGGCCCAAACAATGGTCAGGTTAAACTACACTAACAAACTATAATCTTAGGAGATGGTTGGGTGGTCACTTTCGCAAGATAAATACCTGGGTCTATCTCCACTGTGTTGTCAGACGACCAAGGACTAATCAGACCGATGCGTTATGAACTGATGAAGTCGCTTTGACTAACAGACGAAACGTCTTTATAAGACAAATCTAAGTCCAGTCGCCTTTGAATCATTTGTTTTCCTAGAAATAACTATAACCTGGACAAATGAGAATATTCATAAACTGCAGGAGACTCTGAAAATGGGCCTCCTCTTGTTTTTCTAAATAAAAACGCATATAACAAATGACAGTGAATGACTGTGTGACTGTTTTTTGTATTTCAGTCGAGGTGTGGAAATGTGGAAACAAGTGTAGTTTAAATATTCTGTTTGAAACAAAAATGTCTGATGTGTTTTTTCCACAAAACCAACAAAGAAAAACACATCACATTTGTGTGAAGTGAACCAAGATGAGCTTCCAAACTGGTTGTGATGTCACAAATCCTGCTCATAGGCCCACATCTAAATATCTGATTTTAAATGATTTCAGAGAAACTTTCAGCAGAAGAATGAAAACAAACTCTGCACACGATTCAGCACAGAGAAGAGAACAAACATCCAACTGAAGGAACAAGAAGAAAAACATGTTTTTAAGTGGAGGGACTTTATTAAAGGGAAGGAAAGGCAAACAAATGACTACATATTAGGACAATAAAAATCAACACACACAAATTTCTCCTGATCATCTCAACATGAATGTGCATTAACATAATACTAAACCATTCTCCACCATGCTGGGATTAAGCTATGATGACCATGTATCTCAGCAGAAAGTAGGTTTACATTTTGTTAATGAAGTCATCTCCAAAGTCAATCATCAGTCTCACTGCATTCAGGATCAGTGTGTCAACATCATCATCCAGGCAGATTTCTGAACTGTAGTTCTTCACAGGAAAGATGCAGTTGACTGGAATACCCAGCTGAGCACTGAAGTCTGTGATCTAAGTTTTAAAGAAACAATAATTCATCTACAGTGAGCTCACATTCTAAAAATACTCATTCACTTTACATTTCTGTAACAAACTTGTGTGAGATGACTGACAGAAACTCACCTTTTTCTTCAGGTATTTGCTCTTGTAGACGTTCTTTAGATTCTTTTCAGTTTCACCACATGCTGCATCAATTTTGGTGACAATAGCCACTTGAGGAATCCCTGCCGACAGAGAGATGCATTTAGTAACCTGACTTCAGTAAACTTTCACATTCAACACTGTAAAGCACAAACCTAAAAAATGCAGACTAGACCACTACAGATACAGATTACAGCTGTGGCATTCACAAACCAGCACAAAATATAAAATAGCTGTAATTTATGGTTCCACAATATAAACTTACTGGAGTTGATATTCATTTTATAATTGATATTTTATTTTCACTGAATCTGTAGAAGAATTATATTATTATTATTATATTATTCTATTTTATCATGTGCTGAAAATTAATTGTAGGATAGCAAGACTGAGGAGGATATTTTGAAAGCACCAAGTCACAAATATTTGCATCGTGTCAGTGTTTTGGCATTGCAGGATTTTTAAAATAAGCTGCATGTCATCTGATTTGCATAATGTGATGATGAATCAGACACACTCATATGTGTGGACAAGAACGGAGTGAAAAGTCATTTCTGCTGCTGAACTTTGAGTTTTGGTTGAAGAGAAAACACTTCTGGAAACTGCAAGTGTGTAAAAGTCAAAATATTCAGGAGGAAAACTAGCAGACTGTTGTGTTTCTGGGCAGAAAGCTAAAGAGCTAAACTCACTTTGTAATGTGTGTTTTAAACTGACCCTCTGTCTCTGCTGTAGCCTCTCACTCCGTGATAAAACTAAGCTGCGGACTCGAAACCTGTTTTTTCTCAGATGTTACATTTCATTTTCATTTTCCTGCCACAGTGGTCAGTCTATGCTGATAAACCAGGTGCTGCAGATATTCATATGAGCTTTTATTCCCTCCTCTCACATTTTGTGCCTCTAAACAGGAACACCTTTAAATACATGTTACATGAGCCCAAACACTAAATCTTCAGCTGTGCCACTTTTCTTCTATTTTACCAACACAAAACCTCAGTATGGTCAGTAAACAAGGAGAAATGCAGTTCAGCTGTTTAGCGCCTAAAAGAGGAGCAAAGAATCCTCAGTAAATATATCATAAGAGTCTAGAGCCATGCTAGCTGCTCTGTGTGGCTTAACTTACATTCTTTTAGCTAAATGCTAACATGTTGATGTTTAGCAGGTGTTCACCATGTTCACCATCTAATGTATGCATGCTCACATTTAATAATAAGCAGTTTGTATGTTCCAGACAAATTCAAATTTTAGCAGATGATGTCGCTGGATGAAAAGTCAGCGGATCAGATTAGATTCATTCTGAGGGGATCATGAATATCTGTAAGAAAAACTTTCATCTAATAGTTATTGAGATGTTTCAGTCAGCAACTGGACTTTAACCAGATTTAATGGATTCATATCAAAACTGTTTATATACATATATTAAATTATATATATTACATCATTATCAGATTGTTTTAAACTCTAATATTTCTATATTTATATCAGTGTCATAACTGCAGCTGCAGACTGTACTTAACATTCATATCATAATTAATTCTGCATGAGTTCACTGATTGAAGCAGATGAATGAACAATAACACTCAGCTTTACTGTGAGCAGTGCGTCTGAAACATTATTATAATATAACAGATGTGTTTCAATAACTGATGCACTGATGATTTCTAAAACACTTCTCTTACCCAGATCACTGGCTGCTTCTCTGATTTCCCTCATCTTCTGCATAACAGATTGCTTAATTTCTGATGCATTAATATCAGAGACACAAACCAGGAGATGAACTCTATCATCTGCAGAGGGTGAGGAGTTGTATCCAACATCACCGTGTGACAAAGGAGATGCAGGATTGAACTGTAAAATAATGTAAAAATCCATATAAATAATGACACAACAATGTAAACAAAGTCTCAAAAAAGGTTCATATCTACCAAAAATTGGGAGAAGTATAGTGATCTACTTTTAGTAAAAAGGTAACTAAACAACCTTAAAAGATAAATAAAATTCTGCATCACCAATAGAAGTATTCAGAGTTTTACTAAAGATATTTTTCATGTTATTCAGAGATATTTTCTCATCATTACTAGATACCAAATATATAAAATAAATCTTATTCAAGCCATCATGACATATGGAAGTTTCTTGTTATAAACAACCAATTTATGTTATGGCAAGAAGTTTGATTTGATGAGATATGTTAATTTTTTGAAATAACAAGAAAATTTTGTGATAAAACAAAGTGATATGATGTTATTACAAGACTATTTTTTGTAACAACTGAATAATTTGGCATCTAGTAATAATGAGAAAATATCTCAAAGTTAAGTTTTACAGTTGTACCTTGTAACCCTCCATCACGTGTCCCCTCATGGCCAGTTTGATGTCTTCCACTCTGACTCCACTTCCATTCCCTTCTTCCAGACCCATGATGTCATTGAAGACAAAAGGGTAGAAGTTTCCTCTGCCTTCTTTTGGGATTTTGTGAGTCTTATACTGAAAGAAACATGAATAAAATGTGCAGGATTTATGACAATGGTACCATCCTTTAACTAGTGTCTTTGTAATTTGCAGGGAATTGTGGATTGAACCAGTGTGAAACTGTCCTGGTTGAATCATCTGCCAAAAGATTAACAATATGTTAGAAAATATCTGATTTGAAGCATTTGATGCAGTAAAAAACTGACATCAGCTGAGTAACTAGCTGAGTTGCATTTGTATTGAAGGATGAAACAATTAGAGTATAAATGGCTTTAACGCTTTCATTGTTTTGTTCTATAAAGTCTACACTGTTCAAACTGAGTCTACAGCTCTGATTTTAAATACTGTGGCAGACTGAGAAGAACTGAAACCAAAACCAGCATTACATCTCCTGATGAAATAAGGCCTTGTCTGAGGTAGTCACATGATTTTTGGCAAATGAGCCATCGAAATATTTTGCTGCGATACTTTTTCTCTGAAAGTCAATAATGTGTTGAGCGTAACATCATTAATAGTAATACCAGGTGGAAAAGAGGCAAAAATCCTGAAAATGTATCAAAAACATCAAATCAGACTGAAAGGAGGTGAAGAAGAATTAGTAAAGGAAGAGGAAGGCTTGTTCTGGGCTAGTTTACATACTGTCTTAGTGTGACTTCTGTCACTGACGGTTGCACTGGCTTCAGCTTGAATGCACATCCTGCCTCTCACGGTGCTGGCGACTGAGCTGATGAAGCTGGACTTTCCAGCACCGACTGGCCCGTAGATCAAGATCCTGAGATGACTGACGGTGTTTTCAGGTTGATAATTCTTCACATACTCCAGATCGGTCTTTTTTTCTCTGTGTAAGAAAACGGTTGAAAAGGATTTTAGATTAAATGCACAAACTTTCATATCAGTTTTAACAAGGTGGTGTCCAGAATCACTCCTTCATACGTTCATTGACTACTCTCTATATAACAGTCACTCACTAAATACTGAGCTGTAAATTGAGATTCTAAAAACTCTGTACACAAAGCCAGTACATTTCTATCACCGACGGGTACTGGAGAAATAATATTTACTGAGCTTTGATAATTTTAGATTACTTTCAAATGTGTGCCTGGTTTATGGTTTGGCCCCTCCTCCACTACATGACTTTGTCATACAATTTGCTCATTAAATTCTATTCGATCCTTCAGACAGGAGATTGTATCGTTTCACCGCTCTGCATGTGAGCATCAGCTTTCTCTGTAACAGCCACAAATCAGTGGAACAGGCTGCCTGATGATGTGAGGAGCTGCAGCTGCATCAGCACTTTAAAAGCTGCACTGACTGTGATACTCTATGTTATGGTCTTCTTGACTTGCTTTATCACATTTGTGATGTGCTGTTGTGTATAATTTTGTATTTTGTCTCTTGTGTGTTCTTTTCTGTAATATCTCCTACATGTTCAACTTGTGCATTGTCCCTTTTTAAATAAAATAAATACATTTTAGATGAATGTTAGGACTGACAGCTGCTGGGTGACAACAGTAACTATCACATCTATAAAATGCAGTGCATCACACTGTGGGACTGTTAGAAGAAAGTAGTGTAAATGCCACAATTCAGACATACAAATAAAATGGTGGAGGGTAAATAAACAGTATTGCACTATGTAGAAAATAAGGAGAGATTTCAGACACAGTTTAAGAGTCAACAGCCATATTAGCAGCGAGCATGTACTTCACTTTGTTCATTACTTATATCTAACTTTTTCAACTGTTAATTCATGATTCTATCAAACTATTTCCACTGGTTATACACAACTTTTAGCTAACATGCTAATTTCAGCAGGTATAATGTTCACTGTTAGATTATTTCGTTAGCATTGTAGCATTTGCTCATTAGCAGTAAAGACAGTTGAGGGTGATGGGATGCCATTAGTTTAGCAAGTATTTGGTCATGAACCAGAATAAACTTCTGCCCTGCAAAAAAATAAACTGTCACAAGAAAAGATCTCAGACAGGTTGGTGTTGAGACGCAACAGCAACAAATGAAGGCTACAGTGTCAAATTTATATTTACTCACCCCCAAGAGATTTTTCTCCATGGATCTCTAAAAGCTGACAAGAAAGTAACATAAAGGCATCAAATAGTAAATATAATGAGGATTTTGAAAGAGTAAATCATTACAATCATGCGTCAACCTAACAATAATCAGAATTAATGTGAGATGTTCATATCTTACTGGGAGAAGGTGGTGGTCGTGGTGCTGTGAAAGTGAAACAGAAACAATACTTTAGATAATAGAAAACAGAAAAAAATCATAAAAAGTAGTTTGGTAAAGATGTCTGGTAAAAATGAATATTACAGAATTATGACAGTGATGTTTGGTTAAATTGTAGCAAAAGTAGTAAATAGTAGTGTTTATTTACTTTTTATTTACTTGTTGTTCTTTAAATGAAACTAAACTGACATTTTTTTTATTTAATAGTGAAATTTAGTTACATTAAAACAGATATATTCGATTAAAAATAGAAAATAAAACTGAGAGTGATACAGTAAAGGCAAAACTACGAGTACACTTAACACATGAAACATGTCTACTGCTTCCACTGCTGCATCATATAATAGAGTTTAATATCATGAATAAAGTTTGAACTGTGTTGGTTTCATAGCTTACTTGGAGTTGGTGAAGAATAAGAAGAAGAAGAATGGCTTGCAGTTGAAGAACCGCCTCCCATGGCTGGAAAGGGAGAAAACACAGTCTCTCTTTCTGATACATATATATAGACTACATATACTGTAAACAAATTACATTATATACATGCATACAATAATACAAGATTGTTATTGTAATTTGTATTATTGTGTATCATACGCAAAAATAAAAATTAATTCAGGTAAAAGTATAAAGAGCTGAAATAGTGACTAACAATAATGTATAAAAAGTTTAAATCATTAGCTGAAAGTAATGTATTAGTAGTTAGAATTAGTTAGAAATGGAAACCTGTTTTCTATATTTTCCTTTTTTATCAATAGATTTTCTTTATTCCACGTAAAACACTTTAATTAACATACTAATACTAAATTAGCATCAGCTCCAAAGAAAGGGTGGACTGAAGCCTTTTTATCTCTCACACACATGAAGCAGGCACCAGAGTTACAGGGACTGAAAGTAAACTAAACTAATAAAAGTAGTAAAAGGTTAACTAACAAATTTGCTGAGAGGTCCTGAGAACAAAAAGTGACTAGTAGGAGAAAAAAACTGTTTACATAAATACAAAACCTCCTAAAAGCCTAAATTGACATTTTGATTGTGTTGATCCATTCTGATATGCATCATATTTAAACCAACTAAACAAAATAACCTGACAATAAACATAATAGAAAGATTCATACCTTTACTGTTGAGATGCTGCAGCAGAGACGAACAAGCAGTTCTGCTGAAAGGAAAGAGGCTCTTTTATAAAGCAGCTTCACACTTTCACTTTCATAAACCACGTGGCTTACCGAGCCCCAGAAATAGTTAATTGTTGCTCCATGTGGTTGTTTCCTTTTATTAATGGTGTTAAATTACATCTATATTGTGTTAGCTGAAGGTACTGAAGGTGTTTTAACTGATTCTGGTTCCAGTTTAGTGTTCATTGTGATTCTTTTTTACCTTTTTCCAGAGATAATCCAGCCACTCTGCTCTATGTCCCTGTGTCTGATGCATTTTTACACTAAGTGAAGGATGAATATTCTAGTCTGCTGTTTTACTGCTTCTCCTTCTTTATTGCACATAAAACACTTTGAAGCACATTTGTGTGAAAAAGTACGACATAAATTTGATGTTAGCTTAGTTAGCATCCAAAGAAAGCCTGGACTGAAGCCTTTTTATCACTCACACACATGAAGCAGACACTACAGTTACAGAGTTTATTAGTTTACAAACTAAACTAATAAAGTAGTAAAATGTTACACAAAGTGACTCATAGGAGACAAAAAATTAACAGTTTGCTTAAATAGAAAACCGACTAAAACCTAAATAAAATCTGACAAAGACTTGTTGACATTTTGTTGATCAATTCTGAAATGCATCATATCTAAAACAACTATACACAAAAAATATTATTTTACATTCATTCAATCACTGAAATAACCTGACAATAAACATAATAGAAAGATTCATACCTTTACTGTTGAGATGCTGCAGCAGAGACGAACAAGCAGTTCTGCTGACAGGAAAGAGGCTCTTTTATAAAGCAGCCTCACACTTTAACTTTCATAAACCACGTGGTTTATAAGAAATCACCAGTTTAGAAGATCCCCATTGGGATTCAGTTCATACACACACACACACACACACACACACACACACACACGCACACACACAGACAGACACACACAGACACACACACACACACACACAGACACACACACACACACACACACACTCTCACACACACACACACACATACAGACACACACAGACACACACACACACACACACAGACACACACACACACACAGACACACACACACACACACACACACACACACACACACGCACACACACACACACACACAGAAAGTGAGAGTCACAGTGACCGTTTGAAAGAAGCTGGTGGCTTCTAAGTGTGGTTTATAAGTCACATGGTTTCTTAAACTGAAACACACACATGTTAAAGTGGGAGGAACCTTTATAAAAGAAACTACTGACTCGTGTTTGACTCCATTTTGCTGCTGCAGGAGAAGAAGACCAGCAGAGTGACTGAAAGCTGCAGGTAAAGATTTCTCTCCTCAGTTTATTCACATTAACACAATACTGAGTTAATGTTGTTGTGTTATTTTTATTATTGACACAAACTAAAGCTTGTTATAATCTTCTCTGTTTAAACATGTCACAGTTTGTTATTGATAGTTAATAACTTTCTAGTTAAAGCTTGTTGTGTGTAACACTGGCTCACAGTAACAGATTGATAAAGTGAACCTGATGTTGTTGCTGCTATATTGATCCAAACTGGATCAAACTTTAACCCAGTGATGTTCAGAGTGTATAAATCTGTACACAGGAGACAAAGTGTGTGTCACATATCATCTGATTCATTTATCACATATTTCACTGAGCTGAAAACTTCTTCATGTGTTAATAGAGATTCATTATTGATAAACTAAGTGGAATTCATGCAGGTGTGATTCAGTGAGATGAATTTAGAGGCAACATGCACATATCAAGTGTGACCTGCAGGTGGTGCTGCAGCACTGTGATAAATACCTCAGTGGACCTGAGTCTGACTCTGATGCTTCAGGATTTATTCTCTCAGTCAGCAGGACTGAATCAGTCCAGACACAGATGAAACATCTGAATATTACATTAAATCTGGATATTTATTATATTCATATTTAATCAAATCATTCATCCTGATTAATCTGACATCAGCTATTAATGTGAGTATTTATGTTTCTCTCATAACTGACATTTGTTGTGTTTTTGATTAACAGCTGACTTTAAATGAGTCAGAAACACAGAATCTGTTTCTGCTTCTTCTTATTTTTAATTCTTCTTTTTCTCCAGAATACAACATGTTTAATCCATCTGAAGGTAAGAGACACTCAGCAGAGATGTTGGTTATAACTATAACTGTAAATCAATAACTCACCTGTTTCCACAGCAGGAAGCAGTTTTATTGACCAACAGTCTGCAGATGATGGGATGGAGTCGTCTTCTGACTCTGAGGGAACTAACGACTCACAGGTCAGTGAAGATGCTGTAATGTTTGTGTTTAAATGTCCTCAAAGTCCTGAACTCTGCTGATATCTGTGAATACTGAATGTGTTGTCTCAGCCAATCAGAGTGCAGCCCTCTCACACAGGACAGCCAGGTCACTCTAGGAGGCTCTTTGGCATATTCAGTGCTGCATATAATGTTGTGATCTGTGCAGGACAGCAGGACACATTTAGCATCAGAGCATTTATTACTTGGTTACAAAGTTTCAGGTCAATAATAGTTTCAGTTGCACTGCTGAATCTGTTTATTGAGGACTTTGGTCCAGGATGCTGTACACGATCTGCATATAACTAAAGTTAGTTTTCTTCCTGTCTCACTTTTCCAGTCAATGTTGTTTTCAACAATCTCACATAAATCTCTCCTCTCATCCATTGCTAGGTCAATGTTATCACATATGTTATCATATGAACACACATCCAGTGAGTGTTGGATGATGAAACAGCAGGACTTGAATCCACAGTTCATCCACACAGACGTCACCTCACACTTTGAACAGCAAATGTTCTTGAATGAAGCCAGCTCCGAGTAAACATGAGCTTTGTCTCTGGAGTTATAATGTTATATATTGTAAATAATGTTACTGAACTGCGGCTGCTTTTCTAACTTTGATTTCCGGTTTTGAGTTGTGAATCTGTGGAATAACCCAGAAAAGTCTTTAGAGTCATTTTAATGTTTGTTTTGGAGAAAACAAAACCGACCCTTTACTGAAACTGTGGGACGAGTTACACATGAAAAGGGAGCAACGCAAAAGTTACTTTCCCCAGTAACTAATTACTTTATATATGCAGTAATTGGAAAAGTAATTCAATCACTTTTTTAAAGAATCAACTAGTAACTAATTACTAACTTTCAGTAACAACATTGGTAAAATACAATAAATTGATGAGAATGAATTCAAATGGATGTGTTCATAGTATAAACAGTATAAGCAGTGTGCAATAAATAATAATAAAGTTTGTATTAATGTAACATGTTAGATCAAAAATCACAGATGTGCCAGTTTGATCCGTTCTTCACATAATTTGGTACGCAGCATATTTAGATGATCCTGAACCAAACGTGTGCATTAGTTTGTGGATATCACTCTCCTTCTGTCTGTAACTGACCTGATGAACTTGACATAACTCTTCAACACTGAACTGGATTGAAACAAATGTGTGATGTTGTACATACAGCTGCACTGCACAGTGTGTAACATGATGTAATTCAGCCACAGGGGGCGCTACAGTAACAATATAACATGATGATAACATGAAACCTGGTTCACAGGTTCTCCATGAACATGTTCACAACAGACTGAAGCCTTGTGGTCACAATATGTTCTAGTTTTCTACTGTGTGTCTCTGAGTTTACATGTTTGTGTTCACTGTTTCAGATTAAAGGGAAACTCAGGGAGGCTCTACAGGAACTGAAGGATTTGAGGCCAGATGACTGTTTTCAGTGTATGTTCAATTATTTACAATTATTGTTTGCTGTCTGATTTTATTTAATTTTTACAGACAGTAATGTACATAAATGCTTCTATAACATTTAATTTATTAGTAACAGTGATTAATTGTTCATTTTGTAGCTGCTGAACGTTTGATGAACGACTGCATCAACAAGACCCCGACTGACGTGCAGGACAAGCTTTTGGAGTTCTTTACTCTTTTGAAGAAACTCAAATCTGACAAAGGTTTTCTATCATATATTTAATATTTTATATCTTCAACACTGAAGAAACAGTCACATGACTCTTCTGAATATACTGTTACAGACACACTGAACTCATGAGTATCTGAATGTTACAGAAGGAACTAGACGATAGTGGATCCAGATAACGCTGCTGTATTTATTCATTGTTTAGAAGATGATTTAGATGAACAAACAAAGATAAAATAGTTTTGTTTCTCTGCTTCATTTTGTTCCTGCTGTCTGCAGTAATCCTGGAAATGTTTGTTTTTCTGTTGAAGTTCTTCCACAGAAAGTATAAAATGTTAAATGTTTGTAGTGTTTCTGTTCATTTGGTCTTTGATTCTTTTCACAGTTCTTACAGAACAGACGTGTTTCACACAGCATTTGATCAAATTTAGAAACAGAGAAATCAAACTGGACCTTCATCCAGTAACAGTAACTAACTGACTGACAGAAGATCAAAACATTGACAGACACTGAATTCTACTTTGTTCCTCTTTAGGAAAGAACAAAGTCCAGCAGGAGATTCAACCACAGTCCAGACAGACAGGTGAGAATCTTTTTATTGGGTTCATTCATTTTATAAATGTAGAAACGTTAACAATGTGTTCATCCTATAGCAGCAGTTATGCAGTTAAATTAAAGAGCGTGGTCTAGACCTGCTCCATGTAAAAGTGCTCTGAGATGACTTTATGTTGTGATTTGATGCTTTATAAATAAAACTGAATTGAATTAAATTGAATTGAATCTTTCAGCAGAGAAACTTTCATATTCATCATCAAGTTCACGGGGTCTACGTTACAAGGTGAAGGTGTACTGGAAGGTTACTGGTCAAACCTTTGGAGCCCATCAAGTCCTGCTGGACAAAGTGAAGAATATGAATCCATCAGTTACCGTGGAAACCACCACCAGAGACCTGCAGGAAAGCCACATCGTCATCGTCTTCTGTCCAATCACGTCTCGTGTTGGATCAGATGTGGAGGCAGCCATGACAGACATTACAGGTGAAGGAAAGACTTGTTGTTTCTAACTTGTTCTGAGTGAAATCTGTGCAGCTCAGACATCATGTTCAGATCAGATTCTGCAGATCAACACTCAGAACCAGAGTTCATGTTCAGTCTGAAGCTTCTTTCTCTTTTGGTAAAAAAGTAGATTCTTCTTCTCGTTAGTTTAACAGCAGAAACACTTTGTTTTGTTCTCCATTGTGTCTTCATCAGTAACTGAAGGATCTTTACTTGTAGCAGTTTGATATGTGAGGAACCTGAACAAAGTGTATTTTTACATTAGTGGAAGGAACACTTGAAGGAGACACATGAAGTCATTTAAATGTAATAAACTGAGAGGAAAGAATAAGTTAATGAAGCCATGAATGTACCAGAATCACTAACATACACTCCTGTCATGGTTTCATTTGAAGGAGGAGAACGTTCTCCTGCAGGTTCCTCTGGACAGGAAGTCTCATGTTCTTCTCTGGTGTTTCAGGTTCCTGTGGTCAGAAACCTGTGATCCTGGTACTGATGCATCACACCCGAGATGTCGACTATTCAACTGATGGAAGAAGCTGGTCTGATGTGTACGACAACGTTGTGTTGGATGTTCACGTTCTTTTCCACGAGACGGAGAGCGGATTACTGACGTGTCCAAAGAATGATCAGGCATTCGATCAAATACAGAAAGAATTAAAGAAACACAGAGAGGTAAAAAAACACGTAACGTGTCAAATTAGATCAAAAATCACAGATGTGCCAGTTTGATCCGTTCTTCACATAATTTGGTACGCAGCATGTTTAGATGATCCTGAACCAAACGTGTGCATTAGTTTGTGGATATCACTCTCCTTCTGTCTGTAACTGACCTGATGAACTTGACATAACTCTTCAACACTGAACTGGATTGAAACAAATGTGTGATGTTGTACATACAGCTGCACTGCACAGTGTGAAACATGATGTAATTCAGCCACAGGGGGCGCTACAGTAACAATATAACATGATGATAACATGAAACCTGGTTCACAGGTTCTCCATGAACATGTTCACAACAGACTGAAGCCTTGTGCTCACAATATGTTCTAGTTTTCTACTGTGTGTCTCTGAGTTTACATATTTGTGTTCACTGTTTTAGATGAACGTAGAACCAGTGAAACCAGTGGAACCAGTAGAACCAGTGAAACCAGTAGAACCAGGGAAACTCAGGGGGGCTCTACAGGAACTGAAGGATTTGATGCCAGATGACTGTTTTCAATGTATGTTCAATTATTTACAATTATTATTATTTGCTGTCTTATTTTATTTAATTTTTACAGACAGTAATGTACATAAATGCTTCTATAACATTTAATATATTAGTAACAGTGATTAATTGTTCATTTTGTAGCTGCTGAACGTTTGATGAATGACTGCATCATCAAGACCCCGACTGACGTGAAGGACAAGCTTTTGGAGTTCTTTACTCTTTTGAAGAAACAACTCATGTCTGACAAAGGTTTTCTATCATATATTTAATATTTTATATCTTCAACACTGAAGAAACAGTCACATGACTCTTCTGAATATACTGTTACAGACACACTGAACTCATGAGTATCTGAATGTTACAGAAGGAACTAGACGATAGTGGATCCAGATAACGCTGCTGTATTTATTTATTGTTTAGAAGATGATTTAGATGAACAAACAAAGATAAAATAGTTTTGTTTCTCTGCTTCGTTTTGTTCCTGCTGTCTGCAGTAATCCTGGAAATGTTTGTTTTTCAGTTGAAGTTCTTCCACAGAAAGTATAAAATGTTAAATGTTTGTAGTGTTTCTGTTCATTTGGTCTTTGATTCTTTTCACAGTTCTTACAGAACAGACGTGTTTCACACAGCATTTGATCAAATTTAGAAACAGAGAAATCAAACTGGACCTTCATCCAGTAACAGTAACTGACTGACTGACAGAAGATCAAAACATTGACAGACAGTGAATTCTACTTTGTTTCTCTTTAGGAAAGAACAAAGTCCAGCAGGAGATTCAACCACAGTCCAGAAAGACAGGTGAGAATCTTTTTATTGGGTTCATTCATTTTATAAATGTAGAAACGTTAACAATGTGTTCATCTTTCAGCAGAGAAACCTTCATCTTCATCATCATGGTCATGGGGTCTAAGTTCCAAGGTGAAGGTTTACTCGGTGGTCACTGGTCAAACCTTTGGAGCTGATCAAGTCCTACTGGACAAAGTGAAGAATATGAATCGGTCAGTTACCGTGGAAACCACCAGAGACCTGCAGGAAAGCGACGTCGTCATCGTCTTCTGTCCAATCACGTCTCGTGTTGGATCAGATGTGGAGGCAGCCATGACAGACATTACAGGTGAAGGAAAGACTTGTTTTTTCTAACTTGTTCTGAGTGAAATCTGTGCAGCTCAGACATCATGTTCAGATCAGATTCTGCAGATCAACACTCAGAACCAGAGTTCATGTTCAGTCTGAAGCTTCTTCCAGTCAGGATGAACATCACAGGGGGAGGTGGGGAATGAAATGAGTGAACCATGGATCTGGTCTGTAACAGAGATGGACATTCAGCAGTACACAGCAGCACCAACCTGTAGCTGACATTACAGCAGCACATCTGATCAGCTTTGATGGGGTCTTGCTCTCCTGATGCTTTTATTTGTTTCTGTCATCATATTGGTTCAAACAGGCTGATATGTTGCTGTTAGCATGTTTCCATCTGTCACATCAGCAAAAACACTTTAACACAAAAGTCAAATTTCACTCTGAGCTGATAAAATGCAGCTGAAGTAAAAACCTTTAAATACAAGGACGTCAGTCCAGAGAAGATTTAAATGACAGGAAGAGCAGAGAGTTCACTGAAGAACAGTCACTCAGTTGTTGGCAAATAGCAGCACGTGGTCCAAACTGTCTTCATCAGGCCGACTGACAGCAGACATCAGAACCAACATAGTTTTCATGTCGGCTCCACATGAAGAAGTCAAAAGTTTGTATTTATTGATTTGATCTGTCTGCAGTCAAACTGGGAGTCCTGATCAATCAATACAGATACCAATAATAAGCTCAGAACATAGAAACAGCTGAAGCTGCACTTAGAAAAACAGAATGTAACTAATTAATGAGCCAATTCCCTTCATTAAATATTCCTCACAGTCACTTTACTCAATGTTTCCCTTACATGAATATTTTGAGCCCTTTGATTCAGTGTTTTCACTTCATGTCATTTGTCCTGTTGACACTCAGAAGACTGATTCTGATGGAGGGAGATTCATGGATGTACTTTTCATTATTAAACACAGTTAACTGAAGATTTGTCTTTAGGTTCTTCTTGGAATATTAAAGATGATGTGATGGTTCATTTTTACAAGAGAAATATTAATATTCCTTTAAAAGTCTGAAGAAGCAACAAAAATCTCCCACATTGATTCTTCATAACACTTTTCTTGTTTTGATGACATCATCAGACTTTTTCACTGATGTTTTCTCAGATGAAGTTTCTCTTGTGGTAAAAATGTAGATTCTTCTTCTCGTTAGTTTAACAGCAGAAACACTTTGTTTTGTTCTCCATTGTGTCTTCATCAGTAACTGAAGGATCTTTACTTGTAGCAGTTTGATATGTGAGGAACCTGAACAAAGTGTATTTTTACATTAGTGGAAGGAACACTTGAAGGAGACACATGAAGTCATTTAAATGTAATAAACTGAGAGGAAAGAATAAGTTAATGAAGCCATGAATGTACCAGAATCACTAACATACACTCCTGTCATGGTTTCATTTGAAGGAGGAGAACGTTCTCCTGCAGGTTCCTCTGGACAGGAAGTCTCATGTTCTTCTCTGGTGTTTCAGGTTCCTGTGGTCAGAAACCTGTGATCCTGGTGCTGATGCATCACACCCGAGATGTCGACTATTCAACTGAAGGAAGAAGCTGGTCTGATGTGTACGACAACGTTGTGTTAGATGTTCACGTTCTTTTCCACGAGACGGAGAGCGGATTACTGACATGTCCAAAGAATGATCAGGCAGTCGATCAAATACAGAAAGAATTACTGAAACACAGTAAATGGTGGCCCTTAACAGCTCTATTTGGAGCAATAACAAGAAGGAAATAAAGAAAGCAGCAGCATCATTAAAACACTCAGTAATTATAGAAGCAGAGAAATACACATTTATTAAACCCTTTCTCCTGAGTCAAAATGTTACTTATTTTAAAAAGCTAATCTTTTTCTATCTGCTGTATAAAGTTATTATTAGGGCTGCACAATATTATTGGCACGATATTGGTATCGGCTGATATAAGCTCTAAAATGAAATATTTGCATTTTCTGCCGATTATGAGCAGCTGATATGTTTCCATCTCCTCCCCCGCCTGACTGTGTTTCCCTCAACGGACTGTTTCTCTCTGTTGGATTCGGCTTAAATTGGGAAGAAGCAGCGGGTCTGACGGCCAGCTGAGTGAAGTGGAGCCCACAGAGGAAGCACCAGAGCCGTCAGGGTGAAACATTCTGCGGAGGGGCTGCTGTGTTCGGCTGACAGGATGTACCACTCACTCACACACTGTTTGAGGAGGGAAAAAAAAGCTTCTTCTTTTTGGTTTATAACGGCGGTTGGCAACCACAATTTTAGGTGCATTACTGCCCCCTTCTGCTCCGGAGTGAGGAGCAGAGATTAAATCCTACACATTAATACTGTCTGTCTAATAAACTCAGTGAAAACTCTGCTGCTCCAGTTCATTAAAGTTTTAATGCTGAGCTCCTGACCTTCCTGAATTCTTCCTTCATATATTGTCTGTCTTGATCATACTTAGTACAATCTATGCTTGCATGCATAATATTCTCTTCAGCCAGCTGGAAAAAAATATGTGTATATATATGTATTGGCAACGGCAATCGACTACAATGAGTTGGAAATATCGGCATAACCGTTATCGGCAAAAAATCCAATATTGTGCATCACTAGTTATTATTATTATCTACTGTTAGCACTGTGTGTGTATGTGTGTGTTATTAATTGATAATGAAAATGGTTATTTGAAGCCACAAAAAACAAAGTTCCTCTGGTTCCACAGAACTTTTGGTGGAAACGAGGCGTAAACCTGCAGAAGCAGTGTTCAGTTTTTATGTTCCACATATCTGAACAGGTCTGCTGCAACTCTAAGTTCTTTCAGGCTCAGGACTTATTATTATTTATTCAAATCTAAGCCTTTATGTTTTTATTCTATACTCATGTTTGTGTTTCTCTTCAAGTACGAGTTTCAGATCTGTAAATCCACAGATCAATGTATGATCACAGTCCTCTTGTTAAGGTCTTCAGTCTAAATGGAGCCAAAGTCAAACCAGAACTTTCAGGTTTTAATGCTGAAGTTAGAAAACCTTGTTCAAATTCACACTGACATTTATAATAATGCAAATGACTAAAAATATTAAAACCTTACTCAACAGAACGTGATGGTTCTCTCCGTTTGTCAAGACGAGGATTGTGGGAGTCAAAACTAAACCTGGAGAACTTGGTGTCTCAGATCCCTCCACATTAACTCTATTTACTGTCCACCTCTTTATTTGAGGGTCTGAACCCACTCAGGGTGTAAATGTATCCTCTACATGAAGCCTCATGAACACTCCTGTCTGCTAACAATCCCACAATGCAATTTGTCACATTTTATAGATCCGAACATTGTTTCTTCCCGTTAAAGGGGAGTTTTTCCTTCCTGCTGTCACCAAGTGCTGCTCATGGGGGGGACTGTTGGGTTTCTCTTTCTGCAAATTAAAGAGCATGGTCTAGACCTGCTCCATGTAAAAGTGCCCTCAGATGACTTTATGTTGTGATTTGGCACTATATAAATAAAACTGAATTGAATTGAATTGATTGTGCAACTCTGAAGCTGTGAGTGATGAAGCAAACTGATCAGTGATGTTTGATTGACTCACCCGTTGTAAATAGTGACACATACAGTAATTAGTCATCAAGGTTCAGCTTTACTGTCAGTATTCAGTGAAATAAAAGGAAGTTGTTTCCACCTGCATGTTACACACAGAATATAAAAAGCCAAACATTTTAAATTACAATAAAACAACACAATAACCTAAACCTGTATTATATTTACAACCTCAGCAAGACTTCCATCTAAATGCAGTTTAAATATCACTTCATTAATGAAATTTGTTGAGATTAATAAATGACTTTTTAATACATTATTGGTCCAAATATAAGATTTCTTGGTAACACCTCATTTTACAGTCCGCAAATTTTGTGGTAATTAGTAAGTAACGTCTTCTAATTTCTTCTGAAATTTCTTTGAAATTACCCTGAAACTTACCTTCCGTTTTATGGTAATAAGGTGATAATAACCAAGCAACTTATTTGAAATTTTGTAGAAATTACTCCATTATTTACCTCGAATTTCATGGTAAGTAAGTGAGCTGTTGCAGCTTAATATCATAGTAGGGGAGATGAGGGATGATTCTAACACTTTTTTCAATTTTTCCAATAAATTAAAAAAAATTACACTGTAATAGTCCATCTGATATATTATAAACTCAAATGTGTCAGCTACTGAAAGAAGGTATTTATGTGGTTTTATGAAATATGTACAGCTTGCTAAGTTGATTTAAATACAAGCAGTCCACTGTTACAACCATCCCAGTGTACAGGGAATCAATTAAATATTCAAAATCAAGAAGTTATTAATATAAAAGTTTGTTGAATGCTTAATAAATCTACATATAGTCTAGGCCTTCTGTAGCTTAATATGTAGCCTACCTCCTTTGGGCTCAACTTATGATACAAATCATCTGCCTCTGTCGTTTGTATCGTTTAAAAGTAAGGTCCGTTTTGTTTACGTTAACCACCAGACTTAGTCTGTGTGTGTGACTGGGTGAGTTTCAGCGGTTGAAGAAGTTATCAGATCCCTTCGTGAAGCAAAGTACCTCACAGTAACTCCAAAAAAGAGACTGTGTGGTAGATCTGTGCTCTGCTAAGTAAATTTAGTCTTTCTGTCAAAGGAGTCTGGTGTATTTGAACGGCAGTGAGGCTCACTGGCCAAACAGGTAGATGATATCACAGATTAAAACTGACCTTTGTGCTGTAAATATTGTTAGTGTAGTAACGTAATGCTGTTGGTTGAAGAAATATATATATTTTATTATTGTAATATATAGTATTATTAGAATTATATATATGTTTATATATATTTTCATGTTTTGCGTATACATGATACAGAAAAACACACAAAGTGTAATTATTGATCAGCACTAATAATTAATGGCCATACCACTGAAATCTTAACAGAGCATCAATGACACAAACACCATCAGCTCCTCCCTGATAAGTGTTCCCTATCAGCTGCTGGGGCTCCTCACACATGACCCACCAGTACCGGCCCGTATCGCTTTCAACATTTCTGCTGCAGAAATATTCCAGTTCTTATTGTAATTTACCAGCCTCCCTCTTCCAATATTACTTTCTATGAGAAATTTCAGAAAGTATTAAAAGAATGTAATTTCAACAAAGAAGTAATCATTATGGGAGGCTTTAACATCAATTGGGAGGACAAATCCTCTAGAAAGAACCTCAAACAGATAACTGATGACTTTGATCTCATGCAACTGATCAGTGGGCCCACAAGAATAACTGATTCCACCAGTACTCACTTTGATTTAATACTTAGTAACAGACCTGAGAGAATCTTAAAATCCTATAATATGGTAACTGGTCTCTCTGACCACAATGTGACACTGGTAGCCAGAAAACTAAACAATAAGCAGATCAGCCCTTATGTCAGGGAATATAAATCTTTTCGAATTCCCAAAAACAAACAGGACAACTTCAAAAGTGCTGTTCACCAGATTGATTGGGATGATCTACTGTTGGGCATAGACCATGAAGAAGACAGTCAAATATTCTCAAAAAAAATAGAGAGCATTATTAAAGATTTTAACTCCAAATTTAGGCACAAAAACAACAAAAACACTGTCCCTTGGATAAATGCAGACATTTTAAAACTAATGAAAGAACGGGATCTTGTCTTAAAAACTGCAGTAAAAACTAAGTGGACTCATGACAGACAACACTTTGCTAGTTTAAGGAACAAGGTGGTAAATAAACTAAGAAAAGCAAAGGCAGATATTTCCTGACCATAATAGAAAAGGCAAGATGTAACTTTGAAATGATCTGGAACCAGTTTAAAAAAACTAACAGGACATCACAACAAAGAAAGGAAACAGCTTGAACTTAAAATAAATGGAATGCTTACACACAACTCTGGGGAAGAAGTGGAAGCTCTTAACCACTACTTTATTGATTCTGTAGCTACCATTACACAGTGTTTCTCACCTGAGTACACAAATGTTTGTCCAGCCAATACAATGGAACCAGCTTTCAGCATAAGGAATGTTACTGAATCAGAGGTTGCCAGAATGATTAGATCTATGAAGCCATCCAGAGCAAAGGATATATTTGGTATGGACGCAGTTATGCTCAAAGAGCTCAGAACAACACCAAATAATCCTATTACTAAAATTATTAACCTCTCGATTTCTCAGGGAATGTTTCTGAGTGTTTGGAAGTTGGCTGTTGTTGTCCTAATATTTAAATGTGGAAATCCCCTTTCCACCTGCAATTACAGACCTATCAGTATCCTACCTACAGTATCAAAGGTTGCAGAGAAAGTGGTAGTTGAACAAATCTCGGCACATTTACAGAAATGTTTGACTAATGTGCACTGTCCCTGTCAAATAAACAAATAATTGAATAAATACATTTATTGATTCGAAAGACAGTTAAAATGTTAGATAGTGGAACAGAGGAGCAGATTATTCTTGCCAATGAGAAGAGGAAGTTAATTTAAAGCACTTCTTTTCAATTATTAACAAGACCTGTTTCTATTTTTACTGCTGTTGCTTTGTAATTACTTCAAACTGAGTGCAGATGTGGAAAGATTGAATATGACATTATAAAGTCTAAACATAAAACTAGTATTAATGTTGTGTCCTTTCAGAAGTCATTCTGTCTTCAGAGGGCTGAAATTGACAACATCTAAAAACATAATTCCAAGTTGGTTTCATGAGACATATACAGGAAGAAAATCTCTTGGGGCCTTCAACGACACAATAATACTGATTTATTCATTTATTAAACATTCAGAAAGATTATTGAGATCAAACAGCAGCAGTGAACACAAGTCATCACAGTTTCTAACCATTCAAATCTCTCAATTCTGACATCTATTAAATTACTTATAAACATTTAATATTTGCTAGAATTTTCATAATTTCACCTGACAAACTGTTAATTTAACCATTATGATATGTTGCACTGATTCACAATGTGGTGATAGATTAATGTTGCTGTTTCATTTTCACATTCAGCTATATATGTATATATGATGATATGATGCTGCTGCTTTCCTTCTTTCATTCTTGTTGTTGCTCCAAATGCAGCTGTTAAAACCACGATCACCATTTACTGTGTCTCTGTAATTCTTTGTGTATTTGAGCAACAGCCTGATCATTCTTTGGACACGTCAGTAATCCTCTCTCTGTCTCGTGGAAAAGAACGTGAACATCCAACACAACGTTGTCGTACTTATCAGACCAGCTTCTTCCATCAGTTGAATAGTCGACATCTCGGGTGTGATGCATCAGCACCAGGATCACAGGTTTCTGACCACAGGAACCTGAAACACCAGAGAAGAACATGAGACTTCCTGTCCAGAGGAACCTGCAGGAGAACGTTCTCCTCCTTCAAATGAAACCATGACAGGAGTGTATGTTAGTGATTCTGGTACATTCATGTATTCATTGACTTATTGTTTCTGCTCAGTTTAAAGATCTGCTATTCTGCCCTTTTTTGACTCATTTATAGTCTATTTTAAACATATCTGCATATCTCTAAACCCAGACTCCCCTCTGTCCTCTCAAGCTATTTACTTAAAATCAGCATGTTTACCTGAAGTAAGGTGTGCAGCTGGAGATGTAAGACAGCATATAGTGTCTATGAAGCAGAGTCTGATCCTGCTGCTGCACAGCTGAGACGCAACAGGAAGTTTCAGACAGTCTGATTTTCAAATGTAGCTGGAGATGGCCAGATTAGCTTTAGCACAGATATATTATATTCCTTTAGCTGAATAACAAGTGATATTACAGAACGACTCTGACATCATCCGAATCCACATGAATGCATAAATCATCTGTCTGCCACGTTTTCTACGTCAGTGAATTGTGTTAAAATACATAACCTGTTTCCTCCATAGAGACCTGCCAGTGTTTGCATCTCTCTCTCTTGCACACTCTCTGCCACAAGCTGCAAGTTCACATGCAGTTGGTTGGCATTTGTTTTGTTTTTATAGATAGGTTGTAATAAACTGTGGTGTTTTATTATCTGCACAGCTGTGTATTTTATTTAGTAGGAGAAAATATGAAAAATATGGTTTTCTGGTCAGTGTCAGACTTTTCATACCCAAACCATGTGACAGAAGTTTGTTTTGTCTTTGCTGGTCAGTCCCTCTCCTGTTCAGAATTACCCTCCAAAGGAAATGAAGACAATAAATCACTAAGACTAATCAAACAGCTTAAAGTCTCCTCACAACTGTTTCCTCAGTTTTCATTGCTGATAAGATATTACTAGTGTAGAGGAGGCTGTGTATTTACAGTAATAATCAGTGTCCTTGTTTTTCATGATTTTGGCAACAGCTTTGGTAACTGCTCTGGCAAAATGGACTTTAATGTGGAAAAGTTACATGTTATTACTTAAACTGTAAGGAGCCACGGCGTTTCACTGTTGTATAAAATGTTGAAACTACAGGGAAGGTAGTCGTATAATAACAGGAATAAGTTGTTTTGTTCAAAAATGTTAATAGTTTGTTGAATATTTAAAGATTGAATTTGTTCAAAACATGTTTGTGAAGAATGAAAGAAGTAGCTAACTAATTGTTTAAAAAATGTTTTAAAAGTTGACATGAACTATTAAAAAGGGAACAAAATTAAATTTTTGCCTTAAACAGAAAGATAATGTAAACAGAAAATAAATATTTTGAACAAAAAAAACAAACAAAATTGTGTCATTTTAGCTGCAATACATTAAAAGATGGTAACATCCTTTTATCTTAAAAGTTTTTACTTCTGCTGCATTTTATCAGCTCAGAGCAAATTTGACTTTTGTGTTAAAGTGTTTTTGCTGATGTGACAGATGGAAACATGCTAACAGCAACATATCAGCCTGTTTGAACCAATATGATGACAGAAACAAATAAAAGCATCAGGAGAGCAAGACCCCATCAAAGCTGATCAGATGTGCTGCTGTAATGTCAGCTACAGGTTGGTGCTGCTGTGTACTGCTGAATGTCCATCTCTGTTACAGACCAGATCCATGGTTCACTCATTTCATTCCCCACCTCCCCCTGTGATGTTCATCCTGACTGGAAGAAGCTTCAGACTGAACATGAACTCTGGTTCTGGGTGTTGATCTGCAGAATCTGATCTGAACATGAGCTGCACAGATTTCACTCAGAACAAGTTAGAAACAACAAGTCTTTCCTTCACCTGTAATGTCTGTCATGGCTGCCTCCACATCTGATCCAACACGAGACGTGATTGGACAGAAGACGATGACGACGTCGCTTTCCTGCAGGTCTCCGGTGGTTTTAACATTCTTCAGTTTGTTAAGTAGGACTTGATGGGCTCCAAAGGTTGGACCAGTAACCACTGAGTACACCTTTATCTTGGAACTTAGACCCCATGACCTTGATGATGAAGATGAATATTTCTTTACTGGAAGATGAACACATTGTTAAAAACACGTTATGCAGGATTTATCAGTTGGTGTTTGTAAACAAACAGCATTCAAAGAGAGAGAGAGCAGCTGTGGTCGAGCAAGCTGTGTGAGCATCAGTGTTAGAGCAGCATGTTACTGTTGTAGCTGCTGGAGGTGGAGCTAGTTTACACTACTTTATATACAGTTAGCTAGTTTAGTCCACTGGTTCCCAACCTAGGGGTCAGGGCCCTCCAAAGGGTCAGCAGATATATCTGAGGGGTCGTGAGATGATTAATTGGAGAGAAAAGAAGAAAAAAATAATTTGACTCATTTTTCTGAACTTCTTTTCTAATTTTTGCTTTTTTTGCAAAATACTGAAAAGTTTTACCTCTTTAGGCCTTAAATGTTTAAAATGTTGTGAGAAGTTTAGAGAGGAAATGTCTCTTTGCTGGAAATGATAACAAAACAGAAACATCTGGAACATGACAGGGACACAAATCTGCACGGATTTCTTATCAAATTTTCGAACTCTGGTTTAATCTTAATGTGATTTATAAGATTATGTTATTTTATTTAAAATTGATCTGAAAAGTAAATAAAGATGTCAAATAAATATAATGTATGAGAAGCATCAAGAAACAAATCATAAATTTAAGTAAAGTTCAAGTCCTCCAAATTGTATTTAAAGGACAGGTTGATGTTTTTACACATCTGTCTTAATTTAACACTGACGTCTCCACACTGACCCTGAAGATATTCTCTCTGAACAACATCACACTGGAACATCTAAAGCTGAAGATAATATGAAATTGAAGAGAAGTCAAAACTTTGAATGTACCTAGACACTGTAGAAGAAGAGTGACACCAACACCAGCAACAAAACCACCAACAAAAGCTAAAACAATCTTTGATTCCATCTTCCACTGATCTTGTCCTTCAGACTCAGACTTGCTCCCTTCTTGGTTTTCTTGTATATTGTTCAGTTTGTGTTTATCTGCTGTGGTGTGAAAGAAACAAGAGATGAGTAAAATGTGTTCCACAGATTTTCTTTTGAGAGATCCTGAAAGCAGTGAGTTGTAGATAACAGCTGGTAAACTGGACATAAATACAGCGTTTGCAGCTCAGTAGAAGAGCAGCTGTGAGAACAACAAACTGACGAGGAGGTCAGTGTGTGAATAAATACATGTATGTGCTTCAGTCTGTAACATGTGAGAAAAAAGCCAGTTCCAGAAACAAATCTACACACGACTACCAGAATGCTTCCACAAGAAGATCTGGAGAAACAAAAAGCTGGAAACTGTGATGTTTGGTGAAGGTGTACAATCCCATGAGATCACTGAAACACTTCAATAAATACATTCATTCATTCTGCTGAAAGTCTCTTACCTTGTTGATCCTTCCTGTTGGATTCTGGACAAAAACATGAAAATAACACGCAGAAATAGTTTCATTAAATCCTCGAACACGACCATCATCAAATATAAATACTCACAATGTTATTACAGGTTTTACTTTTATCTCATGTTCATAAATGTGATACAACTCATTTGTTGAGTCCAGATTAATCAGGATGAACGGTTTGATTAAATCTGAATGTTGACTGATTCAGTCCTGCTGACTGTGAGAATAATCTGCAGAGGTGCTGAAAGGGATTTTGGGCCCCATGAAAAGATCACAGGCCTCATCAACTCTGCAGAACCGCTGTAACCAAACCTCCAGAACCCATCGACCCATTCAAATTCATACACACAACATTCTGCATACACTGGAATTCACTATTTGATGTGAGACTAATTATATGACTTCATAAGAAATGTGCTAAAGATCATCTTTCACAGTCTAAATGTAATTTTAATGGTAAAATTCTCAAATGGAAAATTCTGTTAACATTAATGAATAACTATGAATAATCATCTCATCAACCAAATTACCTGCTGTTGCATATCACCACCACTAGATGTCAGTAAACAACCATATTCCAGTCTGCATGAACAGCAACAATCTTAATCATGCGGCTTGAAGGAGTTATTTTGACACTGGCTCACACCCTTACAATCTGTTATTTTTATTATTTACACTAACTGAATAATCTTCTTTGTTTAATAATACAATATGCAATAATAAAAGATTGTTATTGTATTTTGTATTATCTCACACCCTTACAATCCGGGGGGGGGGGGGGGGGGGGGGGGGGGGGTGTGATTAATGATGATGAATGATGAATAATCATCTATATTTAATGATTAATGATGATAAATGATGAGGTTATTACAGTTAGTTTTACCCAGTTTCAGCAGCAACACAATACTGAGTTAATGTTGTTCTGTTATTTTTATTATTTACACTAACTAAATAATCTTCTTTGTTTAATAATACAATATAATGTAAATAAATTACATTATATACACGCATGCAATAATAAGAGATAATTTTGTTGTATTTTGTATTATTGTGTGTCATACACAAAGATAAAAATTAATTCAGCTAAAAGTATAAAGAGCTGAAATAGTAACTAACAATAAAGTATAAATATTTGGAAAGTAATGCATTGGTAGTTCGAATTAGAAAAGATAAGCAGAAATAGTTAATTATTGCTCCATGTGGTTGTTTCCTTTTATTAATGGTGTTAAATTACATCTATATTGTGTTAGCTGAAGGTACTGAAGGTGTTTTAACTGATTCTGGTTCCAGTTTAGTGTTCATTGTGATTCTTTTTTACCTTTTTCCAGAGATAATCCAGCCACTCTGCTCTATGTCCCTGTGTCTGATGCATTTTTACACTAAGTGAAGGATGAATATTCTAGTCTGCTGTTTTACTGCTTCTCCTTCTTTATTCCACATAAAACACTTTGAAGCACATTTGTGTGAAAAAGTACGACATAAATTTGATGTTAGCTTAGTTAGCATCCAAAGAAAGCCTGGACTGAAGCCTTTTTATCACTCACACACATGAAGCAGACACTACAGTTACAGAGTTTATTAGTTTACAAACTAAACTAATAAAGTAGTAAAATGTTACACAAAGTGACTCATAGGAGACAAAAAATTAACAGTTTGCTTAAATAGAAAACCGACTAAAACCTAAATAAAATCTGACAAAGACTTGTTGACATTTTGTTGATCAATTCTGAAATGCATCATATCTAAAACAACTATACACAAAAAATATTATTTTACATTCATTCAATCACTGAAATAACCTGACAATAAACATAATAGAAAGATTCATACCTTTACTGTTGAGATGCTGCAGCAGAGACGAACAAGCAGTTCTGCTGACAGGAAAGAGGCTCTTTTATAAAGCAGCCTCACACTTTCACTTTCATAAACCACGTGGTTTACAAGAAATCACCAGTTTAGAAGATTCCCATTGTGTGGCTTTGATCCCGTTGGCTCCCCCCCTCCCTTTGGAATGAGCATCTATCATCCAGCTATATTTGGAAGTTGGGGCTGTGTGTGCATGTGAATGAAAGTGATAGTGAGGCAAAGCAAAACTATGGCACACTTTTTTATAAACTACTTGGTTTATTAAAAGGAAAAAAAAGAAAATGGAAATGTGAGGTCACTCTCTGCTGCAGCAGCACTGAAGGCAGAGATTCAGATTAACAGTTGTCACAGTATCAGGCTACAGGCCAATTTTATCCATTTAAATCCATGTTTTACTCACCTTCATTTCTTCCAGTGCTGGAGGAAGTACTTAGATCCTTTACTTACATAAAAGTAGGGATACAACAATGTAAAAATACTTCATTACAAGAAAATGTCCTGCATACAAAATAATACTTTAAGTGCCTAAAAAGTTTTTTATGCAATTTATGTGAAATACTTTGAGCTGCATTTCATGTATGCTGGTAGTATTTAGTTGTTGTTTTTTAAAGAATAAGACAATTTTGCATAAAATGTAATCTGAACCTCTCTCACATGTTGCTCATCACACGTCAACCTGTATTGTGAATAGAAGTGTGGAGCTGCAGGTGACACATTGGCCAGACTTATTGATTTATGTAAAAACAGTACAGAATAATTCATTATAATCAATAAGTTTGATGTGCACATCAGCACAGAGGTTTCTGTAGTTACTCTGCAACAGTGTGCTGCTGGTTGGACACAGTCTAACAGGTTGTGTAATTGTGTAGGAGTTGGATCAGTGTATGGGAATTGCGTGACCTGGCTAAGTACCAGGTCATGAGGTGTGATGGTCATGGTTGACTTGGGTACAAGATTGGGAACATATCATGTGCAGAGACGCGTCAGCTCACCAAAATAACAGGAACTGAAGGGAATGTGTGTGTGTGTGTGCACACACATGGTGCGTGAGCGCCTTTCCACTTTGGTTAAAGTCCAAAACAGTGAAATATCGGGAGATGTCCCACCCTTCCTTAGAATAGGTGTGTGCCAAGAATTGGGAAAAACAGGAAACTTTGCTGACACGCGATATCATGCAATTCACTAGCAAGGACCACACCATCAACAGATACGTTTGAGTGATTTATTGAAGGAACAATTAATATGCGTAGTTCTTCTGGTTACTAGCTGCGTTGTGGGGAAGCTTATAGAGAATCCGCCGCAGCTCCCCGGCAAACGGCAGACCCCCTCAGGGCCCTAGGAAGGAGAAGAGGAGCAAGAATAGAGAAAAAGGGTGGGGGGGAGGGGTGCAGAGAACGAGAGCGGAAAGGGAGCAGAGGGTTGGATGGTATTTATAGGATTGCCGGATGTAGCGAAGTTGAGGTGTGGTCCTGCTCCTGAAACTACGCTAATTAGCTTCAATACACACATATAGCCTGGTTTGGGTATAAAAAGGCAGGTCACGTTCTATGAAGTTGGAATTCTCTGTGTCTACGTTGCTGAAACTGTGTGTGTAGAAATAAAAGAGATCTTCCCCATCTGACACCTGTGTCTGCATCTTGCCTGATTTGCTCCTCTTTCCTCCACAACAGTTGGGCCTTGACAGTGTGAAACAGCTCTCATTCAGATGGTTGTAAAGAGTCACCAGGGTGAAGTAAAGCACGTCAGTATGATATACAGTGTCTGGCTGTTGTGGATGACAGAAGCTGCTAAGAATGATTAATCTTTATTCAGTTTTCAGGAATTTATACCATTAAAAGAAAAGCTGATGAGATGCTTCAACAAAGACAAACAACAAGTGGTTCTGGTGACGGAGAAAGAGACTCTTATAAAGCAGCCTCACACTTTCACTATAATAACCATGTGGTTTACAAGAAATCACCAGTTTAGAAGATTCCCATTGTGTGGCTTTGATCCTGTTGGCTCTCCCCCTCCCTTTGGAATGAACATCTATCATCCAGCTATAGACTTTTTATAAACTACTTGTTTTATTAAAAGGAAAAAAGAAAATGGAAGTGTGTTACATGTTTAACAAACACCTGCATTCAGTATTTATACTGTCCTGCTCAGAGGCACAGGAACCACCTGCAGAATGCATTTATATTATTTATTCATTATTTGCATCTGTATTTATTAATATCCTGATAGTGAATTTATTGTTTATCAGAATATGATCAAAGTGTCACTCAGGAGTTCTCAGTCTCACATGTGACTGAATGGAAATGATGATAAATGATGATGATGAAAAACTTAATAAATAAAGAAAGATGTTTATGGTTCTTTTGTTGATCATAATTAACACAGATTTTTTTACTAGATGGTGAAGAAGAAAACAAATAAAACATAAAACTTTGTGATACATTTGAGTTGAATCTGTAATCTGTCTCCACTCAGTGATGTTGTGACGTATCAGATCAACCTGATCAGCTACAGCGTCCAATCAATAAGCTCAGTGCAGCCGGTTAGATTTCTGTCTGCCTTCATCCCGACTTCCTCTGACATCATGCACACATGGGCAACGATAACCTCACGAGATCAAGGCAGCTGCAGTTTTTAGAGCTGTAGCCATAGCCGTCCTGTTTCCTCCTCATAGACAGACACCTCCATTGAAACAGCAGCTCTCAACTCTGACTAATAACTAATAGCCAAGCGTCTAATTACTCTTAAACCTGTAAACTTTGGGCACTACGTATTAAAGTGCTACAAAACTGATACTAACAGACCATCAATTTTATACAATCTGTGTGCCAAAACTAATCAAGAAAGGGCGTTCTCTGACTAAGGTGGACAAAAAGCTGCATTCAATCTATTTTCATACTGATTGTTATCTAATGGTGCAGCTATAAAACATTACCATTAGCTCCACACACACACACACACACACACACACACACACACACACACACACACACACACAAAGTGAGAGTCACAGTGACCGTTTGAAAGAAGCTGGTGGATTCTCATAAGTCACATGGTTTCTGAAACTGAAACACACACATGTTAAAGTGGGAGGAACCTTTATAAAAGGAGCCACTGACTCCTGTTTGTCTCCATTTTGCTGCTGCAGGAGAAGAAGACCAGCAGAGTGACTGAAAGCTGCAGGTAAAGATTTCTCTCCTCAGTTTATTTACATTAACACAATACTGAGTTAATGTTGTTGTGTTATTTTTATTATTGACACAAACTAAAGCTTGTTATAATCTTCTCTGTTTAAACATGTCACAGTTTGTTATTGATAGTTAATAACTTTCTAGTTAAGGCTTGTTGTGTGTAACACTGGCTCACAGTAACAGATTGATAAAGTGAACCTGATGTTGTTGCTGCTATATTGATCCAAACTGGATCAAACTTTAACCCAGTGATGTTCAGAGTGTATAAATCTGTACACAGGAGACAAAGTGTGTGTCACATATCATCTGATTCATTTATCACATATTTCACTGAGCTGAAAACTTCTTCATGTGTTTATAGAGACTCATTATTGATAAACTAAGTGGAATTCATGCAGGTGTGATTCAGTGAGATGAATGTTAGAGGCAACATGCACATATCAAGTGTGACCTGCAGGTGGTGCTGCAGCACTGTGATAAATACCTCAGTGGACCTGAGTCTGACTCTGATGCTTCAGGATTTATTCTCACAGTCAGCAGGACCGAATCAGTCCAGAAAGAGATGAAACATCTTAATATTACATTAAATCTGGATATTTATTATATTCATATTTAATCAAATCATTCATCCTGATTAATCTGACATCAGCTATTAATGTGAGTATTTATGTTTCTCTCATAACTGACATTTGTTGTGTTTTTCATTAACAGCTGACTTTAAATGAGTCAGAAACACAGAATCTGTTTCTGTTTCTTCTTATTTTTAATTCTTCTTTTTCTCCAGAATACAACACGTTTAATCCATCTGAAGGTAAGAGACACTCAGCAGAGATGTTGGTTATAACTATAACTGTAAATCAATAACTCACCTGTTTCCACAGCAGGAAGCAGTTTTATTGACCAACAGTCTGCAGGTGATGCGATGGAGTCGTCTTCTGCCCCTGAGGGAACTAACGACTCACAGGTCAGTGCAGTTGCTGTAATGTTTGTGTTTAAATGTCCTCAAAGTCCTGAACTCTGCTGACATCTGTGAATACTGAATGTGCCATCTCAGCCAATCAGAGCGCTGCCCTCTCACACAGGACAGCCAGGTCACTCTAGGAGGCTCTTTGGACTTTGGTCCAGGATACTGTACACGATCTCCATATAACTAAAGTTAGTTTTCTTCGTGTCTCACTTTTCCAGTCGATGTTGTTTTGAACAATCTCACATAAGTCTCTCCTCTCATCCATTGCTAGATCAAAGTTATCACATATGTTATCCAGGTATGTTGTGTTTGTAGTGAAGTGGAAGCTTCTTTTCATTAACCAGAATGGATGTCTTTCCAACAGATCATATTTATTCTCAACAACAAATGCAGATAATTTCCTGGAAACCTTTGAAATAAAAGCATTTCTGTTTAACTGGAAACCAAGCATTTATAATGTATTCTCCATATAAACACTGAATAATTAATAATTTAATTAATTTAATTTCCAGGTTTATCTTGATATGTACGTTTAACGGTAAATTCTATTAACTTTAAATGAATGTAAATACTGTAAATAGTGCATCCTATTTTTAACATATAACTTAAACTAAACATGAATTGTCTATTTTCCTCAATCAAATAAAAACAATTTACAACAGTGTTTGACTTAAGAACTTGAAGACACATCCAGTGAGTGTTGGATGATGAAACAGCAGGACTTGAATCCACAGTTCATCCACACAGACGTCACCTCACACTTTGAACAGCAAATGTTCTTGAATGAAGCCAGCTCCTAGTAAAACATAAGCTTTGTCTCTGAAGTTATAATGTTATATATTGTAAATAATGTTGCTGAACTGCGGCTGCTTTTCTTACTTCCTGTTTTAAGTTGTGAATCTGATGAATAACACAGAAAAGACTTTAGAGTCTTTTTTTGTTTGTTTTGGAGAAAACAAAACCGACCCTTTACTGAAACTGTGGGACGAGTTACACATGAAAAGGAAGCAACGCAAAAGTTACTTTCCCCAGTAACTAATTACTTTATATATGCAGTAATTGGTAAAGTAATTCAATCACTTTTTTAAAGAATCAACTAGTAACTAATTACTAACTTTCAGTAACAACACTGGTAAAATATAAGCGAATGAATTCAAATGGATGTGTTCATAGTATAAACAGTATAAGCAGTGTGCAATAAATAATAATAAAGTTTGTATTAATGTAACATGTTAAATCTGAAATCACAGATGTGCCAGTTTGATCCGTTCTTCACGTAATTTGGTACGCAGCATATTTAGATGATCCTGAACCAAACGTGTGCATTAGTTTGTGGATATCACTCTCCTTCTGTCTGCAACTGACCTGATGAACTTGACATAACTCTTCAACACTGAACTGGATTGAAACAAATGTGTGATGTTGTACATACAGCTGCACTGCACAGTGTGTAACATGATGTAATTCAGCCACAGGGGGCGCTACAGTAACAATATAACATGATGATAACATGAAACCTGGTTCACAGGTTCTCCATGAACATGTTCACAACAGACTGAAGCCTTGTGGTCACAATATGTTCTAGTTTTCTACTGTGTGTCTCTGAGTTTACATGTTTGTGTTCACTGTTTCAGATTAAAGGGAAACTCAGGGAGGCTCTACAGGAACTGAAGGATTTGATGCCAGATGACTGTTTTCAGTGTATGTTCAATTATTTACAATTATTATTTGCTGTCTTATTTTATTTAATTTTTACAGACAGTAATGTATATAAATGCTTCTATAACATTTAATATATTAGTAACAGTGATTAATTGTTCATTTTGTAGCTGCTGAACGTTTGATGAACGACTGCATCATCAAGACCCCGACTGACGTGCAGGACAAGCTTTTGGAGTTCTTTACTCTTTTGAAGAAACTCAAATCTGACAAAGGTTTTTTTATCATATATTTAATATTTTATATCTTCAACTCTGAAGAAACAGTCACATGACTCTTCTGAATATACTGTTACAGACACACTGAACTCATGAGTATCTGAATGTTACAGAAGGAACTAGACGATAGTGGATCCAGATAACGCTGCTGTATTCATTTATTGTTTAGAAGATGATTTAGATGAACAAACAAAGATAAAATACTTTTGTTTCTCTGCTTCATTTTGTTCCTGCTGTCTGCAGTAATCCTGGAAATGTTTGTTTTTCAGTTGAAGTTCTTCCACAGAAAGTATAAAATGTTAAATGTTTGTAGAGTTTCTGTTCATTTGGTCTTTGATTCTTTTCACAGTTCTTACAGAACAGATGTGTTTCACACAGCATTTGATCAAATTTAGAAACAGAGAAATCAAACTGGACCTTCATCCAGTAACAGTAACTGACTGACTGACAGAAGATCAAAACATTGACAGACAGTGAATTCTACTTTGTTTCTCTTTAGGAAAGAACAAAGTCCAGCAGGAGATTCAACCACAGTCCAGACAGACAGGTGAGAATCTTTTTATTGGGTTCATTCATTTTATGAATGTAGAAACATTAACAATGTGTTCATCTTTCAGCAGAGAAACCTTCATCTTCATCATCAAGGTCATGGGGTCTAAGTTCCAAGGTGAAGGTTTACTCGGTGGTCACTGGTGAAACCTTTGGAGCCCATCAAGCCCTGCTGGACAAAGTGAAGAATATAAAATGGACAACAGTTACCGTGGAAACCACCAGAGACCTGCAGGAAAGCCACGTCGTCATCGTCTTCTGTCCAATCACGTCTCATGTTGGATCAGATGTGGAGGCAGCCATGACAGACATTACAGGTGAAGGAAAGACTTGTTGTTTCTAACTTGTTCTGAGTGAAATCTGTGCAGCTCAGACATCATGTTCAGATCAGATTCTGCAGATCAACACTCAGAACCAGAGTTCATGTTCAGTCTGAAGCTTCTTCCAGTCAGGATGAACATCACAGGGGGAGGTGGGGAATGAAATGAGTGAACCATGGATCTGGTCTGTAACAGAGATGGACATTCAGCAGTACACAGCAGCACCAACCTGTAGCTGACATTACAGCAGCACATCTGATCAGCTTTGATGGGGTCTTGCTCTCCTGATGCTTTTATTTGTTTCTGTCATCATATTGGTTCAAACAGGCTGATATGTTGCTGTTAGCATGTTTCCATCTGTCAGATCAGCAAAAGCATTTTAACACAAAAGTCAAATTTCACTCTGAGCTGATAAAATGCAGCTGAAGTAAAAACCTTTAAATACAAGGCTGTCAGTCCAGAGAAGTTTTAAATGACAGGAAGAGCAGAGAGTTCACTGAAGAACAGTCACTTAGTTGTTGGCAAATAGCAGCTCGTGGTCCAAACTGTCTTCATCAGGCCGACTGACAGCAGACATCAGAACCAACATAGTTTTCATGTCGACTCCACATGAAGAAGTCAACAGTTTGTATTTTTTGATTTGATCTGTCTGCAGTCAAACTGGGAGTCCTGATCAATCAATACAGATACCAATAATAAGCTCAGAACATAGAAACAGCTGGAGCTGCACTTAGAAAAACAGAATGTAACTAATTAATGAACCAATTAGATGAATTCCCTTCATTTAATATTCCTCACAGTCACTTTACTCAGTGTTTCCCTTACATGAATATTTTGAGCCCTTTGATTCAGTGTTTTCACTTCATGTCATTTGTCCTGTTGACACTCAGAAGACTGATTCTGATGGAGGGAGATTCATGGATGTACTTTTCATTATTAAACACATTTAACTGAAGATTTGTCTTTAGGTTCTTCTTGGAATATTAAAGATGATGTGATGGTTCATTTTATCATCAGACTTTTTCACTGATGTTTTCTCAGATGAAGTTTCTCTTGTGATAAAAATGTAGATTCTTCTTCTCATTAGTTTAACAGCAGAAACACTTTGTTTTGTTCTCCATTGTGTCTTCATCAGTAACTGAAGGATCTTTACTTGTAGCAGTTTGATATGTGAGGAACCTGAACAAAGTGTATTTTTACATTAGTGGAAGGAACACTTGAAGGAGACACATGAAGTCATTTAAATGTAATAAACTGAGAGGAAAGAATAAGTTAATGAAGCCACGAATGTACCAGAATCACTAACATACACTCCTGTCATGGTTTCATTTGAAGGAGGAGAACGTTCTCCTGCAGGTTCCTCTGGACAGGAAGTCTCATGTTCTTCTCTGGTGTTTCAGGTTCCTGTGGTCAGAAACCTGTGATCCTGGTGCTGATGCATCACACCCGACATGTCGACTATTCAACTGATAGAAGAAGCTGGTCTGATGTGTACGACAACGTTGTGTTGGATGTTCACGTTCTTTTCCACGAGACAAAGAGAGGATTACTGACCTGTCCAAAGAATGATCAGGCTATCGCTCAAATACAGAAAGAGTTACAGAGACACAGTAAATAGTGATCGTGGTCTTAACAGCTGCATTTGGAGCAACAACAAGAATGAAATAAAGAAAGCAGCAGCATCATTAAAACATTCAGTAATTATAGAAGCAGATAAATACATGTTTATTAAACCTTTTATTTAAAAAGCTAAACTTTATCTATCTGCTGTATAAAGTTATTATTATTATCTCCTGTTAGCATTGTGTGTGTGTGTGTGTGTGTGTGTGTGTGTGTGTGTGTGTGTGTGTTATTAATTAATAATGAAAATGATTATTTGCAGCCACAGTGTATAAATTCATACAATTATATAACTAGCACTATATATACTAGAACCATTTATCATTTAATCTATAAAATGATAGAAAACAAAGAAAAGATTGTTTTTTCTGTGATTAAACTTTATTATTGTTATTAATTTTAACTTCAGCATGAATATGTTTATGTCTGTTTGGAAATCATCAAATATCTTTAAAGTCAGAAATGAGCAGCAGCTGTTTAAAATGTTTGTTGAGTGAATAAAAAAGCATTTCAAATGTCTGTCGTCAACAGAATCATTTTATTCTATTTAAATATATTTTGCTGTGATGTAGATCTGTTGTGATTCTTTAATTCAACAAAGATGAAACAGATGATTGCTTTTGTGCGTTCAGCTTCAATCTCTAATGTTAAAAAGCACAAACCATTTCATCTACCTGGTTCCTCAGATGAGATGGAAACACAAACAGGATGCACGACATGTACTTTTAGTTCCAAGTTTATTTCCTGAGATTAGTTCCTCTGGTTCCTCAGAACTTGAACTTTTGGTGGAAACGAAGCGTAAACCTGCAGAAGCAGCGTTCAGTTTTTATGTTCCACATATCTGAACAGAAGGTCTGCTGCAACTCTCAGTTCTTTAAAATAAAAGCTCAGGACTTATTGTTACTAATTATTAAAATCTAAACCTCTATGTTTTTATTCTATATTCATGTTTATGTTTCTATTCAAGTACAACTTGCAGATCTTTAAATCCAAAGATCAATGAATGATCACAGTCCTCTTGTTAAGGTCTTCAGTCTAAATGGAGCCAAAGTTAAACCAGAACTTTCAGGTTTTAATGCTGAAATTAGAAAACCTTGTTCAAATTCACACTGACGTTTATAATAATGCAAATGACTAAAAATCAGCCAAATATTATCACACTTCAGACAGTTTCGGATGAAAAATGAACCAGAAACTATGGAGGATATGTTTGGTCAAAATTAAAATTAAAAGCCCAAATAGAAAATTAAAAGATAAAATTAAAACAATTATATTCTATTACACTATCAGGAATAATCAGATCATAATTAATCATAAAAAGGACATTTGTAAAGGAAACTGATCTAAAACACATTTTCTTCCATCAGTTTCATTTTACTATAAAATTTGTTTCTCTAATCAAAATACAAAGGCCAAAATAAAATGCATTTTATTGTGAGTATTGCTATTTTTTTTATTATTTCTTAAATTTTATTTTATTCAGTGTCTGAGCTTTTATTTGACGATATTCATTTGTAGTGCTCATTTTTTAAGTCTTTCCATGTAAAGCACATTGTTATGTATAATATTACTGTTATCATTTTATTTTATATTTAGTGCTTTATATATGTTGAGGTTGACACTTTGATTTCATCATCTGTTGTGCCACAATTCTTTCATTATTATCAATATTATGTTTATTGTACAGTGTCTACATTGTTTGCTCATTCATTTCTATTTCTTTTGGTATTTTAAGCTTGTTGCACATTTGGCAAAAGTGGTTCTTTTAAATGTATTATACAAATAAAGTTTGATTATGGAGGTATATGGACAGAGTAACGTGATGAGAGAGGAAACAGGAGAAGATTAACAGGATTAAAAGAATCAATAATTCATTTAACAAACTTAGTAGCTCATTTAAAAAGAAAGGAAAAGTAATAATACTATTATCATTATTAATATATTCATACTTAGTGCTTTATAAATGATGTATCTTTAGGTTTAGTGAATATACTTTAAATTATCTAACATCAATAAAATACTTGGACAACATTCTGACAGTAAAGGGATATTTCAGAGTTGAATAAACTGACCTGCTTGCCTTAAATCAGTATTATTGATGATGTGTTCTACTGTTGAAGTGGCTTAATGAGTTCACCATTATCACTTCATAGTGGTTAGACATGCTGTCCCACTGCAACATGTCCAGTTAGAAACACAAGAGGACGCCACTGAAGCTCTGAACACTTTATTTATCACTACCACCGTCAGCACACACTTTCAATTGAAGTGGAGAGTATAAAAAGTACAAAGTAATTATCTAAGCTGGCAGCATTATATACATATATAACAAGCACCAACATGTAATAACCTGTGAGACATTATAATCTAATATCAATAAACATGATGCATCCACCTCCACACTGTATTAGACTATTGACACTTAACCACTCCACAGTCAACACTGCCCTCTGCTGGGCTCAAAGCAGCAGCATTTCTGCCACCTGTTGACCTGCGTACATTTGCAGTGACTGTCCTCTACAAGCCTACGGCTGAGCTGTTTCATCACAGCTTCTATTATTCAACAGGACTGTACACAAAAATAAAGCTGGTCATCAACAACAATCAATCAAGATCTAGATCAATCAAGTTCTGATATAGAACTTAGGAGATAGCAGTTGGTTGGTGAGTGTTTTTTGAAACTGTATTTTGGAGTTTTGATTAGGATTGTAGCTGTTGTCAGGCTTGTTGCTTGTTGGAAGCTGAGCACTTCCTGGTTTCACTCTCTGAGTTTCAATAGTGGGGTCGCTGATGGGGGTCACACCCTCTATCGATACTTTGCTTTGAAAATCTGAAAGGGGCAGGTTCTTGGTTTAAATACACAAGCTGTTGTGGTGGAAAATCAACCTGAACCTCAATTTAGGCCTCTTTTTAATTTATCATAATCTTAAGTTTATTTTATTATTATTATTAAATTTATCACCTTAGCAACACTCCACTCCTCTATTATTCATATGTATTCCTCTTTTTTCAAAGAGGAAAAGTATGTTATAATGCTCTGTATCAGTGTGTTATGTGTCTACACTCTGTTATGTGTTACGCTCACACAGCGGCAGTGAGAAAAGTAAAAAAGAGTATGTGGCAATTCTCTGCTGCTGCGCTCCTCTGCAGTCTCAGCACATCTACACAGCCACCAATTTAAACAATTCTTATTGGAATCTCTGTTCTTTTCTTTTAATTATTTCACGCCAAAAAAAAAAAACTAATGCAACCTTGTCACATGAATTATGCTGTATACTTAATTATTTCAGGTATAATATAGGCACCCTGAACAGGCCTTTGATTACCTGTATCTTATGAACAATGTGCAGAACAATCATCATTATTCACAACAGAGCTCAGCATGATATTTGTCTAGATTCAGCCCTGATAACAGCGGTATTGCGGATTCACAACCAAATTCTGCCCTGCAATCAGCAGTATCTTAGACGTCTGGGTACTGCCCTAAAAATAGCGTTATCTCAGTTTTTTAAAAATTTTTTGCCCTATTTAACCTCAGACAGTACACTCAAATTGCTGTCCCCAAGGGCACCCTAGCAATTTCTCCTAGAAAATTTATCTTTATTCAAACGGTCTGCAACTCAGGCCAAACGGTGTAACAGTTACAACCTAAAATTGTACTTTCAGCCACATATTTAGTACAACACAATTCAACAAAACACACTTCTTCTTATAACAACTTCAAAAGAGAAACAATCATCTATAACTCTCTATTATTACCTAATCACAGCATAGCCTCACGTTCTGCATATACCAAAGAGTTAGTGAAGCTCCGTTCATACATCAAGCATTTATCCCATTTGAACTCTTTTCTCCAATTGTGTGAAAAATTACACAACGCTTCGATCATTCAATTCAATAAATTGGGCCAAGATAAAAACACAGTGTGATTCTTACTTAGACTGTCAGTTAAATCCCACAATATTCCAGTCTACCAGATTCAATTTAATGAATGGTCCAGGATGGAGATACCGTGTGATTCTGATTTAACTGTTTTTATTAGTTTATTCACTCAATAGTATAATTTCTCTCTCTTTTTTTTTTGTATATGTGTCAAATTTTTAAAGACTAGATTCTTTAGAGGAGGGGTGTTAGTAACCTGCAGCCCGGGCAGACACAGTCCAATGCCAGAAGCAACAACGCTTTTAGCAGAATTGATAAAAAGGCTCTGCTTACCTTTCGATCGTGGCCACGGTTGGTTCTGGACAGCAGATGCCCCGTCCGGACTCAGGGTCCTTGACTCCTCTCCTGGCTGTGCTCGCCAATTGTCGTGGGAAATCTTCGGATGGGCCTTCTGTTCACCCACAACTCAAAACTAACTTTACCATTTATTAAGAAAAAGACTCGAAAGAATACACTGGAAGATAAAAGAGTTCAGATGTGAATAGATTTACTGTGTATCAAAGTGAAATTACAGAGTAAACCAAGGCTTTGACCTAGGACAAATAACCCGTAAATAATCATAAACAATGCGTTTTATACCCCCAAAACTCCCTCTAATGTGGAGTCTCTTATTACACCACACCTTTCATGATGATTATATTTTGATATTAACCCAAAAGTTACCCAAACAACAAACAACAGTGGTGTCATATTACTTGCAACATTTTATCAGTCAAACTTGGACTCTCCAGCTTTCCCACAATACACACATACTAGTGGCTTTCACTTTTAGCTGAGTCACCCTTTCAGTGTTACCAAGACTTCTGCCAAGTCATTCTTTCAGAGTTGCTTTTAGAAATGCTTATTGTGGGTACAAATGCTTCACTTTCATTCTTATTATTATAATCCTAGAAAAAGTTTTCCACCACACTGTGCTGAAGCGTCAGCCCCTGTGTGTCAGCCCTCATTGTGTTAAGACCTGCGAGTCTACCTGTGCGAGTCCACCGAGAGGGGACACCAAATGTGGCTCCCTTTCTGCTATCCATTCATGCAGCTTACCTGTCACCAAGTGCTACAAACACGTCCCTGTCATCCAGGGCTTTCGAAAAAAACGCATCTGTCATAGACATTGCAACCCTGAGAAAGCCTCTTCTACTCAGTCCTCCTTTATTTTTGGCCTATGGAATTGCCAATCAGCTACAAACAAAAAAAAAGAATTTATCCAAGCACTTGCTAATATGACAGACATTCAGGTACTAGCCCTGACCGAAACCTGGATCCCTTCAGAAAATACTCACAGCGGCTGCACTCTCCGGCACGGGTCCTCATTTCCAAACATTGGAAATTCACTAAGCTTGCTCCACTAAACAACAACTCTTCCTTTGAATATCATGCAATCAGGGTTACTGCTGGTTGTAGTTGTCATATATTGCCCACCAGGATGTCTTGGGAACTTTGTTGTCGAACTTGACATGTTAATCTCAGCCATGCCTGATGATAACACTCCCATTCATGTCATGTTCATGTCTCCCATGACACTAACTGTTATGGGAGACATGAACATCCACACTGACAAAACCAAGCAGCTGATTTCCTGTCACTTCTGTCTTCATTCGATCTCAAACAGGTCTCCACTCCTCCCACGCTTGACCTGATTTTTACTCAGAACTGCTCCACGCCAAATCTGGCCATCACCCCCTTACACCTGTCTGACCACTTCTTCATCCAGTTCACAATCACCTTACCAGGACATCACCACACTCTTCCACAAATTATCTCTTTCCACCGCAACATCCAGTTCCTCAAACCGTCTCAGCTCTCCAATGAGGTGTTGGCCACCCTTCCTTCTCATAGTGAATTTTCCTCACTCTCAGTCAATATGGCCACAGACACACTCTGCTCCTCACTAGCCACATCTATTAACAATCTCTGTCCTCTAATCTCCAAACCTGCTCGCACTACTCGCACTAGAACAAAATCTACGGCGCCACAGATGCACGAAAAATGTTCTCTGTTTTCAATTCACTCCTCAATCCACCTCCTCCTCCACCCTCCACACTGCTCACTGCAGACATGTTTGCTTCATTTTTCACTGACAGTGTGTTTGCCATCAGTAACCAGTTCACTGGTTACTGACCAACCCAGTCTACAGCTGCCCACTAACAGGGCCACACTGTCCTCATTCTCTCCTATGACCAAGGAGGAAGTCTCCAAACTTCTTCTAAACTCTCGTCCCACTACCTGTCCACTGGACCCAATACCATCCAACCTTTTGCAGAATATTTGCCCTGCACTTATCTCTGCGGTCACACACATCATCAACTCCTCACTTACTACTGGTGTTTTTCCCATCGCCTTTAAGCAAGCACGGGTCACCCCTCTGCTCAAAAAATCTGCACTCAATCCAGCTCAGGTAGAAAACTACAGACCAGTTTCACTCCTGCCTTTCCTGTCAAAAGTACTTGAACGCACAGTCTTTAAACAAGTATACAAATTCCTCTCCGCCAACAACCTATACCACCTAAATCAGTCTGGCTTTAAACAGGGTCACTCTACTGAGACTGCTCTACTGTCGGTTATGGAATCACTGTGCTCAGCTCGAGCTGCTGGTCAGTCCTCAGCTCAACTGCTGCTGGACCTATCAGCTGCCTTTGATATGGTTAACCACCAACTCCTCCTCTCCACACTGAGCTTAGTATCTCAGGATCCACCCTCCGCTGGTTCATGTCCGACCTGTCAGGGAGATATTTCAGAATATCTTGGAGAGGAGAAGTGTTCAAACTGCACAACTTGTCCTCTGGGGTTCCTTAAGGGTCAGTGCTTGGTCCCCTTCTTTTCTCATTATACACCACCTCTCTTGGTGCAATCATCCACTCTCATGGTTTCTCATACCCTTGCTATGCTGACGACACCCAGCTCTTCCCGTCATTCCCACCGGAAGACCACACTGTCTCCGCTAGAATCTCTTCATTTCTTGCTGATATATCAGCATGGATGAAAGAACGCCACCTCCAGCTTAATCTCTCTAAAACCAAGCTCCTTGTCATCCCAGCCTGTCCCTCTATGAATCAAAACATCAGCATCCAGCTCGAATCAACGCAGCTCATGCCCACAAAGTCTGCCCGAAACTTGGGTGTCATGATTGATGACCAACTGTCCTTCAAGGTTCATGTGGCCTCATGTCAATTTGCCCTGTACAACATCAGGAAGATTAGACCCTACCTGTCAGAGCACGCTGCACAGCTCCTGGTTCAGGCTCTTGCAATATCACGCATCGACTACAGTACCTCCCTACTGGCAGGCCTCCCTGCATGTACACTTAAACCTCTGCAGATGATCTAGAACACAGCAGCACATCTGGTCTTCAGTCAACCCAAAACAGCACATGTCACCCTGCTGTTCATATCCCTCCACTGGCTCCCAGTTGCTGCCCGCATCAAATTCAAAACCCTGAAACTCACTTACAAAACAGCAACTAAAACGGCTCCTGCCTACCTGAACTCCCTCATTCAGGTCTACACTCCCTCCCGCCCGCTACGCTCAGCCAATGATGCAAACATAGCCATGCACATGTAATCAAAGACATCATTGTCAGGCCTGTTCTTATATCTGTCATTTATATTAGTCAACCACATATTTTCTGTCCTAAGCTCACTACAAGCTGCTTGATGCTTCAAAACACTGAGGGGTAAACTCACCTTCACTATGTAGTAACCTGTCCGTACAAACAACCTTTCTGGAATACTCTTTCAGATGTTCGTTAGCCAATATACTGCCTCCTGGGCACAGACCTCCTCTTGTGTAAATATACACTGCCTAGCTTCTTTAATGCTTCGTTAGCAGAGAGATTTCCTTGTTTGGTTGCTGTTTTTTGGGTGTTACTTAATAAAAGGCCAATTTATTGCTCTGTTTTTGTAATGTATGATATAAAGTACATGAGGCATCAGTGACAAAGTTAATGTCCATGTTAGCATTCCAGCACCTTAACAACTGCTTACTAGACTGATTCACCCAAACCTTGTTTACCCCTCTCCTATAAACAACTTTGGTCTTTTAATGCAGTGAGCTAGCAGCAGGCCTTACCCAACATCACACACTCACACACACTTCTTAAACTCCTGGACTCCAATGAAATATACACAACCACCATTGCAACAACAATGATGAAAAAACAAGAAGAAACTGCTCGAAAACCACAACTTGTTCCTGCAATATTTCACTGTAGAAACAGCAATATGAGAAATCTGCAGGCTGACTGTCTTTCACCTCTGAAACTTCATCAGTATTAAATCCAGCAGCAGATGAACAAAATGTCCATGACTGGTGTTTCTGCAGCTGTCCGGGCGCAGGGCAGTGTAGTACAGCAGCCAGGATGTGTTGATCCAGTGAGTCAATGTGTTGGAATAGCTGCTCTTCTGGGGACTTGATGCATGTTGATACTGAGAAAATAGGACCATGTTCTATGATGATGAAGGAACTCATGCTAATCCACTGCCAGTGTGTGTTAACCTTAAGACACAAAACCATAAAGTGTAATTCTAGTGTAATACAGTTAATATTAGGTGGATGTTGTTAAACAGAGATGTTTCTCTCTGTTTCCAGTCTTTATACTAAACTAAGCTAGGCTAACCAGGTTGTGACTTTGTGTTTTTGTGTTCAGGGTGCCAGTCAGGTCTCTCTCCTGGCATTTAAGATTTTGTCAGCAGTCCGTTTTTGGCTCACAGAGAAAGAACAAATTCAGGTAAAAACATATTGATGAATCCAAAATATTTGCTTAAAATGATTGTTCACACGGTTCAAGCACAGATTTGTGCATATGCACAGATTTTCAATGAGGCTCAACGACTTTTCATGTACAACTACACACTGAATCTTAACGTACAACTTTTATGCTCAGTATAAAGCACTTTGAATTGCCTTATTGTTGACATTTGCTGTACAAAAAAACTTGCCTTGCCTCTCTCTTTTTTTGTCTTTTTTAAATGAGTTGGGAAGCTGACAGAAAAGTCTAACTTTCCTTTTGATGTTATCAGATGAAGACAAATGTCCTCCCCTCTTCCTAGAAATATCTTTGTACTCAAACAAACAGTCGAGCCCCTCCCTTTACTCTCACTGGCAGAACGAGGAGTCAAAAGTCACTCCAGCTTTAAATCTCAAAATAAAACTCAGCATTCAGCAACAAAGAAGAAGATGAACTCCAAATGTCTCCAAACCTATGAAATTATAGGATTATATCCATTTAAACAGTCTTTTTCTCCTTTTCCATGCTGGTTAACAGGTTTCTCTGCTTCCTATTCACACACACTGCTTAAGTACACAATATGTAATTTCTGCTGCTAGAATCAAAAGAATAACACAAGCTAGAGTTTGATGACATTGTCAAGTAGTGTGGAATCATGGGAGTTGTTGTCTTCATTGTTAAACAACATGCTTCTCCTGGTTAGGATTCCTTCATTGTTCATCATCCCCTCCTCATCTCTGTCCCGGTTGCTCCAACTGCCTTCCGTCCTGACCACGAGCCTTCCTATCCCTATGGTAACTCTGCTGCCTTCCCCCTGAACTCTTAACACTGCCCAGTCCTTTAACAATCTCCCCACTCACTACACCCCCCACAAATTCTGGACTCTATATTATTAAGTGCTGTATTCCATCTGTCTGCTCAATTTTCAATAAAGTCAATTACTATACTCATCTGTGGTTCTTCTGCATTTAGGTCCTATCACCCCCATGACAACATTCAGTTAAAAGCAACCAAGATCTTAAAAGTTGTTTGTTAAAGTGAGGCTAAAAACTGAATAAAAGTCAATTTATGATGTTGAAAGTTCTGCTCTAAGTGGCAAAACAAACTACACTCAAACCTACCTCTGACTAAATTATATAATTGTAATTGCTGATAAGTCAAACATGATCACATGTCTTTCACCATTTCTGCAGAACTTGCAAAAGTGTTACTGAAAGATATGCGGACGTTCAAGTGAGAATAAACAAACCTGAGGTAGAGAAGCTGCGGTTTCCTGCATCGAGAAGACATCCCTAAATTTAACCTCAAAAGTAAAAAATATGTTAGAAGTGTTCTGTGGAATGTGTTGTGCAAAGTCATAAAACATCAGCATGTAGCTGGTAGATGTTCTGGATATGGACGTAGGAATGTAAGAAGGGGGAGATGTATTGATATAAAAAGAAGAGCCAGGAGAGACAGGGGTCTCTATTTTTGGGTCGTCACTTGAGGTCCTTTTGTCAGTTTGCCTTTTTGCATCTTTAACTTTTTACTCAAGCTTTTGTGTTTTACTTTTTGTATTCTATATTCCATATTTTTGGAAAAAAAACAAATAAAAGTGGTTTGTGTTTTTATACGCTCGAACCAAAGTTCCTGACTTGTGCTCATCTCTGAAGTCTTCTAGTATCTCCTTCCAGGTTAGAAGGCCCCTCTGGGATATGGCTGACATGACATTTAAACTCATGTAGATTACAAATATATAATGGCATTTGCTAAGGATAAACTTGCAATGTTTAATAATTAACAGAACTGTAAAGATTTAGATTTAATGATTAAGATCAACCTGCTGCACATGTGATAGAGGAATCATTTCAGTTCAGAATCAGGTTGATCAGTTTATTATAGTTTAATTGGCTAAACTGTTAGGGTCAGGGCATCAAAGCCCTCAACCATCAGAGTGGGCCTCCTCCAGTGATGACCTGTTTGAGGCCATCTTGGACTACTTTCAAACCTCCAACACCTATTTGCACCAATGCACTTTGTTGTGACCCATCTGTCAGGCATTCCTGAGCAAATAGTCCCGTTTAGAGAGGTTCAATGGTGATTATAGAAGCCAAGCTGAACTCCGGTTCCCTAAACAAGGCTAGGATGGTCTCACATGTAGATTTTGGGAACTTATTTGATCCCTCGGTCAGAGGTAGAGGGCAGCCGTCTGCTGGTGCCTTATCCACATCAGCAGGGGGTATCGGTTATCTGTAGACAGAAACCATTACACCAACATGTTAGCTAATACATATACACTCTGTGGTAGATGCCATTGTGACGGACAACAACAACAGTGACACATGATGAATATAGTAAGTATACTTTAGTAGAGGGGGTATGACGCCATTGACAGGCGACCAAATGAAACGGACTGTAACTTTGTGGCGGCTTGCACTCTGTCCAGTTTCACCCTCTCTGCCTCAGACTGCATTGCAGACGCTATTCCAATGTCTTAGCCATCACTACAGACATATGCCTGGGGCTGTTGTATCAAGACCCTCACTGCCGCACAGAAGTGAGTAACACTGACACTGAAGTCCATTGACATGAATGGCACTTTAACTTAACAATGATTGACAACGGATCACTTTTGAAATACTCATTTAAGTCATATTTTTCCTGAAAAAAGTCCACATTTACCTACAAAATATGTGTTGAATTAAACAGTGGGACCCCAGAATTTCAGAGATCACTGCTTGTTTTTAGGAGGCATTATTGCTGACTTCCTGCGGGGGAATGTTTGCAAGTCAGTTTGTTCTTATGTGTGAGCACAGAGAAGCAACAACTTAGAAGGTGAAATTGGTTCATGTCTGCAAGTTTCCAAATTGCAAGGATAGAATGACAAGACACACACTGTGCAGTTTTAATAAACTACTGTGACTGCTGTTTCATCCAGCCGACCTCGCTCTTTTCTTCCAGTTGATTTTGTGGAGGTGAAACCATCTGCAGGAAGCAAATATATGAATTCTAATATTACAAAGGCATCACTTGCTCTATTCTGCCTCTGATTGGCTTACCCTGATATTCTTACCCTCACCCTAACCAATCTCATTCCTCATGCCTAAACCTAACCAACCTAACCAACCTAACCAACCCAACCAACAAAGGCAATGAGCACTAGCCAATCAGAGGCAGAGTAGGGCAGCTCATGCCTTCGCCATAGTAGGACTTGTAAATTTGTCTCCAGGACAACAATGTTGACAAACTCTGTAAATCCATATGTAGTAGTTACACAGTCTGGCAGCAGCAGGTCCAACTGCAGAGGAGAGCAGTGAGCGCAGGAACACCAGCTGTTTCCGTGGTAACCGTTCGTGTACGTTTTTTTTTCCTTACAGTCAGTCAGATTCATACATGTGAAGACACCAATGTGTTTGGATAAAGATGTGATGTGTGAGGTTCAGTTCACTCAGACTCAGAAACAAACTTTTGAAGTGGTTCATGTAAACTCTGTTTACTCCTGACAGTAGAATAAGCCACTATAAACCTACATAAAGTCCCAATCATTCAAAAACAAAGACTGAAATACAGATTTTTGGTCCTATGCCCAGCACTAGTTAGCAACAAGTAAAACACTAGTTGGCAGCCAAATACAAGATTAATTTAAAGATTATTACATTACTTTTGGATAAATTCATGAGGCATCTTCTGCATAGTGCAGAATAAACTGTTGTAGTTTGCAAAGAATGCAGCCAAACCAAAGGTGAAGACCTGAAGTCCCACAAGCACTTGACCTTCAACAGACAACATCCTTTCCCTTAGCTTCATTATGTCCCCTGAAACTAAACCACTGTACCCATCATGTCTTACTGTGCAAAGACTAGCAGTGTGAGGTTTATATTAAACACTGATATTACCTTCGGCAATAAAGCGAGCTGGTATCACAGGACATTCAACATCAGTGTCTGTGGCACAAGCCTGCAAAATAGAACTGTAACATTCTGCACCTACGGCAGCATTTATTTTAGAATATACAGCAGCTCGTAGCTTTGCCTAAATAACACCAAGCTGAAACAGAGTAGGATCCCAAAGCAAAAATACCAAAACATACTGAGCCAGTTAAAAGTGAACCAGCATTTATAGAAGTTAAACACACAGGAGCAGTTTTATTTATAGTAATAGATTACTTCACCAGCAGTCTGCTCACTACTGCTGTAAGATGGTTGCACCAGTGGTTGCACCATAGAAACACACACACACACACACACACACACGTCCCGGAGCTTTCATGTTCGAGCCATGGTCTTCCTGTGGATCCTCTCCTGCTTCGCCTTCGCCGGCGCCGCCTACGGTAAGACAGCTGAGGGAGTGAAGCATGCTGGGTAGACTGAGCTGCTTGTTTTTAATTTACAACTTTATATTTATTGATAGATTTAATATTTAGCGGCTCTGGGTGGGCGGCCATCATCTACCTCCACCGGTTGAGAGGAGAGAGAGAAAAGTTCCACATAGAGATGTATAGTAATAATAATGGTAATAATCATAATAAGACTAATAATAACAATTGTAGCAGTGGGTGTTGAGCAGCTCTGGAGGGTGAAATACGTGCAGAAAGCAACAGGAGGAGAGAGGAGAGAGACAGCTCACAGCTCCTGGTATTCCCAGGAGGTCTCCCATCCAAGTACTAATCAGGCCCCATCCTGCTCAGCTTCCCACATCACAAGAGATCCCACATGTGCAGGGTGGTGAGGCCGTAAGACTTCATGAAGATAAAATCATTTTTATAAGTGACTGAAGATAACTGGACACAGTCTGAGATCGATCCGTGTTTATTGGCTGATCACTTTAAAAGTATTGATCTTATTAACAGTCGTTTCTTACTGAAAATGTGACTCGAGGTGTTTTGTGTCGTTTGTTCCCAAAGATCAGGAACAAACTTCCTGAATCATGTTGATGTTAATGATGTCATTATGATGATGTCATTATGATGATGTCACCAGGTTGTGGCACTCCCGCCATCCCCCCCGACATCAGCAGTTACTCTGATATCGTGAACAGCAGGGAGGCGGCGCCTCACTCCTGGCCCTGGCAGGTGTCCCTGCAGGTACACACACACACACACACACACACACACACACACACACACACACACACACACACACACACAAACAAACAAACAAACAACACAGTTGTATTCATGAACATGTGTTTTTTTTTCAGCTTAGCAATGGCCGTCATTTCTGCGGAGGCTCCCTCATCAAAAAGAGATGGGTGGTAACTGCTGCTCACTGCGATGCTGGGTAAACACCAATGACCTTTAACCTTTAACCTTCACCTCTATCTTCACATTGTAACAGAGATTTTGAGTTATTTTGATTTAATTTCATTGTTGAATAATTCTGATTTTAGATGAGAACATGCAGCTTATTGGTTTACTGAATTATCACTTTTTCATTTGCACATTAAAGTATTTTTATATGAGAAAATACACATGATGGACTTAAAAAGGGTCAGCTGACATCATGATGGGACTCTTTGTCATTTGAATAACAGAAGTTGTTGAACTGGAATGAAATAATGTTTAAATGTGTTTTTAAACTTTATAAATGTTTAAATGAAGACAGTTTAACAGCTGAACTCAATCTGCTGCTCAGTTAAACCTGCTGTATGATCAGTGTTCCTCTTCAGAATATGAGCTTCAACCAGCAGCTGACGTTCGGCTCCGCCTCCTGTTGCTCAGGTGTTTTTTTATTGGCTGGTTTCACTCACATCTGTTTCTACAGGTTGTCGACCCGTGTGGTTCTTGGAGCACATGACCTCTCCTCCTCCAACGAGGCCGTCCAGGTGATGAAGGTCGACAAGGTGAGTGACAGGCAGCAGGACTTCATCACTTCTCGTGAGCTCCTGAATGTTCACCAGCTAATGATGTCATTTCCTGTCAGGTGTTCACACATCCCCGCTATAACTCCCCCAGCCGCTTAAACAATGACATCCAGCTCATCAAGCTGACCCGCCCTGCCCGGATAAACAGGCATGTTTTCCCTGTGCGTGTTGCCAAGACAGGAGACAACTTCCCCGCAGGCAGAAAATGCATGGCCACTGGCTGGGGCTGGACCAGTGGCAGTGGTGACTTTATTATTATTATTATTATTATTATTATTATTATTATTATTATTATTATTATTATTATTCCGTATGTTTTTCGGCGGCTTTCAACTGCTCTATACTTTGAGCTACAGACACCATTCATATATCAAAATGTTCAGCTCTTTCAGGAGAAGTGTGCTATTACTTTTCAGCTTTTTATCATAAACCATTGATTTTATATGAATTTTTTAAAATATTAAAATTTATAATGGCAGTCTATGGGAGGATTTCTTTGAAAGCTAATATCTCAAAAACTGAAAGTGCTAGAATGTTCATATTTGATATACAGGTGTCCCACCTGGACATGCTTAACATATTAAAACATGGTATCAATAGCGCCACCATGTGGTCAGTTATTCAATATTTTGCGTTTTGGCTAATAACTCATGAACGGTAAGTCCTATCAAAAAGCTTTTTGGTCAGCATGTTCCTTGGATGACCCTGATTAGAATGATATAGGCCACGCCCATTTGCGTCTATAAAAATTTTCCGCCATCTTGTTTTTTTTCATAAACATATGTTTTGTTCCTGTCGGCTCATATTTCATCCAATCTTCACCAAACTTGATACATACCATATTTAGATGGCCCTGAACACGACTTATTCATTTGTTTTCATATATCACTTACCGTTGTCTGTTATTGGCTAACAAACTTTTGGAGGCGTGGCCTAATGCACTTAATGGCCGATAACTCCTCAATAATGAATTGGATCGTGACCAAATTTGGGGATGTTGTACACAACGTGACCTTACAGAAGTGTGTAAAATTTCACAAAATTCTGTCCACATGGGGGCGCTAAAGTCACCTTATAACATGATATTTCAGCAATTCTGTTGTCATTAATGGAATGAAACTTGATAGGCAGGTTTTCCATCAGAATCTGCATAACATACTTAATCATGGCAGCAATAGCGCCACCTTGTGCTCACAAATAAATTGGCACCATACTACTTATTATCTACCGAAACTCTTAAATATAAAATGCCATGGTAATCACATTCTATTTGTAATGATGGGAATCCTGAACAAGTGTTTAGTATTTTCAGCAGTGCTTTGCAATTCATTCAGTTTTCAGCATTCACACGCATTTTCCGCAGGAAATGCATTTCTAGTTATTATTAGTATTAGTGCTTTACAGCTGCTGAGAGCTCACCTGTACAGCTTCTCAGACCATTAAGGAAACACAGGAAACATGGCATGCTTTGACCACCGGGGGCAGTATAGACATCAGTGTGATGTGTTGATGTGTTGCAGGTAAACCTGCCACCCGGCTGCAGCAGGCAGCCCTCCGTCTGGTGTCCAATAAGAAGTGCCGTTGTGATTTGAGTTATATCACTATCCCTGTCACCTCCAAGATGATCTGCGACGGAGGCAACCGAGCCGCCACCTGCAAGGTGGGTGCTGCAGAAAAACCACCAAAAAACATGTTAGCAAGATGTTGCTAGCAAGACATGCTAACATGTAGCTATCACCCACACTGATCTGTTTGTATGTTCATTTTGTGTGTCTGTTTTTTTTTTCAGGGCGACTCTGGAGGTCCTCTGGTCTGTCAGAAGGCTGGTGTCTGGACTCTGGTTGGTATCGTGTCCTGGGGAGATAAAGACTGCAATCCCGAAAAGCCCAGCGTGAACGCCCGTGTCACAGCGCTGCGTGCCTGGATGGACCGGACCATCGCTGCCAACTGAGCGAGCTTCACTTTCAACATAAAGTTCAATAAAACATGCAGAATCAGAAACACACTGCTTGTCCTCATTTATCACATCAAACTGAAATAACTGTTTAAAAGATGCTATTTGGAGTCAGGAAGAGGTTAGCTTAGCATAAAGACACACTGACCAACATGTCTAAAGTTCTTTAAAGTAACACATTGCCAGGAAAGTGACTTTATTTTTATTCTACAGAAATCTGAATGGATTTTTCTGCTTAAGCAATTATAAATAAACATAGAAAATGTACTTTCTTTGTTTTAACAAGACATTTACAGTTTTTGTTTTACCTTCAATGAAGCATTAGTCTTATTATAGTATTTCATTCCATCTCTTTACTGATCCCCATGATCGTTGTTCCACTTCTCTTGAATCAATGATATGAATGATCTTATTTAATCTACAGAGGTCATAATATTATAATTTCATCAGTAATAGTTGTTAAAAACAAAACCAATAGGAGGGTAAAGATCATACATGCCAAAACCTTAAAACTTTACATTAAATGATTCGTATATAAAGCATATACGACAAAAACATATAAAATTAGGAGATGTTGCATATATAAAAACTAAAAACTTAGAGGGTAAGAAGGTATTGCAATAAAGAGAGTAGAATAAGAAGGTATCATTATTATTAAAAAGAAATAATAATAATAATAATAATGATTCCAAAAATGAAGGTTTTACCCGTTAACCACACACTTTAAACCTCACTGAAGCTTGTAAAAAAAGATGTGTTTTTATTCTGCTTTTAAAAGAAGACACAGTTGTAGCAGACCTGAGTTAATGTGGTAGAGAACTGCAGAGAGTAGGATCATAATGACTGAAGGCACCTGAGATGATTTAGAGTTTATTCTCAGTATAGTGAGGAGACCTTTACTTGATGATCTCAGGGGTCTGTCTGCTGTGTATTCAGTGAGCATGTCAACCATGTAAAAGGGAGCCAAGCCGTTCATAGCTTAAAAAAATACATTTCTTAATTAGATTCTTTGTTTTACTGGGAGCCAGTGAAGAGAAGTTAAAATAAGAGTGATGTGTTCACACCTTTTGGTTTTAGTTGATACTCTGGCTGCAGCATTCTGAATAAGCTGGAGGTTAATAAGTTCTTTGCCAGTCCAACAAAAATGCATTTCAGTAATCTAATCAACTGGAATTAAATGCATGAACCAACTTCTCAGAATCTAACTGTGATAGGAAAGATCTAACTTTAGATATATTTCTAAGATAATAAAAAGCAGTCTCAGAGATATTAGATACGTGCTTCTGAAAGTTAAGATCAGCATCTAAAATCACACCCAAGTTTTTGATATGCTTTTACTGGGTTTTACTATAAATATAAAGTTTGACTTGACTTGACATTGACTCCTCATGGAACGTGATGAGAGAGGAAACAGGAATAGTAGACGTTGAAATCAAACATGAGACAAATGCAGTAAAATCAATTAATCAATTAAAAAACAGACCCATATACAAATACAGAAACAATTTAAAAGAATCAATTATTCATTTAACAAAGTCATTTAAAAATAAAATAAAAGTAATGATACTCTACTATTATTATTATATTTATACTTAGTACTTTATATATGATATATCTTTAGGTTTAGTGAATATATTTTAAATTATCTAACATCAATAAAATACTTGAACAACATTCTGACAGTAAAGTGATATTTCAGAGTTGAATAAACTGACCTGCTTGACTTAAATCAGTATTATTGATGATGTGTTCTACTGTTGAAGTGGCTTAATGAGTTCACCATTATCACTTCATAGTGGTTAGACATGCTGTCCCACTGCAACGTGTCCAGTTAGAAACACAAGAGGACGCCACTGAAGCTCTGAACACTTTATTTATCACTGCCACAGTCAGCACACACTTTCAATTGAAGTGGAGAGTATAAAAAGTACAAAATAATTATCTAAGCTGGCCGCATTATAAACATATATAACAAGCATCAACATGTAATAACCTGTGAGACATTATAATCTAATATCAATAAACATGATGCATCCACCTCCACACTGTATTAGACTATTGACACTTAACCACTCCACAGTCAACACTGCCCTCTGCTGGGCTCAAAGCAGCAGCATTTCTGCCACCTGTTGACCTGCGTACATTTGCAGTGAATGTCCTCTACAAGCCTACGGCTGAGCTGTTTCATCACAGCTTCTATTATTCAACAGGACTGTACACAAAAATAAAGCAGGTCATCAACAACAATCAATCAAGAAAAAAGTAGAAAGCAACTACTTCACTCACTTTATGGTTCAAACCCTGAATGCTGAAATGTTCGTATAATATTGCCAATATTACATTATTCCTATTATAATATTCCTACAGAGACTTAATATCTAATATCTGGCAGGTTTAGTGACTTTACAGTCAGCTCACATATATGTATGTTTGTATATTCTCATGGAAATTGTCTTAATGGATAAAATACCTACCACCACTCAAGCCCAAGAAAAAAAAGATCATAAACATTTAAGGGGAGCTCTGGAAACTTGTGGCTATCCAAGCTGGACTTTTGAACAAAGGACACGCTCCAAAAAGAACAAAAACTCAGGGGGGGCAGAGGCAAAGGAAAAACGCAGAAACATAGTCATTCCTTATATATCTGGGGTATCTGAGAAACTCAGAATTTTTAACGGACGCCAAATCCCTGTTTGTTTCAAACCCAGAAACACCCTCAGACAAAAACTGGTGCACCCAAAGGACAGGCTACTGCACACCCAGAAAAGTAAGTAAGTAAGTAAACTTTATTTATAAGTGCCTTTCAAAACTAAGGAGTTACAAGGTGCTGTACAATGCAAATAAAACAAGAGAAATAAAAATACAATAAAGATAAAGGTAAAAATGAAGATAAAATAAAAAAAACAAAATACCAGTCCTGTATACACAGTCCAATGCAGTGAAGATTGTAAAGACCTTTACATTGGTCTAAATAACCCAGCACAGAAGGGCAACCTCCTCAGGTCCAGTTCCAGCTGTCTATTTACATCTGAACGAAAAGGCTCACTCCTTTGAAGACAGTAATGTCAGGATTTTGGAAAACCATGGTCAGAAAACCATCCCTAAACAGGGGAGAAGGTTTGAGATACTATTTATCTCCTATTTATAACGCTGTACTTTCAGCCATTCCCAGTAAAATGAAGAACAAAAGCTGCCTGAAACCAAACAAAAGTGACTCTAACTAACAGAACGACTGTCGTTCACAGGCAAACACGCATCATGTCTAACGACTGTAATTTACCAGTAGCCCCGTTCACTCCTAATGATTGTCCTTCACAGGGGCGGCTCACAGGCCCAAACAATGGTCAGGTTAAACTACACTAACAAACTATAATCTTAGGAGATGGTTGGGTGGTCACTTTCGCAAGATAAATACCTGGGTCTATCTCCACTGTGTTGTCAGACGACCGAGGACTAATCAGACCGATGCGTTATGAACTGATGAAGTCGCTTTGACTAACAGACGAAACGTCTTTATAAGACAAATCTAAGTCCAGTCGCCTTTGAATCATTTGTTTTCCTAGAAATAACTATAACCTGGACAAATCAGAATATTCATAAACTGCAGTTTGAAACAAAAATGTCTGATGTGTTTTTTCCACAAAACCAACAAAGAAAAATCACATTTGTGTGAAGTGAACCAAGATGAGCTTCCAAACTGGTTGTGATGTCACAAATCCTGCTCATAGGCCCACATCTAAATATCTGATTTTAAATGATTTCAGAGAAACTTTCAGCAGAAGAATGAAAACAAACTCTGCACATGATTCAGCACAGAGAAGAGAACAAACATCCAACTGAAGGAACAAGAAGAAAAACATGTTTTTAAGTGGAGGGACTTTATGAAAGGGAAGGAAAGGCAAACAAATGACTACATATTAAGACAATAAAAATCAACACACACAAATTCCTCCTGATTGATCATCTCAACATGAATGTGCATTAACATAATACTAAACCATTCTCCACCATGCTGGGATTAAGCTATGATGACCATGTATCTCAGCAGGAAGAAGGTTTACAAGAAGGTGACATTTTGTCTATGAAGTCATCTCCAAAGTCAATCATCAGTCTCAGTGCGTTCAGGATCAGTGTGTCAACATCATCATCCGGGCAGGTTTCTGAACAGTAGTTCTTCACAGGAAAGATGCAGTTGAGTGGAATACCCAGCTGAGCACTGAAGTCTGTGATCTAAGTTTTAAAGAAACAATAATTCATCTACAGTGAGCTCACATTCTAAAAATACTCATTCACTTTACATTTCTGTAACAAACTTGTGTGAGATGACTGACAGAAACTCACCTTTTTCTTCAGGTATTTGCTCTTGAAGACGTTCTTTAGATCCTTTTCAGTTTCATCACATGCTTCATCAATTTTGGTGACAACAGCCACTTGAGGAATGTCTGCCGACAGAGAGATGCATTTAGTAACCTGACTTCAGTAAACTTTCACATTCAACACTGTAAAGCACAAACCTAAAAAATGCAGACTAGACCACTACAGATACAGATTACAGCTGTGGCATTCACAAACCAGCACAAAATATAAAATAGCTGTAATTTATGGTTCCACAATATAAACTTACTGGAGTTGATATTCATTTTATCATTGATATTTTATTTTCACTGAATCTGTAGAAGAATTATATTAATTTCATTCTATTTTATCATGTGCTGAAAATTAATTGTAGGATAGCAAGACTGAGGAGGATATTTTGAAAGCACCAAGTCACAAATATTTGCATCGTGTCAGTGTTTTGGCATTGTAGGATATTTAAAATAAGCTGCATGTCATCTGATTTGCATAATGTGATGATGAATCAGACACACTCATATGTGTGGACAAGAACGGAGTGAAAAGTCATTTCTGCTGCTGAACTTTGAGTTTTGGTTGAAGAGAAAACACTTCTGGAAACTGCAAGTGTGTAAAAGTCAAAATATTCAGGAGGAAAACTAGCAGACTGTTGTGTTTCTGGGCAGAAAGCTAAAGAGCTAAACTCACTTTGTAATGTGTGTTTTAAACTGACCCTCTGTCTCTGCTGTAGCCTCTCACTCTGTGATAAAACTAAGCTACAGACTTGAAACCTGTTTTTTCTCAGATGTTACATTTCATTTTCATTTTCCTGCCACAGTGGTCAGTCTATGCTGATAAACCAGGTGCTGCAGATATTCATATGAACTTTTATTCCCTCCTCTCACATTTTGTGCCTCTAAACAGGAACACCTTTAAATACATGTTACATGAGCCCAAACACTAAATGTTCAGCTGTGCCACTTTTCTTCTATTTTACCAACACAAAACCTCAGTATGGTCAGTAAACAAGGAGAAATGCAGTTCAGCTGTTTAGCGCCTAAAAGAGGAGCAAAGAATCCTCAGTAAATATATCATAAGAGTCTAGAGCCATGCTAGCTGCTCTGTGTGGCTTAACTTACATTCTTTTAGCTAAATGCTAACATGTTGATGTTTAGCAGGTGTTCACCATGTTCACCATCTAACGAATGCATGCTCACATTTAATAATAAGCAGTTTCTATGTTCCAGACAAATTCAAATTTTAGCAGATGATGTCGCTGGATGAAAAGTCAGCGGATCAGATTAGATTCATTCTGAGGGGATCATGAATATCTGTAAATAAACTTTCATCCAATAGTTATTGAGATATTTCAGTCAGCAACTGGACTTTAACCAGATTTAAGGGATTCATATCAAAAATGTTTATATACATATATTAAATTATATATATCACATCATTATCAGATTGTTTTAAACTCTAATATTTCTATATTTATATCAGTGTCATAACTGCAGCTGCAGTCTGTACTTAACATTCATATCATAATTAATTCTGCATGAGTTCACTGATTGAAGCAGATGAATGAACAATAACACTCAGCTTTACTGTGAGCAGTGTGTCTGAAACATTATTATAATATAACAGATGTGTTTCAATAACTGATGCACTGATGATTTCTAAAACACTTCTCTTACCCAGATCACTGGCTGCTTCTCTGATTTCCCTCATCTTCTGCATAACAGATTGCTTAATTTCTGATGCATTAGCAGAACAGACATAAACCAGGAGATGAACTCTATCATCTGCAGAGGGTGAGGAGTTGTATCCAGCATCACCGTGTGACAATGAAGATGCAGGATTGAACTGTAAAATAATGTAAAAATCCATATAAATAATGACACAACAATGTAAACAAAGTCTCAAAAAAGGTTCATATCTACCAAAAAATTGGGAGAAGTATAGTGATCTACTTTTAGTAAAAAGGTAACTAAACAACCTTAAAAGATAAATAAAATTCTGCATCACCAATAGAAGTATTCAGAGTTTTACTAAAGATATTTTTCATGTTATTCAGAGATATTTTCTCATCATTACTAGATACCAAATATATAAAATAAATCTTATTCAAGCCATCATGACATATGGAGGTTTCTTGTTATAAATAACCAATTTATGTTATGGCAAAAAGTTTGATTTGATGAGATATGTTAATTTTTTGAAATAACAAGAAAAATTTGTGATAAAACAAAGTGATATGATGTTATTACAAGACTATTTTTGTAACAACTGAATAATTTGGCATCTAGTAATAATGAGAAAATGTCTCACGTACCTCGTAACCCTCCTTCACGTGTCCCCTCATGGCCAGTTTGATGTCTTCCACTCTGACTCCACTTCCAGGCTTTTCCTCCACACCCATGATGTCATTGAAGACAAAAGGGTAGAAGTTTCCTCTGCCTTCTTTCTGGATTTTGTGAGTCTCATACTGAAAGAAACATGAAAAAATGTGCAGGATTTATGACAATGGTACCATCCTTTAACGAGTGTCTTTGTAAGTGGCAGAGAATTGTGGATTGAACCAGTGTGAAACTGTCCTGGTTGAATCATCTGCCAAAAGATTAACAATATGTTAGAAAATATCTGGTTTGAAGCATTTGATGCAGTAAAAAACTGACATCAGCTGAGTAACTAGCTGAGTTGCATTTGTATGGAAGGATGAAACAATTAGAGTATAAATGGCTTTAATGCTTTCATTGTTTTGTTCTATAAAGTCTACACTGTTCAAACTGAGTCTACAGCTCTGATTTTAAATACTGTGGCAGACTGAGAAGCACATCCTAAATCCAAAACCAGTACGGCCTGATAAAATGAGTCCTTGTCTGAGGTAGTCACATGATTTTTAGTAAATGAGCCATCGAAATATTTCGCTGCGATACTTTTGCTTTGAAAAGTCAATAATGTGTTGAGCGTAACATCATTAATAGTAATACCAGGTGGAAAAGAGGCAAAAAGCCTGAAAATGTGTCAAAAACATCAAATCAGACTGAAAGGAGGTGAAGAAGAATTAGTAAAGGAAGAGGAAGGCTTCTTCTGGGCTAGTTTACGTACCTTCTTGGTGTAACTTGTGTCACTGACGATTGCACTGGCTTCAGCTGGAATGCACATCCTGCCTCTCACGATGCTGATGACTGAATTGATGAAGCTGGACTTTCCAGCACCGACTGGCCCGTAGAGCAAGATCCTGAGATGACTGACGTCGGTGTTTTTAGGTTGATAATTCCTCACATACTCCAGATCGGTCTTTTTGTTTCTGTGTAAGAAAATGGTTAAATTGGATTTTAGCTTAATTGACCAACCTTTATATCAGTTTTAACAAGGTGGTGTCCAGAATCACTCCCTCATACGTTCATTGACTACTCTCTATATAACAGTCACTCACTAAATACTGAGCTGTAAATTGAGATTCTAAAAACTCTGTACACAAAGCCAGTACATTTCTATCACTGACGGGTACTGGAGAAATAATATTTACTGAGCTTTGATAATTTTAGATTACTTTCAAATGTGTGCCTGGTTTATGGTTTGGCCCCTCCTCCACTACATGACTTTGTCATACAATTTGCTCATTAAATTCTATTCGATCCTTCAGACAGGAGATTGTATCGTTTCACCGCTCTGCATGTGAGCATCAGCTTTCTCTGTAACAGCCACAAATCAGTGGAACAGGCTGCCTGATGATGTGAGGAGCTGCAGCTGCATCAGCACTTTAAAAGCTGCTCGGCTCTGTACTCACTGACTGTGATACTCTATGTTATGGTCTTCTTGACTTGCTTTATCACATTTGTGATGTGTTGTTGTGTATAATTTTACATTCTTTCTCTTGTGTGTTCTTTTCTGTAATACCTCCTACATGTTCAACTTGTGCATTGTCCCTTTTTGAATAAAATAAACACATTTTAGATGAATATTAGGACTGACAGCTGCTGGGTGACATAACAGTAATTGTCACATCAACAGTAGCAGTGGTTATATATTACTTATATCTAACTTTTTCAACTGTTAATTCATGATTCTATCAAACTATTTCAACTGGTTATAAATAACTTTTAGCTAACATGCTAATTTCAGCAGGTATAATGTTTACCGTTATTAGTTTGTTAGCATTGTAGCATTTGCTCATTAGCAGTAAACACAGCTGAGGGTGATGGGATGCCATTAGTTTAACAGGTATTTGACGAAAGAGGCACAAATGAAGGCTATAGCTTCATATTAATATTTACTCACCCAGATATTCTTCTCCATGGATCTCTAAAAGCTGACAAGAGTAACAGTAATTATATAAGGATTTTCTAAGTTCATCAGAATCATGTGTCAACATGTAAATAATAGTCAGAATTAATGTGTTGTGGATGTTCCAAAATTAATTTCATAACTTACTGGGAGGAGAAGGTGGTGGTGCTGTGAAAGTGAAAGTGGTAAAAATTAATCTTACAGAATTATGACAATAATGTTTGGTTAAACTGTAGCAATAGTAGTAATAGTGACAATAGTATTTATGTACTTGTCGTTAACTTGTTTTTAAATCAAACTAAACTATCCCAACTGGAATTTAGTTACATTAAACAGATATATTCTATTAAAACAGAAGAAAATAAAACTGAGAGTGATACAGTAAAGGCAAAACTACGAGTACACTTAACACATGAAACATGTCTACTGCTTCCACTGCTGCATCATATAATAGAGTTTAATATCATGAATAAAGGTTGAACTGTGTTGGTTTCATAGCTTACCTGGAGGTGATGGCTTTGAAAATTCAATCCCCATGGCTGGAAAGGGAGAAAACACAGTCTCTCTTTCTGATACATATATATAGACTACATATACTGTAAATAAATTACATTATATACACGCATGCAATAATACAAGATTGTTATTGTAATTTGTATTATTGTGTATCATACGCAAAAATAAAAATTAATTCAGGCAAAGAGCTGAAATAGTGACTAACAATAATGTATAAAAAGTTTAAATCATTAGCTGAAAGTAATGTATTAGTAGTTAGAATTAGTTAGAAATGGAAACCTGTTTTCTATATTTTCCTTTTTTATCAATAGATTTTCTTTATTCCATGTAAAACACTTTAATTAACATACTAATTAAATTTGAAATTAACTTCCTTTTAAAAGGAAAAAAGGAGGTAAATTAGCATCAGCTCCAAAGAAAGGGTGGACTGAAGCCTTTTTATCTCTCACACACATGAAGCAGGCACCAGAGTTACAGGGACTGAAAGTAAACTAAACTAATAAAAGTAGTAAAAGGTTAACTAACAAATTTGCTGAGAGGTCCTGAGAACAAAAAGTGACTAGTAGGAGAAAAAAACTGTTTACATAAATACAAAACCTCCTAAAAGCCTAAATTGACATTTTGATTGTGTTGATCCATTCTGATATGCATCATATTTAAACCAACTAAACAAAATAACCTGACAATAAACATAATAGAAAGATTCATACCTTTACTGTTCCTGTTGAGATGCTGCAGCAGAGACAAACAACAAGTGGTTCTGCTGACAGGAAAGAGGCTCTTTTATAAAGCAGCTTCACACTTTCACTTTCATAAACCATGTGGTTTACAAGAAATCACCAGTTTAGAAGATTCCCATTGTGTGGCTTTGATCCCGTTGGCTCTCCCCCTCCCTTTGGAATGAGCATCTATCATCCAGCTATATTTGGAAGTTGGGGCTGTGTGTGCATGTGAATGAAAGTGATAGTGAGGCAAAGCAAAACTATGGCACACTTTTTTATAAACTACTTGGTTTATTAAAAGGAAAAAAAAGAAAATGGAAATGTGAGGTCACTCTCTGCTGCAGCAGCACTGAAGGCAGAGATTCAGATTAACAGTTGTCACAGTATCAGGCTACAGGCCAATTTTATCCATTTAAATCCATGTTTTACTCACCTTCATTTCTTTCAGTGCTGGAGGAAGTACTTAGACCCTTTACTTACATAAAAGTAGGGATACAACAATGTAAAAATACTTCATTACAAGAAAATGTCCTGCATACAAAATAATACTTTAAGTGCCTAAAAAGTTTTTTATGCAATTTATGTGAAATACTTTGAGCTGCATTTCATGTATGCTGGTAGTATTTAATTGTTGTTTTTTAAAGAATAAGACACTTTTGCATAAAATGTAATCTGAACCTCTCTCACATGTTGCTCATCACACGTCAACCTGTATTGTGAATAGAAGTGTGGAGCTGCAGGTGACACATTGGCCAGACTTATTGATTTATGTAAAAACAGTACAGAATAATTCATTATAATCAATAAGTTTGATGTGCACATCAGCACAGAGGTTTCTGTAGTTACTCTGCAACAGTGTGCTGCTGGTTGGACACAGTCTAACAGGTTGTGTAATTGTGTAGGAGTTGGATCAGTGTATGGGAATTGCGTGACCTGGCTAAGTACCAGGTCATGAGGTGTGATGGTCATGGTTGACTTGGGTACAAGATTGGGAACATATCATGTGCAGAGACGCGTCAGCTCACCAAAATAACAGGAACTGAAGGGAATGTGTGTGTGTGTGTGCACACACATGGTGCGTGAGCGCCTTTCCACTTTGGTTAAAGTCCAAAACAGTGAAATATCGGGAGATGTCCCTACCTTCCTTAGAATAGGTGTGTGCCAAGAATTGGGAAAAACAGGAAACTTTGCTGACACGCGATATACACAATACACACATATAGCCTGGTTTGGGTATAAAAAGGCATGTCACGTTCTATGAAGTTGGAATTCTCTGTGTCTACGTTGCTGAAACTGTGTGTGTAGAAATAAAAGAAATCTTCCCCATCTGACACCTGTGTCTGCATCTTGCCTGATTCATTCCTCTTTCCTCCACAACATAATTGGCGCTCAAAGTGGGGCTTGAGATTTGTGTCCTGGACTGGGAGAGACGCTGGCACGTCCTGCATCGGGCTCACTGAAAAAGCTGCAGCATCAGGTAGGTTGAATTTAAACCTACAAGTCAGAGCTCTCGATGTGGGGGGTGACAGCTGAAGTCTCAGTTGTTATGGATGCACTCGAGACGAATTGTTGATTTTTCAGAGATAACTTATTACCCTTGGTTTGAGGCTATTGGAGTAAAAAACCTGTCTGAACATTGTTGGGAGAAGAGAGAGAGGGGACTGGAGGTGAGACACAGGTCACAGGTGAAAAACCTGCACATGTGGAGGTGCTGCCAGCAATTGTGTCTAAAGCTGTGTTATTGTGTTGTATTGTGTTTATGTACATTGTAGTGGAAGTTGATTCATAGGTTGGCAGCTGTCCCAGACAGGATGAGGACATGGAAATTTAAAAATACCCCCTCCCCCCCTCCTTTCATGCTCGCACAGAACAGAGAAATTAATTTTTCCCCCTCCTTTTCCAAGTGACCATAGAAGTATCTTTAAAATTTAGTTTAGCAGCCAATAACAATGAGTATTGTGCTAAAAGCCTTGATTGAGACTAAGTACCCAGAGCTTCTAAAACTAGTTTCATGGGCACAGTGTAGATCACTGTGTCAGGGGGGAGATGTTAAAGGAAAAATTAAAACAATTAAACAGAGGATAGAAGCTTTCTATTATCCACAAGGTCGAGGAATGATTGAGAGAATCAACAGAACCTGAAAAGTGAACCTGAATAAACGATGTGACTGCTTTTACTAAACTTTGATGCTATTGCATGCAGCTATTACTATATATTTGCAGGACAAAGCCTGAGAGCCCAACCGGGACCAGGATCTGGTGCAACCGGTAGTGCCAGGAGATCAGGTGTATGACGAGGTCTTCCAACACAAGTGGTACAAGCCCAGGCGCAAAGGACTTTACTTAGTTGCAATGCTGGACAGATGAAGCAGTGACCAGCCCTGCCAGGCCAAGATGAACCAAGTGACTGCAGAACACCGGAAAGAGAGCAGCAGGCCATGAAAGGAGCCACTCTCAATGACTCAGATGAGTACGATGCAAAAACAAACACCCATCCAGGCAGTGCTAGGGCCTACACCAGATTTCTCACATTTACTGCAACCAACGAGACTAGTTATAGTAGTGAGCTGTTGAAAGCACTGGGGGCACAGTTACATACAACTACTACAGTAGCGTGGTGAAACTGACAAATGTTGGAACAAATGACAGCAAAATGAGGGGGTGTTGTCAAACATTTGGAAAATATTGTTGTACTTACTTTCCAAATAATGTTGATGCACAATGGCCACAATGAAAGAGCAGAAGTTGGAAGTGGGGATGAGGGGGAATGCTGGTGGGAGAGGTAGCCTGTCTCTGGATTGGCTGGACCAAATTTTAGGGAAATGAGGAGCCGTTTTGGCCAAGGCAGCCATGAGTGCTGCCATAGTTTAATTTTGGTTTCTTTTTGTTGCATCGTTCCCATGCTGAGGAGATGGTGCCTGTGAGCCATGGACAGACAGACGGACGTGATGATGGGCCTGCAGGGAGCTCGGATGGTAAATGTATTGGCATATGGACAAATGACTCATATGCGCCCAGTGGTCCAAGGACTGTTAGGGGATGCTGACCTGTTCCCAATACCTGATTATCTGAATGATGACGATGATCCTGAGGATGAGTTCAAGCCTGAGGAGAATGTGTTCTAAATGACACTGATAAGATGGACACAGGTGTGAGGGGACGGGTAGTGAATGAAAAGGAGCCCGTCAGGGGGGACTTACTTTTGTATTTGTTGATGGACTCAAGGGACTGAGTTGCACCATTACACTTTAAACTATGTATCGGTTAAAAGTCACTGTTATACCTACTTTTGAAATCACACTGGAAACTGTTATCTGGAAGTTATTTTTGTAATTGTATCCAATAAATGTTTCTTTGTTTAGTCTAGAAATTGGTAACTATCTACGGTAAATATATAGTCAGTATTAACCTAGTGTTGTTCACACTACTGTGTGAACAAAATAACAGGAACTGAGGGGAATGTGTGTGTGTGTATGTGCACACACACGGTGCGTGAACGCCTATCCACTTTGGTTAAAGTCCAAAACAGTGAAATATCGGGAGATGTCCCACCCTTCCTTAGAATAGGTGTGTGCCAAGAATTGGGAAAAACAGGAAACTTTGCTGACACGCGATATCATGCAATTCACTAGCAAGGACCACACCATCAACAGATACGTTTGAGTGATTTATTGAAGGAACAATTAATATGCGTAGTTCTTCTGGTTACTAGCTGCGTTGTGGGGAAGCTTATAGAGAATCCGCCGCAGCGCCCCGGCAAACGGCAGACCCCCTCAGGGCCCTAGGAAGGAGAAGAGGAGCAAGAATAGAGAAAAAGGGTGGGGGGGAGGGGTGCAGAGAACGAGAGCGGAAAGGGAGCAGAGGGTTGGATGGTATTTATAGGATTGCCGGATGTAGCGAAGTTGAGGTGTGGTCCTGCTCCTGAAACTACGCTAATTAGCTTCAATACACACATATAGCCTGGTTTGGGTATAAAAAGGCAGGTCACATTCTATGAAGTTGGAATTCTCTGTGTCTACGTTGCTGAAACTGTGTGTGTAGAAATAAAAGAGATCTTCCCCATCTGACACCTGTGTCTGCATCTTGCCTGATTTGCTCCTCTTTCCTCCACAACAGTTGGGCCTTGACAGTGTGAAACAGCTCTCATTCAGATGGTTGTAAAGAGTCACCAGGGTGAAGTAAAGCACGTCAGTATGATATACAGTGTCTGGCTGTTGTGGATGACAGAAGCTGCTAAGAATGATTAATCTTTATTCAGTTTTCAGGAATTTATACCATTAAAAGAAAAGCTGATGAGATGCTTCAACAAAGACAAACAACAAGTGGTTCTGGTGACAGAGAAAGAGACTCTTATAAAGCAGCCTCACACTTTCACTATAATAACCATGTGGTTTACAAGAAATCACCAGTTTAGAAGATTCCCATTGTGTGGCTTTGATCCTGTTGGCTCTCCCCCTCCCTTTGGAATGAACATCTATCATCCAGCTATAGACTTTTTATAAACTACTTGTTTTATTAAAAGGAAAAAAGAAAATGGAAGTGTGTTACATGTTTAACAAACACCTGCATTCAGTATTTATACTGTCCTGCTCAGAGGCACAGGAACCACCTGCAGAATGCATTTATATTATTTATTCATTATTTGCATCTGTATTTATTAATATCCTGATAGTGAATTTATTGTTTAATAACCCAGAATATGATCAAAGTGTCACTCAGGAGTTTTCAGTCTCACATGTGACTGAATGGAAATGATGATAAATGATGATGATGAAAAACTTAATAAATAAAGAAAGATGTTTATGGTTCTTTTGTTGATCATAATTAACACAGATTTTTTTACTAGATGGTGAAGAAGAAAACAAATAAAACATAAAACTTTGTGATACATTTGAGTTGAATCTGTAATCTGTCTCCACTCAGTGATGTTGTGACGTATCAGATCAACCTGATCAGCTACAGCGTCCAATCAATAAGCTCAGTGCAGCCGGTTAGATTTCTGTCTGCCTTCATCCTGACTTCCTCTGACATCATGCACACATGGGAAACGATAACCTCACGAGATCAAGGCAGCTGCAGTTTTTAGAGCTGTAGCCATAGCCGTCCTGTTTCCTCCTCATAGACAGACACCTCCATTGAAACAGCAGCTCTCAACTCTGACTAATAACTAATAGCCAAGCGTCTAATTACTCTTAAACCTGTAAACTTTGGGCACTACGTATTAAAGTGCTACAAAACTGATACTAACAGACCATCAATTTTATACAATCTGTGTGCCAAAACTAATCAAGAAAGGGCGTTCTCTGACTAAGGTGGACAAAAAGCTGCATTCAATCTATTTTCATACTGACTGTTATCTAATGGTGCAGCTGTAAAACATTAACATTAGCTCCACACACACACACACACAGAAAGTGAGAGTCACAGTGACCGTTTGAAAGAAGCTGGTGGCTTCTCATTAGTCACATGGTTTCTGAAACTGAAACACACACATGTTAAAGTGGGAGGAACCTTTAGAAAAGGAGCCACTGACTCCTGTTTGTCTCCACTTTGCTGCTGCAGAAGAAGAAGACCAGCAGAGTGACTGAAAGCTGCAGGTAAAGATTTCTCTCCTCAGTTTATTTACATTAACACAATACTGAGTTAATGTTGTTGTGTTATTTTTATTATTGACACAAACTGAAGCTTGTTATAATCTTCTCTGTTTAAACATGTCACAGTTTGTTATTGATAGTTAATAACTTTCTAGTTAAAGCTTGTTGTGTGTAACACTGGCTCACAGTAACAGATTGATAAAGTGAACCTGATGTTGTTGCTGCTATATTGATCCAAACTGGATCAAACTTTAACCCAGTGACGTTCAGAGTGTATAAATCTGTACACAGGAGACAAAGTGTGTGTCACATATCATCTGATTCATTTATCACATATTTCACTGAGCTGAAAACTTCTTCATGTGTTTATAGAGACTCATTATTGATAAACTAAGTGGAATTCATGCAGGTGTGATTCAGTGAGATGAATTTAGAAGCAACATGCACATATCAAGTGTGACCTGCAGGTGGTGCTGCAGCACTGTGATAAATACCTCAGTGGACCTGAGTCTGACTCTGATGCTTCAGGATTTATTCTCACAGTCAGCAGGACTGAATCAGTCCAGAAACAGATGAAACATTTTGTTATTAAAATGATCAATTCAGACGAGCTTTCAACCTGATCAATATTTACAATATTCATATTTAATAAAACCGTTCATCCTGATTAATTTTGACCCAACAAATCTTATTGTATCATTTTTATGAACGTGAGGTAAAAGTAAAACCTGTAATGACATTTTGAGTATTTATGTTTCTCTCATAACTGACATTTGTTGTGTTTTTCATTAACAGCTGACTTTAAATGAGTCAGAAACACAGAATCTGTTTCTGCTTCTTCTTATTTTTAATTCTTCTTTTTCTCCAGAATACAACACGTCTAATCCACCTGAAGGTAAGAGACACTCAGCAGAGATGTTGGTTATAACTATAACTGTAAATCAATAACTCACCTGTTTCCACAGCAGGAAGCAGTTTTATTGACCAACAGTCTGCAGGTGATGTGATGGAGTCGTCTTCTGCCTCTGAGGGAACTAACGACTCACAGGTCAGTGAAGATGCTGTAATGTGTGTGTGTTTAAATGTCCTCAAAGTCCTGAACTCTGCTGATATCTGTGAATACTGAATGTGCCATCTCAGCCAATCAGAGCACTGCCCTCTCACACAGGACAGCCAGGTCACTCTAAGAGGCTCTTTGGACTTTGGTCCAGGATACTGTACACGATCTCCATATAACTAAAGTTAGTTTTCTTCGTGTCTCACTTTTCCAGTCGATGTTGTTTTGAACAATCTCACATAAGTCTCTCCTCTCATCCATTGCTAGATCAAAGTTATCACATATGTTATCCAGGTATGTTGTGTTTGTAGTGAAGTGGAAGCTTCTTTTCATTAACCAGAATGGATGTCTTTCCAACAGATCATATTTATTCTCAACAACAAATGCAGATAATTTCCTGGAAACCTTTGAAATAAAAGCATTTCTGTTTAACTGGAAATCAAGCATTTATAATGTATTCTCCATATAAACACTGAATAATTAATAATTTAATTAATTTAATTTCCAGGTTTATCTTGATATGTACGTTTAACTGTAAATTCTATTAACTTTAAATGAATGTAAATACTGTAAATAATGCATCCTATTTTTAACATATAACTTAAACTAAACATGAATTGTCTATTTTCCTCAATCAAATAAAAACAATTTACAACAGTGTTTGACTTAAGAACTTGAAGACACATCCAGTGAGTGCTGGATGATGAAACAGCAGGACTTGAATCCACAGTTCATCCGCACAGACGTCACCTCACACTTTGAACAGTTCAAATGTTCTTGAATGAAGCCAGCTCCTAGTAAAACATGAGCTTTGTCTCTGGAGTTATAAAGTTATATATTGTAAATAATGTTACTGAACTGCGGCTGCTTTTCTTACTTTGATTTCCTGTTTTGAGTGCGGAATAACCCAGAAAAGACTTTAGAGTCATTTTAATGTTTGTTTTGGAGAAAACAAAACCGACCCTTTACTGAAACTGTGGGACGAGTTACACATGAAAAGGAAGGAACGCAAAAGTTACTTTCCCCAGTAACTAATTACTTTATATGCAGTATTTGGTAAAGTAATTCAATCACTTTTTTAAAGGATCAACTAGTAACTAATTACTAACTTTCAGTAACAACACTGGTAAAATATAAGAGAATGAATTCAAATGGATGTGTTCATAGTATAAACAGTATAAGCAGTGTGCAATAAATAATAATAAAGTTTTGTAACATTAATGTAACATGTTAAATCTAAAATCACAGATGTGCCAGTTTGATCCGTTCTTCACATAATTTGGTACGCAGCATATTTAGATGATCCTGAACCAAACGTGTGCATTAGTTTGTGGATATCACTCTCCTTCTGTCTGTAACTGACCTGATGAACTTGACATAACTCTTCAACACTGAACTGGATTGAAACAAATGTGTGATGTTGTACATACAGCTGCACTGCACAGTGTGTAACATGATGTAATTCAGCCACAGGGGGCACTACAGTAACAATATAACATGATGATAACATGAAACCTGGTTCACAGGTTCTCCATGAACATGTTCACAACAGACTGAAGCCTTGTAGTCACAATATGTTCTAGTTTTCTACTGTTTGTCTCTGAGTTTACATGTTTGTGTTCACTGTTACAGATGAACATAGAACCAGTGGAACGAGAGAAATCAGGGGATCAAGAGAAATCAGGGAAACATGATAAATCAGGGGATCAAGAGAAATCAGGGAAACATGATAAATCAGGGGATCAAGAGAAATCAGGGGAACAAGATAAATCAGGGGATCAAGAGAAATCAGGGGAACAAGATAAATTAAGGGATCAGGAGAAATCAGGGGATCACAAGAAATCAGGGGATCAAGAGAAATCAGGGGATCACGAGAAATCAGGAAATCAAGCTAAATCGGGATCGCGAGAAATCAGGGAATCAGGGGATCATGAGAAATCAGGGGATCAAGAGAAATTAGTGGAACAAGAGAAATCAGGGGATCACGAGAAATCAGGGAAACATGATAAATCAGGGGATCACGAGAAATCAGGAGAACAAGATAAATCAGGGGATCAGGAGAAATCAGTTGAACAAGAGAAATCAGGGGATCACGAAAAATCAGGGGAACAAGAGAAATCGGGATCACGAGAAATCAGGAGATCAGGAGATCACGAGAAATCAGGGGATCACGAGAAATCAGGAAATCAAGATAAATCAGGGGATCACGAGAAATCAGGGTATCAAGATAAATCAGGGGATCAAGAGAAATCAGGGGAACAAGATAAATTAGGGGATCAAGAGAAATCAGGGGATCAAGATAAATCAGGGGATCACGAGAAATCAGGAAATCAAGATAAATCAGGGGATCACGAGAAATCAGGGGATCACAAGAAATCAGGAAATCAAGATAAATCAGGGGATCACGATAAATCAGGGAAACATGATAAATCAGGGGATCAAGAGAAATCAGGGGAACAAGATAAATTAGGGGATCAAGATAAATCAGGGGAACAAGATAAATTAGGGGATCAGGAGAAATCAGGGGATCACGAGAAATCAGGAAATCAAGATAAATCAGGGGATCACGATAAATCAGGGGATCACGAGAAATCAGGAAATCAAGATAAATCAGGGGATCACGATAAATCAGGGAAACATGATAAATCGGGGGATCAAGAGAAATCAGGGGAACAAGATAAATTAGGGGATCAGGAGAAATCAGGGGATCACGAGAAATCAGGGGATCAAGATAAATCAGGGGATCAAGAGAAATCAGTGGAACAAGATAAATCGGGAAATCAAGATAAATCAGGGAAACATGATAAATCAGGGGATCAGGAGAAATCAGGGGAAGAAGAGAAATCAGGGGATCACGAGAAATCAGGGAAACATGATAAATCAGGGGATCAAGAGAAATCAGGGGAACAAGATAAATCAGGGGATCAAGAGAAATCAGGGGAACAAGATAAATTAGGGGATCAGGAGAAATCAGGGGAACAAGATAAATTAGGGGATCAGGAGAAATCAGGGGATCACGAGAAATCAGGGGATCAAGATAAATCAGGGGATCACGAGAAATCAGGAAATCAAGATAAATCGGGATCGCGAGAAATCAGGGAATCAGGGGATCATGAGAAATCAGGGGATCACGAGAAATCAGGAAATCAAGATAAATCAGGGAAACATGATAAATCAGGGGATCAGGAGAAATCAGGGGAAGAAGAGAAATCAGGGGATCACGAGAAATCAGGGAAACATGATAAATCAGGGGATCAAGAGAAATCAGGGGAACAAGATAAATCAGGGGATCAAGATAAATTAGGGGATCAGGAGAAATCAGGGGATCAAGATAAATCAGGGGATCACGAGAAATCAGGGGAACAAGATAAATTAGGGGATCAGGAGAAATCAGGGGTTCACGAGAAATCAAGGGATCAAGATAAATCAGGGGATCACGAGAAATCAGGAAATCAAGATAAATCGGGATCGCGAGAAATCAGGGAATCAGGGGATCATGAGAAATCAGGGGATCAAGATAAATCAGGGGAACAAGATAAATTAGGGGATCAGGAGAAATCAGGGGATCAAGATAAATCGGGGGATCACGAGAAATCAGGGGATCAAGATAAATCAGGGGATCACGAGAAATCAGTGGATCAGGATAAATCGGGATCACGAGAAATCAGGAGATCAGGGGATCACAAGAAATCAGGGGATCAAGATAAATCAGGGGAACAAGATAAATCAGGGGATCACGAGAAATCAGGGGATCACGAGAAATCAGGGAAACATGATAAATCAGGGGATCAAGAGAAATCAGGGGAACAAGATAAATTAGGGGATCAGGAGAAATCAGGGGATCAAGATAAATCAGGGGATCACGAGAAATCAGGGGATCAAGATAAATCGGGGGATCACGAGAAATCAGGGGATCAAGATAAATCAGGGGAACAAGATAAATTAGGGGATCAGGAGAAATCAGGGGATCAAGATAAATCGGGGGATCACGAGAAATCAGGGGATCAAGATAAATCAGGGGATCACGAGAAATCAGTGGATCAGGATAAATCGGGATCACGAGAAATCAGGAGATCAGGGGATCACAAGAAATCAGGGGATCAAGATAAATCAGGGGAACAAGATAAATCAGGGGATCAAGAGAAATCAGGGGAACGAGATAAATTAGGGGATCAGGAGAAATCAGGGGATCAAGATAAATCAGGGGAACAAGATAAATCAGGGGATCAAGAGAAATCAGGGGAACAAGATAAATTAGGGGATCAGGAGAAATCAGGAAATCAAGATAAATCGGGATCGCGAGAAATCAGGGAATCAGGGGATCATGAGAAATCAGGGGATCACGAGAAATCAGGAAATCAAGATAAATCGGGGAAACATGATAAATCAGGGGATCAGGAGAAATCAGGGGAAGAAGATAAATTAGGGGATCAGGAGAAATCAGGGGATCACGAGAAATCAGGGGATCAAGATAAATCAGGGGATCACGAGAAATCAGGAAATCAAGATAAATCGGGATCGCGAGAAATCAGGGAATCAGGGGATCATGAGAAATCAGGGGATCAAGATAAATCAGGGGATCACGAGAAATCAGGGAAACATGATAAATCAGGGGATCAAGAGAAATCAGGGGAACAAGATAAATCAGGGGATCAAGAGAAATCAGGGGAACAAGATAAATTAGGGGATCAGGAGAAATCAGGGGATCAGGAGAAATCAGGGGATCAAGATAAATCAGGGGAACAAGATAAATCAGGGGATCAAGAGAAATCAGGGGAACAAGATAAATTAGGGGATCAGGAGAAATCAGGGGATCAAGATAAATCAGGGGATCAAGATAAATCAGGAAATCAAGATAAATCAGGGGATCACGAGAAATCAGGGGATCACGAGAAATCAGGAAATCAAGATAAATCGGGATCGCGAGAAATCAGGGAATCAGGGGATCATGAGAAATCAGGGGATCAAGAGAAATCAGGAAATCAAGATAAATCAGGGAAACATGATAAATCAGGGGATCACGAGAAATCAGGGGATCAAGATAAATCAGGGGATCACGAGAAATCAGTGGATCAGGATAAATCGGGATCACGAGAAATCAGGAGATCAGGGGATCATGAGAAATCAGGGGATCAAGAGAAATCAGGGGAACAAGATAAATCAGGGGATCAAGAGAAATCAGGGGAACAAGATAAATTAGGGGATCAGGAGAAATCAGGGGATCAGGAGAAATCAGGGGATCAAGATAAATCAGGGGAACAAAATAAATCAGGGGATCAAGAGAAATCAGGGGAACAAGATAAATTAGGGGATCAGGAGAAATCAGGGGATCAAGATAAATCAGGGGATCAAGATAAATCAGGAAATCAAGATAAATCAGGGGATCACGAGAAATCAGGGGATCACGAGAAATCAGGAAATCAAGATAAATCGGGATCGCGAGAAATCAGGGAATCAGGGGATCATGAGAAATCAGGGGATCACGAGAAATCAGGGGATCAAGATAAATCAGGGGATCACGAGAAATCGGGGGATCACGAGAAATCAGGGGATCAAGATAAATCAGGGGATCACGAGAAATCAGTGGATCAGGATAAATCGGGATCACGAGAAATCAGGAGATCAGGGGATCACAAGAAATCAGGGGATCAAGATAAATCAGGGGAACAAGATAAATCAGGGGATCAAGAGAAATCAGGGGAACGAGATAAATTAGGGGATCAGGAGAAATCAGGGGATCAAGATAAATCAGGGGAACAAGATAAATCAGGGGATCAGGAGAAATCAGGGGATCACGAGAAATCAGGGGATCAAGATAAATCAGGGGATCACGAGAAATCAGGAAATCAAGATAAATCAGGGGATCACGATAAATCAGGGAAACATGATAAATCAGGGGATCAAGAGAAATCAGGGGAACAAGATAAATCAGGGGATCAAGAGAAATCAGGGGATCAAGATAAATCAGGGGAACAAGATAAATCAGGGGATCAGGAGAAATCAGGGGATCACGAGAAATCAGGGGATCAAGATAAATCAGGGGATCACGAGAAATCAGGAAATCAAGATAAATCAGGGGATCACGATAAATCAGGGAAACATGATAAATCAGGGGATCAAGAGAAATCCGGGGAACAAGATAAATCAGGGGATCAAGAGAAATCAGGGGAACAAGATAAATTAGGGGATCAAGATAAATCAGGGGATCAAGATAAATCAGGAAATCAAGATAAATCAGGGGATCACGAGAAATCAGGGGATCAAGATAAATCAGGGGATCACGAGAAATCAGGGGATCAAGAGAAATCAGGGGATCACGAGAAATCAGGAAATCAAGATAAATCAGGGGATCACGATAAATCAGGGAAACATGATAAATCAGGGGATCAAGAGAAATCAGGGGAACAAGATAAATCAGGGGATCAAGAGAAATCAGGGGAACAAGATAAATTAGGGGATCAGGAGAAATCAGGGGATCAAGATAAATCAGGGGATCAAGATAAATCAGGAAATCAAGATAAATCAGGGGATCACGAGAAATCAGGGGATCAAGATAAATCAGGGGATCACGAGAAATCAGGGGATCAAGATAAATCAGGGGATCACGAGAAATCAGTGGATCAGGAGAAATCAGGGGATCACGAGAAATCAGGGGATCAAGAGAAATCAGGGGAACAAGATAAATCAGGGGATCAAGAGAAATCAGGGGAACAAGATAAATTAGGGGATCAGGAGAAATCAGGGGATCACGAGAAATCAGGGGATCAAGAGAAATCAGGGGATCAAGAGAAATCAGTGGAACAAGATAAATCGGGATCGCGAGAAATCAGGGAATCAGGGGATCATGAGAAATCAGGGGATCAAGAGAAATCAGGGGATCACGAGAAATCTGGGGAACAAGATAAATTAGGGGATCAGGAGAAATCAGGGGATCAGGAGAAATCAGGGGATCAAGATAAATCAGGGGAACAAGATAAATCAGGGGATCAAGAGAAATCAGGGGAACAAGATAAATTAGGGGATCAGGAGAAATCAGGGGATCACGAGAAATCAGGGGAACAAGATAAATTAGGGGATCAGGAGAAATCAGGGGATCACGAGAAATCAGGGGATCAAGATAAATCAGGGGATCAAGAGAAATCAGTGGAACAAGATAAATCGGGATCGCGAGAAATCAGGGAATCAGGGGATCATGAGAAATCAGGGGATCAAGAGAAATCAGGGGATCACGAGAAATCAGGAAATCAAGATAAATCAGGGGATCACGAGAAATCAGTGGATCAGGATAAATCGGGATCACGAGAAATCAGGAGATCAGGGGATCATGAGAAATCAGGGGATCAAGAGAAATCAGGGGAACAAGATAAATCAGGGGATCAAGAGAAATCAGGGGAACAAGATAAATTAGGGGATCAGGAGAAATCAGGGGATCACAAGAAATCAGGGGATCAAGATAAATCAAGGGATCAAGAGAAATCAGTGGAACAAGAGAAATCAGGGGATCACGAGAAATCAAGGGATCATGAGAAATCAGGGGATCACGATAAATCAGGGGATCAAGATAAATCAGGGGATCACGAGAAATCAGGAAATCAAGATAAATCGGGATCACGAGAAATCAGGGAATCAGGGGATCACGAGAAATCAGGGGATCAAGATAAATCGGGGGATCACGAGAAATCAGTGGATCACGAGAAATCAGTGGATCAGGATAAATCGGGATCACGAGAAATCAGGAGATCAGGGGATCAAGATAAATCAGGGGATCAAGAGAAATCAGTGGAACAAGATAAATCGGGATCGCGAGAAATCAGGGAATCAGGGGATCATGAGAAATCAGGGGATCAAGAGAAATCAGGGGATCACGAGAAATCAGGAAATCAAGATAATTCAGGGGATCACGAGAAATCAGGGGATCACGAGAAATCAGGAAATCAAGATAAATCAGGGGATCAAGAGAAATCAGGGGATCACAAGAAATCAGGGGATCAAGATAAATCAGGGGATCACGATAAATCAGGGGATCAAGATAAATCAGGGGATCACGAGAAATCAGGAAATCAAGATAAATCGGGATCACGAGAAATCAGGGAATCAGGGGATCACGAGAAATCAGGGGATCAAGATAAATCGGGGGATCACGAGAAATCAGTGGATCACGAGAAATCAGGAAATCAAGATAAATCAGGGGAACTCAAGGAGGCTCTACAGGAACTGAAGGATTTGATGCCAGATGACTGTTTTCAGTGTATGTTCAATTATTTACAATTATTATTTGCTGTCTTATTTTATTTAATTTTTACAGACAGTAATGTATATAAATGCTTCTATAACATTTAATATATTAGTAACAGTGATTAATTGTTCATTTTGTAGCTGCTGAACGTTTGATGAACGACTGCATCATCAAGACCCCGACTGACGTGCAGGACAAGCTTTTGGAGTACTTTACTCTTTTGAAGAAACTCAAATCTGACAAAGGTTTTTTATCATATATTTAATATTTTATATCTTCAACTCTGAAGAAACAGTCACATGACTCTTCTGAATATACTGTTACAGACACACTGAACTCATGAGTATCTGAATGTTACGGAAGGAACTAGACGATAGTGGATCCAGATAACGCTGCTGTATTCATTTATTGTTTAGAAGATGATTTAGATGAACAAACAAAGATAAAATACTTTTGTTTCTCTGCTTCATTTTGTTCCTGCTGTCTGCAGTAATCCTGGAAATGTTTGTTTTTCAGTTGAAGTTCTTCCACAGAAAGTATAAAATGTTAAATGTTTGTAGAGTTTCTGTTCATTTGGTCTTTGATTCTTTTCACAGTTCTTACAGAACAGATGTGTTTCACACAGCATTTGATCAAATTTAGAAACAGAGGAAACAAACTGGACCTTCATCCAGTAACAGTAACTGACTGACTGACAGAAGATCAAAACATTGACAGACAGTGAATTCTACTTTGTTTCTCTTTAGGAAAGAACAAAGTCCAGCAGGAGATTCAACCACAGTCCAGAAAGACAGGTGAGAATCTTTTTATTGGGTTCATTCATTTTATGAATGTAGAAACGTTAACAATGTGTTCATCTTTCAGCAGAGAAACCTTCATCTTCATCATCAAGGTCATGGGGTCTAAGTTCCAAGGTGAAGGTGTACTCGGTGGTCACTGGTGTAACCTTTGGAGCCCATCAAGCCCTGCTGGACAAAGTGAAGAATATAAAATGGACAACAGTTACCGTGGAAACCATCAGAGACCTGCAGGAAAGCCACGTCGTCATCGTCTTCTGTCCAATCACGTCTCGTGTTGGATCAGATGTGGAGGCAGCCATGACAGACATTACAGGTGAAGGAAAAACTTGTTGTTTCTAACTTGTTCTGAGTGAAATCTGTGCAGCTCAGACATCATGTTCAGATCAGATTCTGCAGATCAACACTCAGAACCAGAGTTCATGTTCAGTCTGAAGCTTCTTCCAGTCAGGATGAACATCACAGGGGGAGGTGGGGAATGAAATGAGTGAACCATGGATCTGGTCTGTAACAAAGATGGACATTCAGCAGTACACAGCAGCACCAACCTGTAGCTGACATTACAGCAGCACATCTGATCAGCTTTGATGGGGTCTTGCTCTCCTGATGCTTTTATTTGTTTCTGTCATCATATTGGTTCAAACAGGCTGATATGTTGCTGTTAGCATGTTTCCATCTGTCAGATCAGCAAAAGCATTTTAACACAAAAGTCAAATTTCACTCTGAGCTGATAAAATGCAGCTGAAGTAAAACCCTTTAAATACAAGGCTGTCAGTCCAGAGAAGTTTTAAATGACAGGAAGAGCAGTTGTTGGCAAATAGCAGCTCGTGGTCCAAACTGTCTTCATCAGGCCGACTGACAGCAGACATCAGAACCAACATAGTTTTCATGTCGGCTCCACATGAAGAAGTCAACAGTTTGTATTTATTGATTTGATCCGTCTGCAGTCAAACTGGGAGTCCTGATCAATCAATACAGATACCAATAATAAGCTCAGAACATAGAAACAGCTGGAGCTGCACATAGAAAAACAGAATGTAACTAATTAATGAACCAATTAGATGAATTCCCTTCATTTAATATTCCTCACAGTCACTTTACTCAATGTTTCCCTTACATGAATATTCTGAGCCTTTGATTCAGTGTTTTCACTTCATGTCATTTGTCCTGTTGACACTCAGAAGACTGATTCTGATGGAGGGAGATTCATGGATGTACTTTTCATTATTAAACACAGTTAACTGAAGATTTGTCTTTAGGTTCTTCTTGGAATATTAAAGATGATGTGATGGTTCATTTTTACAAGAGAAATATTAATATTCCTTTAAAAGTCTGAAGAAGCAACAAAAATCTCCCACATTGATTCTTCATAACACTTTTCTTGTTTTGATGACATCATCAGACTTTTTCACTGATGTTTTCTCAGATGAAGTTTCTCTTGTGGTAAAAATGTAGATTCTTCTTCTCGTTAGTTTAACAGCAGAAACACTTTGTTTTGTTCTCCATTGTGTCTTCATCAGTAACTGAAGGATCTTTACTTGTAGCAGTTTGATATGTGAGGAACCTGAACAAAGTGTATTTTTACATTAGTGGAAGGAACACTTGAAGGAGACACATGAAGTCATTTAAATGTAATAAACTGAGAGGAAAGAATAAGTTAATGAAGCCACGAATGTACCAGAATCACTAACATACACTCCTGTCATGGTTTCATTTGAAGGAGGAGAACGTTCTCCTGCAGGTTCCTCTGGACAGGAAGTCTCATGTTCTTCTCTGGTGTTTCAGGTTCCTGTGGTCAGAAACCTGTGATCCTGGTGCTGATGCATCACACCCGACATGTCGACTATTCAACTGATGGAAGAAGCTGGTCTGATGTGTACGACAACGTTGTGTTGGATGTTCACGTTCTTTTCCACGAGACAAAGAGAGGATTACTGACCTGTCCAAAGAATGATCAGGCTGTCGCTCAAATACAGAAAGAATTACAGAGACACAGTAAATAGTGATCGTGGTCTTAACAGCTGCATTTGGAGCAACAACAAGAAGTAAAGAAAGAAAGCAGCAGCATCATTAAAACACTCAGTAATTATAGAAGCAGATAAATACACATTTATTAAACCTTTTTATTTAAAAAGCTAAATTTTATCTATCTGCCGTATAAAGTTATTAGTATTATCTCCTGTTAGCATTGTGTGTGTGTGTGTGTTATTAATTAATAATGAAAATGGTTATTTGCAGCCACAGTGTATAAATTCATACAATTATATAACTAGCACTATATATACTAGAACCATTTATCATTTAATCTATAAAATGATAGAAAACAAAGAAAAGATTGTTTTTTCTGTGATTAAACTTTATTATTGTTATTAATTTTAACTTCAGCATGAATATGTTTATGTCTGTTTGGAAATCATCGAATATCTTTAAAGTCAGAAATGAGCAGCAGCTGTTTAAAATGTTTGTTGACTGAATAAAAAAGCATTTCAAATGTTTGTCGTCAACAGAATCATTTTATTCTATTTAAATATATTTTGCTGTGATGTAGATCTGTTGTGATTCTTTAATTCAACAAAGATGAAACAGATGATTGTTTTTGTGCGTTCAGCTTCAATCTCTAATGTTAAAAAGCACAAACCAAGTCATCTACCTGGTTCCTCAGATGAGATGGAAACACAAACAGGATGCACAACATGTACTTTTAGTTCCAAGTTTATTTCCTGAGATTAGTTCCTCTGGTTCCTCAGAACTTGAACATTAGGTGGAAACGAAGCGTAAACCTGCAGAAGCAGCGTTCAGTTTTTATGTTCCACATATCTGAACAGAAGGTCTGCTGCAACTCTCAGTTCTTTAAAATAAAGGCTCAAGACTTATTACTTACTATTTATTCAAATCTAAACCTCTCTGTTTTGATTCTATACGCATGTTTATGTTTCTATTCAAGTACAACTTGCAGATCTTTAAATCCAAAGATCAATGTATGATCACAGTCCTCTTGTTAAGGTCTTCAGTCTAAATGGAGCCAAAGTCAAACCAGAACTTTCAGGTTTTAATGCTGAAATTAGAAAACCTTGTTCAAATTCACACTGACATTTATAATAATGCAAATGACTAAAAATCAGCCAAATATACAGTTTCGGATGAAAAATGAACCAGAAACTATGGAGGATATGTTTGGTCAAAATTAAAATTAAAAGCCCAAATAGAAAATTAAAAGATAAAATTAAAACAATTATTATTCTATTACACTATCAGGAATAATCAGGTCATAATTAATTTTTTAAAAAAAAAGGAAATTGAAGTGAAAAAAGGTGAATTTAAAATGTAAAAGCTTAAATGCTCGAGCCGAAAGCTTAAAAAGGTAAAGATTAAATTAAAAATGGCAAGAGGATGGAAATAAGAAAAGAGAATCATCAAATATGGAACTGAACTATTAACTATTAACTTTTTTGCATTTCACTTTCATTTTAATTATAACCAAAAATATCCTCCATGAGAAACAAGTCATTGCTGCAAACCACAAACTATGTATTCAGTTTGCGTACAAACAAACAATATAAACACTTTGATATAAAACACATTTTCATAATTTCAGCATCTTCCATCAGTTTAGTTTTACTATCTAATGTTTCTGTAATCAAAATACAAAGGCCAAAATAAAACGCATTTTATTGAATATTAATGTGTTTTTTAAAATTATTTCTTATGTTTTATTATATTCATTCTCTGTGCTTTTATTTGATGATATTATTCATTTGTAGTGCTAAGCCTGTGTATATTCTCATTTGTCCAGGTCATATTTATCTCTAGGCAACAATGATTCCAAAGCAACTGGACTTAGATTTGTCTTATGAAGACTTTTCGCCTCTTATCCAAGCGGCTTCATCAGTTCGTAAACTGATGAAGCCGTACGAACTGATGAAGCCGCTTGGATAAGAGGCGAAACGTCTTCATAAGACAAATCTAAGTCCAGTTGCTTTGGAATCATTGTTGCCTAGAGATTTGTAGTGCTCATTTTTTTAAAGTTTTTCCATGTAAAGCACCATGGTATGGTATGTTAATATTGTTTAATATTAGTGTTTTTTGTGCTTTTTTTCACCATCTGTTGTGCCACAATTCTTTCATTATTATCAATATTATGTCTATTGTACAGTGTCTACATTGTTTGCTCATTCATTTCTATTTCTTTTGGTATTTTAAGCTTGTTGTACATTTGGTTAAAGTGGTTCTTTTAAATGTACTATTCACTAGCAAGGACCACACCATCAACAGATACGTTTGAGTGATTTATTGAAGGAACAAATAATATGCGTAGTTCTTCTGGTTACTAGCTGTGTTGTGGGGAAGCTTATAGGGAATCCGCCGCAGCGCCCGGGCAAACGGCAGACCCCCAAAAACCTACAGATACTTAAAATAGCATTGAGCAGATATGAGATCTTTGAGATCTGAACAGTGCAGCGATGGCGTGTTTGGGAGGAACGATGGCCATGGATTGAATGGAGGCTGAAGTGGTGGTTCTGATCCTGAAGGAGTGTCCAATAAAGATGAATGGGAGGAATACCAGACGAGTAGATAACGTGGCGGATGAAGACCCAACATTCCCCCGTGAGCAAGCACTTGGCGACAGCGTCGAGGAAAAACTCCCCTTTAATGGGAAGAAACCTCGAACAGAACCTGGCTCTAGGTGGGCGGCCATCTGCCTTGACCGGTTGGGTTGAAAGACAGTGAGGAGGCGTCGTCTTAGACATGAGATAAGTCTGAAGCAGTTAGGTTAAGAGTGAGGAGTTGAGGCGATGAATTCGGAGCATATGGGCTAACTGGAGAATACGAGTGAACTATGAACAATGTGGGAGATGCAATATCTGGGATAGGCGGTAAGAGGAAGGTAGCAAGCATTTAAACGGTGTTTACAGAAGAATTTGAGGTCACAAAGTTAAAATGGATGGTTTGATGGCTGTATAGAAGGGGCGTGGGTAATGAAATTGTCGTGGCGATGAGGTCGAACTATGGGTAGGCTATGCTTGTATGTTGTAAAGCATTGATGCTGGGTAGATTTCGTGAATGGCGGTATTACTGCAACTGCGTGGTCTCGGCTGGCTCTTTGTAGGAGAACCATCATGTACCATGGAAACCCCCCAAAAACGACGAAGAACAGCTCTATGTGGGGCTTATGTTGTCTGGAGTGTGTCTGTTGTGGATGTTGGGAGTTGGCAGCAGGGGGTGCTGGCCCTGACTAATGTTGGTTGCTGCTGTTACTGGAAAGGGGCAGCTGGGGGCACTGGCTGAGCCAGGTTCCCCTCATGAGTCTGACTGTTAAGATTGCTGGACGGCGGAGGGGGGAAGAGAGGGGCGCTGACATCCCGGTGCCAGAGACCCCCGCTGGAGCCAGCTGCTGCAGGTGGCGGGGGGCGCCGACATCCCGGTGCCGGCGACCCCCACCGGAGCCGGCTGCTGCAGGTGTTGGATGGAGGTGGCAGGGGGCCCCGACATCCCGGTGCCGGAAGTCCCCGCCGAAACTAGCAGTTGAGGGTGGAGGATGGTGGTGGTGGGGGCACCAGCATCCCAGTACCGGAGACCCTGGCCGAGGCAAGCTGCTGCGAAAGGGGGATAGAGATGGCGGGGGTATCAGCATCCCAGTGCCGGCTCCCTCCGCCATTATACGCTGTTGAGAACTGAGTTGATGTGGCACTTGCAAAGCGATGCGTACGACGACGGACATTACGAAGTAACATTTGATTTGCTATTGATAACAATCTGGCGCGCATGATGATGGGTGTTGCTGAAGTGGTGTTAGAGTAGTTGAATTATTAACTTGCAACTTGATACGTGATGGCGAGTGTTACTGGGATGGAATTGGATGAGTTATTAATAACTTGCCACGGTGTTACTGAAATGTCATTTGCTTTCAGATTAGTAAACGTGCAACCCGGTGCGCATATTGATATGTTGCTGACATAGTTTTGGAGTACTTGTAGTATTTGGCCATCTGGTGCACATGACTGCAGACTCTACCGGAGTTATGTTAGATTAGTTGTATTTGTGGTTTTCGACCCGGTGCCTTTAACAGCATATGTTAAAAGGTATAATATGAAATTATTCCACGTTAAATGTCTAAAAACGACTAGACCTATGTTATACATGATGTTGAGTTGTGTACTATACTATACTACTACTACTATTTTAATCTGCGTGTACGTTTGATTTTGGAGAGGAGGAGACTTATGTGGATAATTCGGCTCCAGGGAGAAACTGGTGGTCACCAACATCATCGGAGAAAACACTGATTATTAGGTAAAACGGTTTTAAATTTGTATTTTAATCGGCGTGTACGTTTGTTTTTTGGAGAGGAGGACATCTCTACCGACAATTCGGCTCCCGGGAGAAACCGGACGAACGTCTGCATCCAAAGTTTTAGATAAATAAGCCGAGCAAGTGTTAGCAGCAGCTCTGCTAGCGGCTTGTATCTGACGTCTGTGGGTCACCGTACGTCGTCGGACAAACACTGATCTTTTAGATGAAACTGCTTTATTCAGTGTTTTTACCTGTAATCGCCAGGTCTGTTTGTTCTGGAGAGGAGAGACCTCTGCAGATAATTCAGTTCTCGGTCGTATCCATAGACTGTATAAAGATAGGTCGTATCCCGGTGAAGCTGCTTGTTTAACAACCAAGACGACAACTCCCATGATCCCTTGCTACTTGGCACCGTCATCATGCGCTGTCTTTGTTATTGTTTTGATCGAGAAACCCCTAGCGACTGAAATTGCATATTGCGTTTGATGTAGTGATATTGGATTAGTTATATCAGTAACCTACCCTGTGCATGTAATGACGGATGCTACTGAAGTTACGGTAGAATAGTTACCTTATTAACTTGCAACGATATTACACGACATTTTTATTAGTTGTAGTGGTAACTTGAGACGCTGGCATGTGATGGCAGCCGTAACTGAAGTGACATGAGATTGGTTTTGTTAATAACGTGCAACCCGGTGCATGTACAGGCATGCTATGCTGAAGTGACGTTAGAATAATTGTACTAGCGACTTGTAACCCGGTGCATGTAATAGCAATGCTATTATAGCATGTATTACTGGAGTGGTGCGAGATTAACTATGTAGTAACTACCCGATGCATTAACTGTTGAGTTTACTGAGGTGATGTAAATTAGTGACTAGCCACCTGGTGCCAGTATTTTTGGAGTTGCTACGGAGGTGAAATAGGATTGGTGGAGAATAGAATAAGAATTTTGTCATCCCGGTGCCGGTAATTGTAACTTACTAGAGGTGAAATTGACTGGCATAAAACGGAATGAGGATTTGGCATCCTGGTGCCAGTAAACACAGATTTACTAAAGAGGTCAAATGAAATTGGTGGACTATAGAATAATAAATTGGCATCCCGGTGCCAGTCATCATAAACTTACCACAGGTGAATTGGTGGAGAATAGAATAAGAAATTGGCAGCCCGGTGCCAGTCACGTGAACCAATAATGGTTTGGTGATGTTTGCTGGGTGGGAGGAATTCGACCTGGCCCCTTGCCAGAGGTGCTGATTATACAGGCTGTGGCTGTGGAGGTAGCGGTGGGTCTGTGACGCTGTCACGCTGACAATCCAGGCCGTGATTGGCTCTGGCGATGATACCGGAAGTACGAGATGTTCGGTGATTGTTGTCACTGGCCCCCGGGAATGCCAGCATGCTACTGTGGCCGTGGAGGCGGCTGCGGGGTCTGTGACGTCATGCATGCCGACTCTGCGGTCGGTGATTTGCTTTGGCGTTGAATCCGGAAGTGCAGGAGATTCGGTAATTGTTGTGCGATAGAGATGCAATAGTCTGACTTTATTGACGCCGTGGATGAAGTGGACGCTTACCCTTACATGGAGAGTTGGAGGCAAGCGACATTTCAGTCTTTAATGTCAAGGAACTTTATGGATGTAAAGACAGGTGAATCGAGAGGAGGGGGCGCCTTGGGTTCACCTTGGTGGATTGGGACGCAGACTGTGGGCAGCTGGTGAGAAGTTGAAGCCGCCTGTTCCCGCGGCTATGAACATCGCGTCTGTGGTCTTTTGGCCCTTGCTGACGGAGGATAGGAGGCCTGAGATCTGCCGGGAGGCAGAGGGTCACATTGGTGGAGGTGCCTCGAGGCCGGTATTTTGCGCCGTAGAGCACCGCAACTCTACTTGGACGCTCCGCTCTGGTCTGGCTGCTGTGTCGTGGACGAAGGAGAGCCGGTTTCAATGATTCTTCGTCCGAATCGGATGTGTGTTCATTTACAGTTCGTGATCCATGGTAAGTTGACTTTGTGAATGGAGATTCCACTGTTTGTTCGAGCTGTTGAAATCGTGCAATTAAGCGGTGAGTGCGGTTTCATCCGTCGTGAAGTCTGAGACATGATAGCCGATGTCTGGTGTTTGTTTCTGAGAATCGGAGACTGCGTGTACGTGAGGGTGCAGAGAACGAGAGCGGAAAGGGAGCAGAGGGTTGGATGGTATTTATAGGATTGCCGGATGTACCGAAGTTGAGGTGTGGTCCTGCTCCTGAAACTACGCTAATTAGCTTCGATACAAATAAAGTTTGATTTGACTTGACATTGACCCCTCACAGAGGTATATGGACAAGTAACGTGATGCCAGGATGGAAGGAGAGCAGTGGGCCTCCTAGAGTACGTTCCTTTTCCCAATGACACGCACGAGTAACAAAACAAAGGAGCAATGATCTTACTTCCACAATTCTGTACATTAAAATGATAAGATACAGAATGATACAGATGATAAAATAATTAGTCCTGATGTTATTAACATTATTCTGGCTGTGCTCTGACAGACAACTGACTGGTCTGTTTCTGTAATGTTAGAGGCTCTGGACAGGACATACAGTCACTTTAATATCATACTGATATCATGTGATGGATAAATATATTCACTGTTGAGCTCAAATATGTGATTATTATTAAAACATTAAAAAAGGTACAGCAGAGGGGGGGGAGGGGTAAACGCATCACTGGGGTCATCAGGTGGGCACCCCCCTTCACTGGTGTTTCGTTGATAGGCCCACGACACCTCCAGAGGGCTCAACAGCGACACCTGGCGTCCCAGGTGTGCCTCCCTCTGCTTTTACCCCTAGGTGGTTGTTATAAAGGTATAGGGCACACGCAGGCCACGCCCACACATGGGCGCCACAGACACACAAACAAGGAGATCCGACCACAGCACCAGAACACACGGCAACCACGGGCCCACGAGCCAACCGGCACACGCCCCAGTACCGCAACCAGACCCCCCCACCTGTGCATCCACAACGCCCACACACGAGCACAGCCCGCACATGCCCCACACCTCCACAACAGTGGTCATTTTGCAGCCCAGTTGGGGTCCTTTCTCTTAATCCATAGCCATCTGCTGCTTCGTTCGGCAGCCTCTGACAATGATTTGACGGCTCATTGGAAGGCCTGTCCTCGTATTCCCATTCCCTTTAGAAGCCTGGTTGTGGACGTGGCAACGAAACCTGTGCACCCAACCTCAACCGGAAGCACCCGGGCACGCCAGCGACGTTGCTCCGCCTCAGCTGCTATGTCCGCGTATTTCAATCGTGTCCGCTCCTAGGCTTCACCAACTGCTGCCTCTCATGGTACAGTTAGCTCAACAATGAGCACAACCTTCTGGGAGCTTGACCACATGACCAGGTCCAGCCTGAGACGAGTTGTTAGGATCTCAGATGGGAAGAGGAGCTTCCGGTCTAGGTCAACCTGCATCCTCCAGTCCTGGGCAGAGTCTAGAAGGCTTGCCTCCACTCTCGCAGATGGTTTTGCTGGGAGTTGTCCTGCTCTTATGAACGTGGTGGTGTTTGGGTATCCAGGCATTAGGGGAGGGAGGGCATTGTTGGTAGTTCTCCTTTCTTCCAGAGTGATTGCCAGTTGTCTTAGGACATCGTTGTGTCTCCAGGTGTAGCGGCCTTGGGACAAACTGGTTTTGCAGCCGGTGAGGATGTGACAAAGTGTCGCAGGGGTTTGGCAGAGTGCACAAGAAGGATCTTCTCCAAACCATCGGTTTAGGTTCTTAGGCGTGGGAAGAACATCGTAGGTGGCTCTGATGATGAAGCTAATTTGGCTTCCTTCCATTTCCCAAAGATCCTTCCATGTGAGCTTACGATGCTCCAGGTTTTCCCAGGTGGTCCACTGTCCCTGTTTGGACTGTGCCATTGCTGTCGCGCATCTGTCTGCTTCCTCTTGTTGCCGAACCTGGGCAACCACTAGCTTTCTCCTCTGGGTTGGTGTAGCCTTGTGCCATGTGGGTCGACTTGTTCCCAATCCAAACCCTCCTCTTCCGTGCTGCACCTGTCCCGCAATGTCTCCATGCCTGAGAGCAGATTTGGCTTGCTGTACAGCCTCAGAGGGAATCCACTTCCTCCCGGTTGCTAGTCTGGGAGCGGCCGCTTGGATCAACTCATCTTGAGACTCAGTCAGGGTCATGTTCAGCCTCACCTTGGTGCACTTAAACTCTTCTGTGAGGCTAGAGATGGGAAGTTCCAGGGCACCATGTCCATACAAGCCGATGTTACTGAGGCACCGTGGGAGGCCAAGCCACTTCTTGATGTATGAACTGACTGTTCTCTCCAGCTTCTCGACTTTAGTCATGGGGATCTCGTAAACTGTTAGAGGCCACATCAGGCGGGGGAGCAATCCAAACTGCAGGCACCACAGTTTCAACTTTCCAGGAAGCAATGTCTTGTCTTGATCTAGGTTATTGCTGAGAGTGAATGGTATTTTTGTTTCGTTCAGGATTTCTCTTATTTCCTGTGGACAGGTCACCAGCGAGGGGCGTGTCTTGTAACAGGTGGATATATGGGTCATGTGTTGTGCCGCGCGGCATGGAAAAAACACCCTAAATGTTTGGTCAGAAGGCGGTGGTTAAAAACAGTTTTTTTGACCACGTTATGTATAGTTTTCGTTGTCACAAAAATAATTTTCGTTTGCTTTTGGATGTAGTATTAATTAAGGAAACAATTTGGAAAGAATTTGAGTCATAAAATAAAAGTTATAATTTCTTAAAGTGTGGGAGCGAAATTTTGTAAGACGTGCGTAAAACACACCACCACCTGAACACCACGGCTTTTAACAAGAAAAGCCGACACATTTAAAGTCAAAAAACTGGATGGAAGAAGATAAATAGAAGTTGTCTTCAAAGGAACCAAAAAGCTCACACAAGGAGAAGTGTCTGCGGTTTGTGAGTACCGGATTTCATTCATTTCTTGTGTTGGAAAGAAAGGAGCCGCCGCGCTCCGATTCAAACAAAGAAGCGCAGCAGCGCGCATGCATTCAATTAAAGTGGATATTGTTGCTTGCCTTGGGTCAAAATATCGTGATGCAAAGTTGGAATTCAATGTGAATAAATTGTATACACCTGCACGATATGATGTCTGTCACTGGAAAGACTGATGAGACGCTGCTGATAAAAACTATCGCATCGCGCCGCGGAAAACTTGGCGTTTTGACGCGCAAAAAGAATGAAATTAATAATCTGTTGGAAGCTGGGGAAAATAAAGAGACAATCAACAAACATGTTGAAGCTTTCAATAATTGTTTGGGAGAGTTTATGGAGTTGCAAGTGGCTGTACAAAACCTCCTTTCAAATGAGGAAGAAAAGGAAGCGGATCATACGGACTGGTATGAGCCTAAATTAATCCATTTTCGAGACTTCTTATTTGGTATTAAAAAATGGGTGGCTGGTGAAGTTGATACAGAAAAAGACAAAAATGAGGTTGGAGAGGAGCAAGAGGACCAAGAAGAAGCAAATGCATCATTGCTGGGACCGGATGATAGTGCGTCCCAGACCAAAAGGCCTTTAAGCAAGGCTCCAAGCAAAGCCGCAAGCCTCTCCAGCGCATCCTCATCGTCCCGTGCGTCTAATGCTTGCTTAAAGGCTAAGGCAGAACGAGCTGCTTTAATGGCTAAGGCTAAAGCTCTGGAAACAAAACATGCTCTTGACCTGGAAAAAGCTCAGTTAAAGGCAAGGATGGAAAAGCATGACGTGCAGGCTGAGCTGGCTGCAGCAGAAGCCAAATTAAATGTTCTCATGGAGAACGAATTATCACAGACTAGTGCTGTACAACCACCCTCAGCATTAAAGGAACAATTAAAAGTCTCACAACCTTCAACATCAAAGCAACCAAAATCGGAAATACTAACACCAATACGCCAGTTTGAAATTACTGGAACATCTACAGAGTACAAAATTCCAGTAACATCTAAAAAATCTCAAAATCCTCAAACTTCTCAGCAACAAAATATCTCCCATCAAGCTACACCACACAAAGCAAAGGCTAAAACCAAACACCTGAGTTATGATCAAGAGGATGAGGATGGATGCTCTATTTCAAATAAAACCACAATGGATGAAAGTTTCTTCTCTGATGTATTAAAGAGACAAAATGAAATAACTGGACTACTTGTAAAGCAACAACAGGCAGCTCTTCTCCCCACCAGAGAAATTCCTATATTTGACGGTGACGCTCTGCAGTACCGACCATTTATAAAAGCATTTGAGCAAGGCATAGAATGCAAGCTGGATGATGTTCAAGATAAATTGTTCTATTTGGAGCAGTACACAAAGGGAGCTCCCAATCAGCTGGTACGCAGTTTTCTTCACATGGACCCCAACACAGGTTTCAGAGAAGCAAAGGAACAACTTGAGTGGCATTTTGGGAATGAAATGAAGTTAACATCAGCACACATTGACAAGGTCCTGCATTGGCCTTCAATAAAGGCGGAGGATGGACCAGCACTGAGGTCTTATGCGCTGTATCTGCGAAGCTGTTTTAATATTATGAAAGAGGTGAATTTTATGGAAGAACTGGAAACACCATCTCACTTGAGGACAATTATATCAAAACTACCCTTTAAACTCAGAGACAGATGGAGAACAATCAGTTGTGACATTCAAGATAAGAGCAAGCGACGAGCTAAGTTCAAAGATCTTGTGGAATTTGTGGAAAAGCAGTCAAGAGTTGTGCTGGATCCCTTTTTTGGAGATATACTAGACATGGCTAGTGGGAAAGGAACAAAAAGGCCAGCACAAAAATCCTCCTTTAAGCCACCCAGTAGAGGGAGTAGTTTTGCTACTGCTGTTGCAACAATCTCAGAGAGAACAGAGCAGGATGAAAGTAAAAAAAGCAAACCCAAAGTCAACCATGTGGAGTTGAAACAAGATACTTTACATCCTCTTGACAAGCCCTGCCTTTACTGCAGTAAAAATCATTCCCTGGAGTTTTGTGTTGCCCTAAAAAATAAATCTAACAAAGAGAAAGTCAAATTCATTAAAAGTAAAGGTCTATGTTTTGGATGTTTTGGAAAGGGGCACATGAGCAAGTTCTGTAAGAACCGAATGACTTGTCAAATTTGTCATCAAAATCATCCAAGTTTACTGCATATTGACAAGAAAGAGAAGGTGGAAATGCATTGCAACACAAAGAAATCTGGAGAAGCAGCAAAGGTCACATCAAGCCTAGTGTCCCTGGATGCTTGTAGCCACACTGGGGCCGGTAATAGTGAATGCAAGTTGTCCATCGTGCCGGTTCAAGTGAAGCTGTGCAAAGGTACCAAGATAGTACAGACATATGCTTTCCTTGATCCTGGAAGCACTGCAACCTTTTGTACAGAGGAGCTAATGATGGAGCTAAACACTACTGGAAAAAAGGTGAAAGTTCTTCTTAAAACTATGGGGCAGGAGAAGCCTGTGCCTAGTTTTAGAATTTCTGGTATGGAAGTGGCAGCACTTAAAGGAAGTGAATTCTTAAAATTACCAGACGTGTTCTCACAAATGTCTATTCCTGTTACAAAAGACAACATCCCTACAGAGGAGGACCTCAAAGAGTGGCCCTATCTGAAGGAAGTTGAATTGGAATCAATCAACGCAAGCATTGGGCTACTGATTGGTGCAAATGCTCCAAGAGTATTGGAGCCATGGAAAGTTATTAATAGCGATGGTAATGGACCATTTGCTGTGAAAACCATGCTAGGGTGGGTAATTAGGGTAATTAATGGCCCCCTTGGTAACAGAGAGGACAGTGACACAAATTGTTGTTATACTGCACGAGTTAACAGGATAGCCATAGCCAACTTGGAGGAGCTCCTAACCCAACTGTATAACCAAGATTTTGCTGAGCAGCATTATGAACAAAAGGAAATGTCATTAGAAGACAAGAAGTTCATGAAAATTGCTTCAGATTCCGCAGTGCTTAAAGATGGCCACTACTACCTCAAATTGCCTTTTCGGGAGCTAAATGTGGTCATGCCAAACAACAGGCATATGGCACTGCAACGAGCACAACAGCTGCTGAAAAGGTTCAAACGAGACCAAGCATTCCTGGAGGAATACCAAGCATTTATGCAGGATGTTCTGGCAAAAGGATATGCTGAGGTTGTACCATCAGAGCAGCTGGTGACCGAAAGTGGCAAGGTGTGGTATATACCACATCATGGGGTCTACCACCCACGCAAAAAGAAATTGCGTGTAGTGTTTGACTGTGGAGCTACATTTCATGGAACTTCTCTTAATGGAGAATTGCTGCAAGGTCCAGACTTGACTAACAAGTTGATTGGTGTGATGCTAAGATTTCGTCTTAATCCTATTGCTCTGATGACAGATATTGAGGGCATGTTCCACCAAGTGAGGGTTGCGAGAGAGGATGTTGATTTCTTGCGCTTTCTCTGGTGGCCAAATGGAGACATTGCTGAAGAATGTGTGGAGCATAGGATGTTGGTTCACATTTTTGGAGCCGTATCCTCACCTAGCTGCGCCACATTTGCTTTGCTGATGACGGCAGAGGACAATAAGGACAAATATCCAGCTGAAGTGGTGGACACAGTAAGACAGAACTTTTATGTGGATGACTGTCTGAAGTCAGTGAGTTCTGTAGAGCAAGCGGTGCAGCTGTATGAGAACCTCAAAGAGATGTGCAGTAAAGGAGGATTTCACCTGAATAAATGGTTAAGTAACGATCGCTCGGTCCTTGCCAGAATTCCTGAGGAAGAAAGAGCCAAAGAGGTCAAGACCCTGAATCTTGACAGGGATAAGCTTCCCATGGAAAGGGCCCTTGGAACTCAGTGGGATATTGAGCGTGACATCTTTACCTTCAATACAGTTCTAAAACCTCAACCAATGACAAGACGTGGAATTCTGTCAGTTGTAAGTTCTGTCTATGACCCCTTAGGGTTCTTAGCACCAGTTGTACTATCTGCCAAGCAGATCCTGCAGGAGTTGTGCAAGGCCAAGCTTGGGTGGGATGAGAATATCCATGAAAAACATTTTGACAGATGGCAAAGATGGTTGAGTCAACTGGTTCTGTTGGATAACTTTTCTGTGAGCAGATGCATCACACCTCCTGGGTTTGGTGAAATTTCATCCACACAGCTGCATCACTTTTGCGATGCGAGTGAGGTTGGCATGGGAACAGTGTCGTATCTCAGACTGGCTAACTATAAAGACGAAGTGCATGTTGCTTTCATCATGGGAAAAGCAAAGGTTGCACCTCTCAAGCAAACCACTATTCCCAGATTGGAGCTGGCGGCTGCAGTCCTGGCAGTAAGAATGGATAGGATGCTGAAAACAGAGCTGCAAATTCAGTTGGATGAGTCAGTATACTGGACCGATAGCCAGTCTGTCTTGAAGTACATTGTAAGCACAACAGCAAGATTTAAAACCTTTGTTGCAAATAGAGTCTCCATGATACAAATGTTGTCTGAAGTGACACAATGGAATTACATCAGCTCAAAGCTTAATCCTGCAGACATAGCATCACGTGGCTTGCAGACGGACGCCTTCCTTCAGTCCAAAACTTGGATCCATGGCCCCGAGTTTCTAAAGAGACCTCAGTCTGAATGGCCAGGACATGAAAAGGAACTGGACATGATCTCTTTCGATGATCCAGAGGTGAGGAATGTAGTTTCAGTCTATGTTGTTATGCTACAGCCCCATGAATCTCCCTCTGCAACACTCTTAAATCACTTTTCCAACTGGATGGACTTAAAAAGAGCAGTAGGATGGATCCTCAAATATAAACAGCTGCTGAAACAACTGCATCAGGAAAGACTCAAGGCCATTACCACACATCAAGCCTCCAGCCAGCAAACTGATGAAGTAGCAAAGCATTTGCAGCAGTTTAAAGCTAGCCTAAAGATCCACAGACTTACTATAGAAGACATGGCTAATGCTGAAAAGGCCATCATCAGCTTTGTACAAAGACAAAGCTTCCCTGAAGAAATGGCTTCATTGGAAAAGGGCACAGTAAAAAGGACAAGTCCCCTGGTCAGGCTCGATCCAGTGATAGTGGAGGGTGTCTTGAGAGTGGGTGGGAGGCTGAGCAGAGCATCTCTCCCAGAAGAAGTAAAGCACCCCGCGATATTGCCCAAAACTGGCCACATCTCGCAGCTTATTCTTCGCTATATTCACGAAAAAATTGGCCATAGTGGGCGAAGTCACATGCTCTCCACTCTTCGTCGAAAATATTGGATACTCCACGCCAATGCAGCAGCAAGAGCAGTCATCAGGAAGTGCATGATCTGCAAACTTCAGCGTCAAAGTGCAGGCGAACAAAAAATGGCGGATCTTCCAATTGACCGTGTCTCAGCAGATCTCCCCCCATTCACTTATGTCGGAATGGACTACTTTGGACCCATTGATGTGAAACGGGGTAGGACTACAGTAAAAAGATATGGAGTCATATTTACTTGTTTGGCATGTCGGGCAGTTCACCTAGAGGTGGCACATGCCCTTGACACGGATGCCTGCATAAATGCTCTGAGGAGATTCATATGCCGAAGAGGACAAGTAAAGGAAATAAGATCTGATAATGGAACTAACTTTGTGGGCTCAAATCGAGAACTAAAAGCAGCCCTTCAGGAGCTCAACCAGGACAAGATGCAAAAAGTACTTCTGCAAGAAGGGATAAAATGGACCTTTAATCCTTCCCATGGAGCGCATCATGGAGGAGTCTGGGAACGCCTTATACAGCAGGTCAAAAGAGTTCTTTACTCAGTGCTGACGCAGCAGACTTTGGACGATGAGACTCTTCAAACGGCTATGTGTGAGGCAGAAGCTATACTCAATGACCGTCCCATCACCCCATCGAGTGATGACCCTAATGACCTCGAAGCTCTAACACCCAGCCACATCCTCCAGCTTAAAGGCAAACCAATACTGCCACCTGGCTTGTTTAAAAAGGAGGACTCGTATATTCGTAGACGATGGAGGCAAGTACAATACATCACCGACTTGTTTTGGAAAAGGTGGGTCAGGGAGTATCTGGCTATCATGCAGGAGCGCCAGAAATGGCACAAGCCCCGCAGAAACTTCACCGTTGGAGACCTTGTACTTTTGATAGAGGAAACTTCACCAAGGAACTCATGGCTCAAGGGACGAATTACAGAGACAATGATGGACTCCAAAGGGCAGGTTCGTCGTGTTCGGCTCAAGACCAAGACGTCTGTGTTGGAGAGACCCATCACAAAGCTGTGTCTCTTATTGGAGGCGGAGTGAGGCTTCCATAGTCTCCCCTTCTGGAGTCTGCCCCGACTCTACACTTATACTGATATTGCCCCATACATATGCATACACAAAACATTGCGACATTGCCACGTGGCAGTGTGAAGAGCTGATGGACTCAAACTCACTTTTGCTTTCCTTTTTTTTTTTGAAATGGACTGATCATGCTAGTAGTCTCTTGGACTCGCTCACAGACTTTTATTATTGAATCTATATCAGACTATCAATATAAAAATGTTCATGAAATGTTAAAAAAGGGGGCTTTGTTACTGTAATGTGTAATAACGGCTTTTTGTATTTATTGGATAATTGGTAATTAAGTATTACAATTAGGGGCTGGTATGTGGCAGCCGTTAAATGTAAATCGTGATTGAATTGATTGTGTGTTTAAAGTAATCATTTATTCTGCTTATGATGATCTAGGTTATTGCTGAGAGTGAATGGTATTTTTGTTTCGTTCAGGATTTCTCTTATTTCCTGTGGACAGGTCACCAGCGAGGGGCGTGTCTTGTAACAGGTGGATATATGGGTCATGTGTTGTGCCGCGCGGCATGGAAAAAACACCCTAAATGTTTGGTCAGAAGGCGGTGGTTAAAAACAGTTTTTTTGACCACGTTATGTATCGTTTTCGTTGTCACAAAAATAATTTTCGTTTGCTTTTGGATGTAGTATTAATTAAGGAAACAATTTGGAAAGAATTTGAGTCATAAAATAAAAGTTATAATTTCTTAAAGTGTGGGAGCGAAATTTTGTAAGACGTGCGTAAAACACACCACCACCTGAACACCACGGCTTTTAACAAGAAAAGCCGACACAGCTGGTATGGAACTCCATTTGGTCCTGGAGCTGAAGCTGCCCTTGCCTTCCTCCTCAACCTCGCTCCACCTTGGAGGACTGTCATCCAGCTGGTGTTCTGGTAGGGGAATGGGTGGCATATCTGGTGGTATCTCCCTCTGTTCAAATCTTTGGCTGTCTGTGTGAGTGGTTTTAAGGTGGTCTTCCAACTCCCTCTTTGGCACCTTGAGTGACCCGCTCTTTTCCTTTGTGAAGAGTCCTTTCACAAATCTGAAGGGGTCCTTGTAGAAGGATGTTCTTGTCCTTTCCTTTCTATTGCGTTGAATCCTGAGGTTTTCAGCTCTCTGCAGTCTTCCCAGGCATCTCTTCAGGTCTGTTTGCAGGAGGTCAATGCCCGCTCTTTCCTCCGGTAAGGCTCTCTTCCATTGCTTCCTCAAATCCCTTCTCTCTTTGACCAGGTACTCGATTTCTTTCTGCCTTCTGGACTTGGGAGGCGTTGTTGGTGGCATATCCTTCTTCTTTGTCTCTTTTGTTCCAAATCCCTCTGCTCCATAGGTGTAGATCAGATCTCCCATCTTCTCCAGTTTCTTCTCCGCTGTTCCTTTAAGTCCGTCCAGGATCTTGATCAGGTCTGCATCGATTGTAGCCCACTCTTTCTTGCTGCTGGACTTTGGCCACTTCACGTGAGGTCTGTGGCCTTGCATATTCTTCTCCAACGCAGGTTGCAAGTGGCTTGGTTCCAAGTTCTCTGATGCTGTGCTTGAATTGCTTTCAGTCTCTGGAGTACTGATGTTCGGTGGACTGTGGGTTAGATCCTGCCACCGAGCTTCACTCGCCTGACTTGATCTTTCTCTCAGAAGATAGTGATCAATGCGAGGTCCTGGCCTCATTTTCTTCAAGCACTTCATCCGCCCTTGATGTATTTTTAGACCTCTGATGGAGGTTATTTTGGACCAGCCACAGCTACATACTTGGAGCTCTTGTCCTTCAGCCGACGTTGCTTGTTCTGTGCTGATTATCTGTTTTGTCGTCGTGTTCGTTCCAGGGTCAGTTACCGGGTTGTCAGCCGATGAGTCATCTTCCGCCCCCGCTCTCGCAGACTCTAGGGGTGTTTTTCTCTTTGGACTTTTAGTAGCAATGAGGGGTGGCCGTTGTCTGCTTGTAAAGCGACGGAGCCTGCTGTCACGGATAGCTAGTCCGTGACAGCCCTGTTGGGGTCTTTTCCTCCTGTCAGCTGTCTTTCCAAGCCATCACATGGTCTTTCCCTAGTTGTCAGCTGCTCTTTCGCAGCAGTCACTGGATTTCTCCAGATTATCAGTTGAGCTCATAGGACTAGATATTACAATCCCTTAGATTGATCAGCACTTGGAATCGAGTGGGGGAGGGGGTGGTGGTAAACGCATCACTGGGGTCATCAGGTGGGCACCCCCCTTCACTGGTGTTTCGTTGATAGGCCCACGACACCTCCAGAGGGCTCAACGGCGACACCTGGCGTCCCAGGTGTGCCCCCCTCTGCTTTTACCCCTAGGTGGGCAGCCCAGTTGGGGTCCTTTCTCTTAATCCTAGCCATCTGCTGCTTCGTTCAGCAGCCTCTGACAATGATTTGACGGCTCGTCGGAAGGCCTGTCCTCGTATTCCCATTCCCTTTAGAAGCCTGGTTGTGGACGTGGCAACGAAGCCTCTGCACCCAACCTCAACTGGAAGCACCCGGGCACGCCAGCCACATTGCTCCGCATCAGCTGCTATGTCCGCATACTTCAATCGTTTCCGCTCATAGGCTTCACCAACTGCTGCCTCTCATGGTACAGTTAGCTCAACAATGAGCACAACCTTCTGGGAGCTTGACCACATGACCAGGTCCGGCCTGAGACTAGTTGTTAGAATCTCAGACGGGAAGAGGAACTTCCGGTCTAGGTCAACCTGCATCCTCCAGTCCCAAGCAGGGTCTAGAAGGCTTGCCTCCACTCTCGCAGATGGTTTTGCTGGGAGTTGTCCTGCTCTTATGAATGCAGTGGTGTTTGGGTGTCCAGGCATTAGGGGAGGGAAGCCATTGTTGGTAACTAATTACTTTATATATGCAGTAATTGGAAAAGTAATTCAATCACTTTTTTAAAGAATCAACTAGTAACTGATTACTAACTTTCAGTAACAACACTGGTAAAATATAAGAGAATGAATTCAAATGGATGTGTTCATAATATAAACAGTATAAGCAGTGTGCAATAAATAATAATAAAGTTTTGTATTAATGTAACATGTTAGATCAAAAATCACAGATGTGCCAGTTTGATCCGTTCTTCACATAATTTGGTACGCAGCATATTTAGATGATCCTGAACCAAACGTGTGCATTAGTTTGTGGATATCACTCTCCTTCTGTCTGTAACTGACCTGATGAACTTGACATAACTCTTCAACACTGAACTGGATTGAAACAAATGTGTGATGTTGTACATACAACTGCACTGCACAGTATGAAACATGATGTAATTCAGCCACAGGGGGCGCTACAGTAACAATATAACATGATGATAACATGAAACCTGGTTCACAGGTTCTCCATGAACATGTTCACAACAGACTGAAGCCTTGTGGTCACAATATGTTCTAGTTTTCTACTGTTTGTCTCTGAGTTTACATGTTTGTGTTCACTGTTACAGATGAATGTAGAACCAGTGGAACCAGTGAAACCAGTAGAACCAGTGGAACCAGTAGAACCAGTGGAACCAGTAGAACCAGTAGCACCAGTGGAACCAGTGAAACCAGTAGAACCAGTGAAACCAGTGGAACCAGTGGAACCAGTAGAACCAGTAGCACCAGTGGAACCAGTGGAACTCAGGGAGGCCCTACAGGAACTGAAGGATTTGATGCCAGATGACTGTTTTCAGTGTATGTTCAATTATTTACAATTATTATTTGCTGTCTTATTTTATTTAATTTTTACAGACAGTAATGTATATAAATGCTTCTATAACACTTAATATATTAGTAACAGTGATTAATTGTTCATTTTGTAGCTGCTGAACGTTTGATGAATGACTGCATCATCAAGCCCCTGACTGACGTGCAGGACAAGCTTTTGGAGTTCTTTACTCTTTTGAAGAAACAACTCATGTCTGACAAAGGTTATCTATCATATATTTAATATTTTATATCTTCAACACTCCTGGACAGCACTCTCTCATTTGCACCACATATTCAAAACATCACCCGGACTGCATTTTTCCACCTCCGTAACATCTCCAGACTCTGCCCATCACTTTCTCAATCCAGCACTGAAATCCTGGTTCATTCTTTTGTCACATCCCGCATTGATTACTGTAACGCACTTCTCACTGGACTTCCAAACAAACTCATTAACAAACTGCAAATGATTCAAAACTTAGCTGCCCGGATCATCACCCGCACTAAATCATCTGACCACATCACCCCTGTCCTCATCCACCTACACTGGCTCCCCGTTCAACAACGCATCCAATACAAAAACCTCCTACTCACCAATAAAGCTCTGCATAACTCAGCTCCAACCTCCGTGACCTCCGTCAGGAATACACTCCTTCCCTCACCCTCCGTTCATCCTCTACTGGACTCTTATCCACTCCCACATCTCGCCTCAGTACCATGGGTGCCCGAGCCTTCAGCTGCTCAGCACCCAGGCTCTGGAACTCTCTCCCCCCACACATAAGACAGTCAGACTCTATCACCTCATTTAAAACACACCTCAAAACTTACCTGTTCAAACTTGCATACTCAATATAATCGGACTTCATGCATCTCACCTGTTTGTTCTCTTTCTTTTTTGTATATACTGACGTGTGTTTTCTTTCTTTTATATATTTTTTATTTATTTGATGCTATTGTTGATTTTATCTCTTGTAAGGTGACCTTGAGTGTCATGAAAGGCGCCTCCAAATAAAATGTATTATTATTATTATTATTATTATTATTATTATTAACACTGAAGAAACAGTCACATGACTCTTCTGAATATACTGTTACAGACACACTGAACTCATGAGTATCTGAATGTTACAGAAGGAACTAGACGATAGTGGATCCAGATAACGCTGCTGTATTTTTTTATTGTTTAGAAGATGATTTAGATGAACAAACAAAGATAAAATAGTTTTGTTTCTCTGCTTCGTTTTGTTCCTGCTGTCTGCAGTAATCCTGGAAATGTTTGTTTTTCAGTTGAAGTTCTTCCACAGAAAGTATAAAATGTTAAATGTTTGTAGTGTTTCTGTTCATTTGGTCTTTGATTCTTTTCACAGTTCTTACAGAACAGACGTGTTTCACACAGCATTTGATCAAATTTAGAAACAGAGGAATCAAACTGGACCTTCATCCAGTAACAGTAACTGACTGACTGACAGAAGATCAAAACATTGACAGACACTGAATTCTACTTTGTTTCTCTTTAGAAAAGATCAAAGATCTGCAGGAGATTCAATCACAGTCCAGACAGACAGGTGAGTGTCTTTTTATTGGGTTCATTCATTTTATAAATGCAGAAACGTTAACAATGTGTTCACTAGCATGAACCACGCCCTAACAATGTGTAGTTTAAAGATTTAATGGAATTGAGCAGCTGTTGAATGTTGAGGATAGATCCATGAATATGGGTGAAGGTAGCAGGAAGATGTCATCTGTTAGGCCCGTCTGGGAGGATGTACTGGAGACCAGGCGGAGGGAGACTCAGTGTGGGGGTTCTGTTTCAGGCATATTTCTGCCTGAGCTGATCGATGGCCCCCCAGACAGCACCTAGAATTAGACGTATGAAAGGTATGCACCGGATTGAAGGGATGAGATTAGGGCATGTAGAGATGAGGAATGAAGGGATGTAGGGATGAGAGTAGGGATGAGGGGGTGAGGGATGAAGGATGAAGGGAGGGTCGAGAAATCTGAGACAAACCGGGTAGGAAGGGTTGACCCGGTATAAGTAGGCTTGGCAGATGATTAGAGGTGTGGTTGAGGCATGGTTGAGGTTTGGTTCTGCTCCTGAACCTAAGTTAACAAGTTCACTACATTTCACTAGCATGAACCATGCCACAACAATATGTAGTTTAAAGATTTAATGGAATTGAGCAGCATATTTCTGCCTGAGCTGATCGATTGCCCCCAAAAGAGTTGGATTTGAATGAACGGATTTCAATGTGAGCTCTAATTCGGTGAGGAAGAAGGGGCTTCGAGAAGAGGCCTTAGTGGCATACCCAGAACTGATGTATTCAGTCAGCGACTCATTTGGGCTGAGATGAATTGGAGGCAGAAGAGTAAATATGGAGAGCGATTTGAATGATGCGGTAATGTGGACGGTTTTGTAAGGTTGACCGGTGCTTAAAGAAATTAAGGCTGATGAGGTCAGGGCAGATTTGTATAACCTTGAGAATCAAAAGCCAATGGATCATGGATGCTAGGGTCAAGTACACTGTAGGGAATATGTAGACTGAACATGGTGAAGGGCATATTCTGAGAAGGAAAGAAATGAATGCTGAGAGTTTAGCTGAGAGCTGGTAGCTGTTTATACAAGCCTTGTATTGGGCAGGTAACATGAGAATGAGAGGTTGAAGGACAATGTAAGCCGGTGACTAGATTGATGAAGTCATAGATTCCTGCCAAGTTGGTCTGGATAGTTGAGGACCAGATGTTTTATGGAATGAACATGGGTGAGAATTCGCAGGCAGACATGATGACCAGAAAGGGAAGAGGTGGTGGTAGTAGTAGGGAGGTTTAATATGCCTTGAATTAATTACAGCCAGTTAGGTAGACAGTGAATGCTTGTGATGAGACTGTTCAGGATGAATTCTACTGAAGCGTTAGAGGGGTTTGCCAGCTGTGAAGCTAAATGAATGTAGTGGCTGAATGAATGTAGTGGCTGAATGAATGGGCGCCGATTGAAGATTCGTTTCTGGGCCCACGTGTCTGAATTTCAGGAATGAGAATCTAGACAGTGAAACCATGATGAGGGCTGCTCAGAGGATGAACTGCTGTTATCAGGGTGGATAAGTATGGATTATTTATTTGACCAATCATGCCCCCAAAGAATGGTGGCTGTGAAGAAGGGCTACAGCTTGCTCCAGCAGTACTCTGAGTCAAGAGATTTGAACACTGTGAGCTGATCAGAGGTGGAGCATCTCCCCCGTGGTAGTCACAGAACCTATGGAAGGAGCCGTGTCCATGTACAGTTAGATGTCCTCAGGAGGGGCTATGACTGTGCATGTTGTGGCCAGGTGGGAGGGGGCTCCGCATAATTCGCAGGAAAGGGACGTGCGGGCTGCAAATATACAGCAGTATAGCTCAGAATCTAGGGTGCCCCAGTATGTTCCCTGATTGAACTGTTGGATACGTCCAGCTGCCTGGTTGGTGAAGTGCACATGATAGGTGTAAAATCCTGTGCCTCCGAAGCGTAGTGCCATGTCAAGGAATGATGGAAAGATAGTCATAAAAGGATAGAGCAGTTGGAACAGAATTGGAAAGTTGGAGATCGCTGGGGTTGGCCTGTGTAGGGACCCCTTGGACAGATTGAGGCTCTCCTGCTGCTGCAGTGGCATGAAAGTGAGTAACAGAAGTCGTGTTACTGGGAGCAGCTGAGGGAAGGCTAGAGGAAGGGATGATGAGATGAAAGGATGTATGTGCTTGGGGATTTTGTGCAGCCTGCAAAGACAGGGATGAGAAGAGAGTTGAAATGACTTGTAATAAGTCAGAGACAGAGGGAGCAGACACAGGAGGACATACGACCTGGCCCCCACCAGAGGGAGCTGCTGGTATGGGCTGTGGCTGAGGTGGAGATGGTCCAGTGATGTCACGTCTGGCGTCAGTGGCAGTGGGTGGCTCAGGTGTGAAAACTCAGGTATGGCATCTGTTGCTGCTGAAAACAAGTGGAAAAGTGTGGTTTTGTTTGCGTTGTGGTGGAACGAGATGCTCCTCAGGAAACGTTGGAAGCGACGGTCCATCCTTTGATGTCGGGCTCGGCTGGAGGTGCGCCTCAGGTGAGCCGTGGTGAAGCACCGGGAGCTGGGAGCCTTGGTGGTGGGGTCGGCTGCTGGTGGTGAGAGGGCTGGAGTCGTCTCCTGCGACCCTGTCCACGTTGTCTGGTCCTCACTGGAGGAGGAGACCTGTGGGTCCCGGCAGATGGAGTCAGGGAGATCTTGTTGGTGTAGCTTGGATGGATATGCCGGCTGAGCTGGGGTACGCTGACTACAGACTGCAGGTGTCTATGGCGGCAAGTATGGATGGTGTCTGGATGATGCTGAGAGACTGGTGTACCCGAGGAAAACAGATCATCAAACGTGTCAGCGTCGAAATAGGGCTGATAGATGAACAGGTCAGGATCTATGTTAAGTAGCTAGTCTTGCGTTCGCCTTGTCGAACATATTGTTTTCTGTGGCAATATGCGATCTGTCTGAGCTCCAGAAATCTGAGACGGACCGGGTAGGAAGGGTCGACCCGGTATAAGTAGGCTTGGCAGTTTGGTTGAGGCGTGGTTCTGCTCCTGAACCTAAGTTAACAAGTTCACTACATATCATCTTTCAGCAGAGAAACCTTCATCTTCATCATCAAGTTCATGGCTTCCAGGTTACAAGGTGAAGGTGTACTCAGTGGTCACTGGTCAAACCTTTGGAGCCCATCAAGTCCTACTGGACAAATCGATGAATATTAAATGGACGGCAGTTACCATGGAAACCACCAGAGACCTGCAGGAAAGCCACGTCATTATCGCCTTCTGTCCAATCACATCTCGTGTTGGATCAGATGTGAAGGCAGCCATGACAGACATTACAGGTGAAGGAAAGACTTGTTGTTTCTAACTTGTTCTGACTGAAATCTGTGCAGCTCAGACATCATGTTCAGATCAGATTCTGCAGATCAACACTCAGAACCAGAGTTCATGTTCAGTCTGAAGCTTCTTCCAGTCAGGATGAACATCACAGACATTACACATTTTAACACAAAAGTCAAACTTCACTCTGAGCTGCTACAGTCCACATGGAGCTTTGGTTAACAATTACTGTGAAGGTTTTTAAGCAGGATATTACTCCAAATTAACCACAGTTTAAACCTGTTTTCATGTTAACAACGTTTCTGTTTTCAGTCAGTGTTTCATTGTGTTGAAGGCATTTCTTTCCTCAAAAAACATTTTTAATGCAGATTAAAATGTCTGATTAAGGGAATATTATGAATCCAGCAGCAGGATGTTTTTGTTCCTGTACATGATCCAATCAAAAAGGAGTTCACAAACTGCAGAGGGAACCTTTAACTTTCATTTATGGATATTGTATCAATAAAAAGGTAATACTACTACTAATAATAATTGTAACATACTAGACTTGCAGGCAGCTATAAAAGGATCCAAACACTCCAATGTAATTCTGATCCAAAGCTTCATTGACTCAGTTAGTAAGTGAAATAAGCTCAGATGACCTCAGACAGTTCACACTGCCAGGAAATGATGAAGGCTTGAACCACAAGGACTGATTAATCTCATTTAATATCTTTCAGCAGTTCACACTGGATATGCAGACTAGATTGCTTGTAGCTTGTTTACATGAGATACAACAATTTTCTTAAAATGACATCACACAAACAAAAAACAAAGTCATGTGACTCACAAACAAATATGAGGAAGCACCAGAGCCGTCAGGGTGAAACATTCTGCGGAGGGGCTGCTGTGTTCGGCTGACAGGATGTACCACTCTGTTTGAGGAGGGAAAAAAAGCTTCTTTTTGGTTTATAACAGCGGTTGGCATCCACAATTTTAGGTGCATTACTGCCTCCTTCTGCTCCGGAGTGAGGAGCAGAGATTAAATCCTACATATTAATACTGTCTGTCTAATAAACTCAGTGAAAACTCTGCTGCTCCAGTTCATTAAAGTTTTAATGCTGAGCTCCTGAACTTCCTGAATTCTTCCTTCATATATTGTCTGTCTTGATCATACTTAGTACAATCTATGCTTGCATGCATAATATTCTCTTCAGCCAGCTGGAAAAAAATATGTGTATATATATGTATTGGCAACGGCAATCGACTACAATGAGTTGGAAATATCGGCATAACCGTTATCGGCAAAAAATCCAATATTGTGCATCACTAGTTATTATTATTATCTCCTGTTAGCATTGTGTGTGTATGTGTCTGTTATTAATTGATAATGAAAATGGTTATTTGAAGCCACAGAAAACAAAGTTCCTCTGGTTCCACAGAACTTGAGCCTTTGGTGGAAACGAGGCGTAAACCTGCAGAAGCAGTGTTCAGTTTTTATGTTCCACATATCTGAACAGGTCTGCTGCAACTCTAAGTTCTTTCAGGCTCAAGACTTATTATTATTTATTCAAATCTAAGCCTGTTTTTATTCTATACTCATGTTTGTGTTTCTATTCAAGTACAAGTTTCAGATCTGTAAATCCACAGATCAATGTATGATCACAGTCCTCTTGTTAAGGTCTTCAGTCTAAATGGAGCCAAAGTCAAACCAGAACTTTCAGGTTTTAATGCTGAAGTTAGAAAACCTTGTTCAAATTCACACTGACATTTATAATAATGCAAATGACTAAAAATATTAAAACCTTACTCAACAGAACGTGATGGTTCTCTCCGTTTGTCAAGACGAGGATTGTGGGAGTCAAAACTAAACCTGGAGAACCTGGTGTCTCAGATCCCTCCACATTAACTCTATTTACTGTCCACCTCTTTATTTGAGGGTCTGAACCCACTCAGGGTGTAAATGTATCCTCTACATGAAGCCTCATGAACACTCCTGTCTGCTAACAATCCCACAATGCAATGTGTCGCATTTTATAGATGCGAACATTGTTTCTTCCCGTTAAAGGGGAGTTTTTCCTTCCTGCTGTCACCAAGTGCTGCTCATGGGGGGAACTGTTGGGTTTCTCTTTCTGTAAATTAAAGAGCGTGGTCTAGACCTGCTCCATGTAAAAGTGCCCTCAGATGACTTTATGTTGTGATTTGGCGCTATATAAATAAAATTGAATTGAATTGAATTGATTGTGCAACTCTGAAGCTGTGAGTGATGAAGCAAACTGATCAGTGATGTTTGATTGACTCATTGACCCGTTGTAAATAGTGACACATACAGTAATTAGTCATCAAGGTTCAGCTTTACTGTCAGTATTCAGTGAAATAAAAGGAAGTTGTTTCCACCTGCATGTTACACACAGAATATAAAAAGCCAAACATTTTAAATTACAATAAAACAACACAATAACCTAAACCTGTATTATATTTACAACCTCAGCAAGACTTCCATCTAAATGCAGTTTAAATATCACTTCATTAATGACATTTGTTGAGATTAATAAATGACTTTTTAATACATTATTGGTCCAAATATAAGATTTCTTGGTAACACCTCATTTTACGGTCCGCAAATTTTGTGGTAATTAGTAAGTAACGTCTTCTAATTTCTTCTGAAATTTCTTTGAAATTACCCTGAAACTTACCTTCCGTTTTATGGTAATAAGGTGATAATAACCAAGCAACTTATTTGAAATTTTGTAGAAATTACTCCATTATTTACCTCGAATTTCATGGTAAGTAAGTGAGCTGTTGCAGCTTAATATCATAGTAGGGGAGATGTTCAGCCCTTATGTCAGGGAATATATTCGAATATTTTTGAATTCCCAAAAACGAACAGGACAACTTCAAAAGTGCTGTTCAACAGATTGATTGGGATGATCTACTGTTGGGCATAGACCATGAAGAAGACAGTCAAATATTCTCAAAAAAATAGAGAGCATTATTAAAGATTTTAACTCCAAATTTAGGCACAAAACAACAAAAACACTGTCCCTAGGGTAAATGCAGACATTTTAAAACTAATGAAAGAATGGGATCTTGTCTTAAAAACTGCAGTAAAAACTAAGTGGACTCATGACAGACAACACTTTGCTAGTTTAAGGAACAAGGTGGTAAATAAACTAAGAAAAGCAAAGGCAGATATTTCCTGACCATAATAGAAAAGGCAAGATGTAACTTTGAAATGATCTGGAACCAGTTTAAAAAAACTAACAGGACATCACAACAAAGAAAGGAAACAGCTTGAACTTAAAATAAATGGAATGCTTACACACAACTCTGGGGAAGTAGTGGAAGCTCTTAACCACTACTTTATTGATTCTGTAGCTACCATTACACAGTGTTTCTCACCTGAGTACACAAATGTTTGTCCAGCCAATACAATGGAACCAGCTTTCAGCATAAGGAATGTTACTGAATCAGAGGTTGCCAGAATGATTAGATCTATGAAGCCATCCAGAGCAAAGGATATATTTGGTATGGACGCAGTTATGCTCAAAGAGCTCAGAACAACACCAAATGATCCTATTACTAAAATTATTAACCTCTCGATTTCTCAGGGAATGTTTCTGAGTGTTTGGAAGTTGGCTGTTGTTGTCCTAATATTTATATGTGGAGATCCCCTTTCCACCTGCAATTACAGACCTATCAGTATCCTACCTACAGTATCAAAGGTTGCAGAGAAAGTGGTAGTTGAACAAATCATAAGAGTTAGCCTCTTGGCTAACTCTTGGCACATTTACAGAAATGTTTGACTAATGTGCACTGTCCCTGTCAAATAAACAAATAAATAAATAAATAAATTTATTGATTCGAAAGACAGTTAAAATGTTAGATAGTGGAACAGAGAAGCAGATTATTCTTGCCAATGAGAAGAGGAAGTTAATTTAAAGCACTTCTTTTCAGTTATAAACAAGACCTGTTTCTATTTTTACTGCTGTTGCTTTGTAATTACTTCAAACTGAGTGCAGATGTGGAAAGATTGAATATGACATAGTAAAGTCTAAACATAAAACTAGTATTAATGTTGTGTCCTTTCAGAAGTCATTCTGTCTTCAGAGGGCTGAAATTGACAACATCAAAAAACATAATTCCAAGTTGGTTTCATGAGACATATACAGGAAGAAAATCTCTTGGGGCCTTCAACGACACAATAATACTGATTTATTCATTTATTAAACATTCAGAAAGATTATTGAGATCAAACAGCAGCAGTGAACACAAGTCATCACAGTTTCTAACCATTCAAATCTCTCAATTCTGACATCTATTAAATTACTTATAAACATTTAATATTTGCTAGAATTTTCATAATTTCACCTGACAAACTGTTAATTTAACCATTATGATATGTTGCACTGATTCACAATGTGGTGATAGATTAATGTTGCTGTTTCATTTTCACATTCAGCTATATATGTATATATGATGATATGATGCTACTGCTTTCTTTACTACATTCTTGTTGTTGCTCCAAATGCAGCTGTTAAAACCACGATCACCATTTACTGTGTCTCTGTAATTCTTTGTGTATTTGATCGACAGTCTGATAATTTTTGGGACATTTAAGTAATCCTTTCTCTGTCTCGTGGAAAAGAACGTGAACATCCAACACAATGTTGCCGTACACATCAGACCAGCTTCTTCCATCAGTTGAATAGTCGACATCTCGGGTGTGATGCATCAGCACCAGGATCAAAGGTTTCTGACCACAGGAACCTGAAACACCAGAGAAGAACATGAGACTTCTGGTACATTCATGGCTTCATTGACTTATTGTTTCTGCTCAGTTTAAAGATCTGCTATTCTGCCCTTTTTTGACTCATTTCTATAAATACTGAGTCTATTTTAAACATATCTGCATATCTCTAAACCCAGACTCCCCTCTGTCCTCTCAAGCTATTTACTTAAAATCAGCATGTTTACCTGAAGTAAGGTGTGCAGCTGGAGATGTAAGACAGCATATAGTATCTATGAAGCAGAGTCTAATCCTGCTGCTGCACAGCTGAGACGCAACAGGAAGTTTCAGACAGTCTGATTTTCAAATGTAGCTGGAGATGGCCAGATTAGCTTTAGCACAGATATATTATATTCCTTTAGCTGAATAACAAGTGATATTACAGAACGACTCTGACATCATCCGAATCCACATGAATGCATAAATCATCTGTCTGCCACGTTTTCTACGTCAGTGAATTGTGTTAAAATACATAACCTGTTTCCTCCATAAAGACCTGCCAGTGTTTGCATCTCTCTCTCTTGCACACTCTCTGCCACAAGCTGCAAGTTCACATGCAGTTGGTTGGCATTGTTTTTTTATAGAAAGGTTGTAATAAACTGTGGTGTTATTTATGTTGCTTGTAGCTAACTAGTCTGTGATGCCAAGCTGCTCACATCTGCTTGTCAGCCTGTTGTTATTTTTGTTATGTTTACATTTTTATTATCTGCACAGCTGTGTATTTTATTTAGTAGGAGAAAATATGAAAAATATGGTTTTCTGGTCAGTGTCAGACTTTTCATACCCAAATCATGTGACAGAAGTTTGTTTTGTCTTTGCTGGTCAGTCCCTCTCCTGTTCAGAATTACCCTCCAAAGGAAATGAAGACAATAAATCACTAAGACTAATCAAACAGCTTAAAGTCTCCTCACAACTGTTTCCTCAGTTTTCATTGCTGATAAGATATTACTAGTGTAGAGGAGGCTGTGTATTTACAGTAATAATCAGTGTCCTTGTTTTTCATGATTTTGGCAACAGCTTTGGTAACTGCTCTGGTGTTCTGCACTCAGTGTCGGCACTGGGTGACAAACCGTAGTAATAAAGACACTCAGACTGAAGCTTCTCATATTTCTTCCAAACAAATGTTTGTTGTTCCTTCCATAAACTTAAAATGCATCACTTCCTGTGCAGCAGACGATTATCATCCTCATACGTGTTTATAATGTAAAAACTTTAGTGGAGTAATTATAGGTTGAATCACTATTGTATGGGATCAAAAGCAAAATGGACTTTAATGTGGACAAGTTACAAGTTATTACTTAAACTGTAAGGAGCCACGGCGTTTCACTGTTGTATAAAATGTTGAAACTACAGGAAAGGTAGTCGTATAATAACAGGAATAAGTTGTTTTGTTCAAAAATGTTAATAGTTTGTTGAATATTTAAAGATTGAATTTGTTCAAAACATGTTTGTGAAGAATGAAAGAAGTAGCTAACTAATTGTTTAAAAAATGTTCTAAAAGTTGACATGAACTATTAAAAAGGGAACAAAATTAAATTTATGCCTTAAACAGAAAGATAATGTAAACAGAAAATAAATATTTTGAACAAAAAACAAACAAAATTGTGTCATCTTAGCTGCAATACATTAAAAGATGGTGACATCCTTTTATCTTAAAAGTTTTTACTTCTGCTGCATTTTATCAGCTCAGAGTGAAATTTGACTTTTGTGTTAAAGTGTTTTTGCTGATGTGACAGATGGAAACATGCTAACAGCAACATATCAGCCTGTTTGAACCAATATGATGACAGAAACAAATAAAAGCATCAGGAGAGCAAGACCCCATCAAAGCTGATCAGATGTGCTGCTGTAATGTCAGCTACAGGTTGGTGCTGCTGTGTACTGCTGAATGTCCATCTCTGTTACAGACCAGATCCATGGTTCACTCATTTCATTCCCCACCTCCCCCTGTGATGTTCATCCTGACTGGAAGAAGCTTCAGACTGAACATGAACTCTGGTTCTGAGTGTTGATCTGCAGAATCTGATCTGAACATGATGTCTGAGCTGCACAGATTTCACTCAGAACAAGTTAGAAACAACAAGTCTTTCCTTCACCTGTAATGTTGGTCATGGCTGCCTCCACATCTGATCCAACACGAGACGTGATTGGACAGAAGACGATGACGACGTGGCTTTCCTGCAGGTCTCCGGTGGTTTCAACATTCTTCAGTTTGTTAAGTAGGACTTGATGGGCTCCAAAGGTTGGACCAGTAACCACTGAGTACACCTTTATCTTGGAACTTAGACCCCATGATCTTGATGATGAAGATGAATATTTCTTTACTGGAAGATGAACACATTGTTAAAAACACGTTATGCAGGATTTATCAGTTGGTGTTTGTAAACAAACAGCATTCAAAGATGAGAGAGCAGCTGTGGTCGAGCAAGCTGTGTGAGCATCAGTGTTAGACCAGCATGTTACTGTTGTAGCTGCTGGAGGTGGAGCTAGTTTACACTACTTTATATACAGTTAGCTAGTTTACTCCACTGGTTCCCAACCTAGGGGTCGGGGCCCTCCAAAGGGTCAGCAGATATATCTGAGGGGTCGTGACATGATTAATGGGAGAGGAAAGAAGAAAAAAATAATTTGACTCATTTTTCTGAACTTCTTTTCTAATTTTTGCTTTTTTTGCAAAATACTGAAGAGTTTTACCTCTTAAGGCCTTAAATGTTTAAAATGTTGTGAGAAGTTTAGAGAGGAAATGTCTCTTTGCTGGAAATGATAACAAAACAGAAACATCTGGAACATGACAAGGACACAAATCTGCACTGATTTATTATCAAATTTTCAAACTCTGGTTTAATCTTAAAAATGTGATTTATAAGATTATGTTATTTTATTTAAAATTGATCTGAAAAGTAAATAAAAATGTCAAATAAATATAATGTATCAGAAGCATAAAGAAAAAAATGATAAATTTAAGTAAAGTTCAAGTCCTCCAAATTGTATTTAAAGGACAGGTTGATGTTTTTACACATCTGTCTTAATTTAACACTGACGTCTCCACATGTTCCTGCTCTCCACACTGATCCTGAAGATATTCTCTCTGAACAACATCACACTGTAACATCTAAAGCTGAAGATAATATGAAACTGAAGAGAAGACAAAACTTTGAATGTACCTGTGTACTGGAGAAGAAGAGTGACACCAACACCAGCAACAAAACCACCAACAAAAGCTAAAACAATCATGGAGTCCATCTTCCACTGATCTTGTCCTTCAGACTCAGACTTGCTCCCTTCTTGGTTTTCTTGTATATTGTTCAGTCTGTGTTTATCTGCTGTGGTGTGAAAGAAACAAGAGATGAGTAAAATGTCGTCCACAGATTTTCTTTTGAGAGATCCTGAAAGCAGTGAGTTGCAGATAACAGCTGGTAAACTGGACATAAATACAGTGTTTGCAGCTCAGTAGAAGATCAGCTGTGAGAACAACAAACTGACGAGGAGGTCAGTGTGTGAATAAATACATGTATGTGCTTCAGTCTGTAACATGTGAGAAAAAAGCCAGTTCCAGAAACAAATCTACACACGACTACCAGAATGTTTCCCTCCACAAGAAGATCTGGAGAAACAAAAAGCTGGAAACTGTGATGTTTGGTGAAGGTGTACAATCCCATGAGATCACTTAAACACTTCAATAAATACATTCATTCATTCTGCTGAAAGTCTCTTACCTTGTTGATCCTTCCTGTTGGATTCTGGACAAAAACATAAAAACAACACGCAGAAATAGTTTCATTAAATCCTCGAACACGACCATCATCAAATATAAATACTCACAATGTTATTACAGGTTTTACTTTTACTTCATGTTCATAAATGTGATACGACTCATTTGTTGAGTCCAGATTAATCAGGATGAACGGTTTGATTAAATCTGAATGTTGACTGATTCAGTCCTGCTGACTGTGAGAATAATCTGCAGAGGTGCTGAAAGGGTTTTTGGGCCCCATGAAAAGATCACAGGCCTCATCAACTCTGCAGAACCGCTGTAACCAAACCTCCAGAACCCATCGACCCATTCAAATTCATACACACAACATTCTGCATACACTGGAATTCACTATTTGATGTGAGACTAATTATATGACTTCATAGGAAATGTGCTAAAGACCATCTTTCACAGTCTAAATGTAATTTTAATTGTAAAATTCTCAAATGGAAAATTCTGTTAACATTAATGAATAACTATGAATAATCATCTCATCAACCAAATTACCTGCTGTTGCATATCACCACCACTAGATGTCAGTAAATAACCATATTCCAGTCTGCATGAACAGCAACAATCTTAATCATGCGGCTTGAAGGAGTTATTTTGACACTGGCTCACACCCTTACAATCTGTTATTTTTATTATTTACACTAACTGAATAATCTTGTTTAATCTAATCTGTTATAATCTTCTTTGTTTAATAATACAATATGCAATAATAAAAGATTGTTATTGTATTTTGTATTATCTCACACCCTTACAATCCGGGGAGGGGGGGGGGGGTGATTAATGATGATGAATGATGAATAATCATCTATATTTAATGATTAATGATGATAAATGATGAGGTTATTACAGTTAGTTTATTATTACTGTTAGTTTTATTATTTACACTAACTAAATAATCTTCTTTGTTTAATAATACAATATAATGTAAATAAATTACATTATATACACGCATGCAATAATAAGAGATAATTTTGTTGTATTTTGTATTATTGTGTGTCATACACAAAGATAAAAATTAATTCAGCTAAAAGTATAAAGAGCTGAAATAGTAACTAACAACAAAGTATAAATATTTGGAAAGTAATGTATTGGTAGTTCGAATTAGAAAAGATAAGCAGAAATAGTTAATTATTGCTCCATGTGGTTGTTTCCTTTTATTAATGGTGTTAAATTACATCTATATTGTGTTAGCTGAAGGTACTGAAGGTGTTTTAACTGATTCTGGTTCCAGTTTAGTGTTCATTGTGATTCTTTTTTACCTTTTTCCAGAGATAATCCAGCCACTCTGCTCTATGTCCCTGTGTCTGATGCATTTTTACAGTAAGTGAAGGATGAATATTCTAGTCTGCTGTTTTACTGCTTCTCTTTCTTTATTCCACATAAAACACTTTGAAGCACATTTGTGTGAAAAAGTACGACATAAATTTGATGTTAGCTTAGTTAGCATCCAAAGAAAGCCTGGACTGAAGCCTTTTTATCACTCACACACATGAAGCAGACACTACAGTTACAGAGTTTATTAGTTTACAAACTAAACTAATAAAGTAGTAAAATGTTACACAAAGTGACTCATAGGAGACAAAAAATTAACAGTTTGCTTAAATAGAAAACCGACTAAAACCTAAATAAAATCTGACAAAGACTTGTTGACATTTTGTTGATCAATTCTGAAATGCATCATATCTAAAACAACTATACACAAAAAATATTATTTTACATTCATTCAATCACTGAAATAACCTGACAATAAACATAATAGAAAGATTCATACCTTTACTGTTGAGATGCTGCAGCAGAGACGAACAAGCAGTTCTGCTGACAGGAAAGAGGCTCTTTTATAAAGCAGCCTCACACTTTCACTTTCATAAACCACGTGGTTTACAAGAAATCACCAGTTTAGAAGATTCCCATTGTGTGGCTTTGATCCCGTTGGCTCCCCCCCTCCCTTTGGAATGAGCATCTATCATCCAGCTATATTTGGAAGTTGGGGCTGTGTGTGCATGTGAATGAAAGTGATAGTGAGGCAAAGCAAAACTCTGGCACACTTTTTATAAACTACTTGGTTTATTAAAAGGAAAAAAGAAAATGGAAATGTGAGGTCACTCTCTGCTGCAGCAGCACTGAAGGCAGAGATTCAGATTAACAGTTGTCACAGTATCAGGCTACAGGCCAATTTTATCCATTTAAATCCATGTTTTACTCACCTTCATTTCTTCCAGTGCTGGAGGAAGTACTTAGATCCTTTACTTACATAAAAGTAGGGATACAACAATGTAAAAATACTTCATTACAAGAAAATGTCCTGCATACAAAATAATACTTTAAGTGCCTAAAAAGTTTTTTTATGCAATTTATGTGAAATACTTTGAGCTGCATTTCATGTATGCTGGTAGTATTTAGTTGTTGTTTTTTAAAGAATAACACACTTTTGCATAAAATGTAATCTGAACCTCTCTCACATGTTGCTCATCACACATCAACCTGTATTGTGAATAGAAGTGTGGAGCTGCAGGTGACACATTGGCCAGACTTATTGATTTAGATTAACTGTACAGAATAATTCATTATAATCAATAAGTTTGATGTGCACATCAGCACAGAGGTTTCTGTAGTTACTCTGCAACAGTGTGCTGCTGGTTGGACACAGTCTAACAGGTTGTGTAATTGTGTAGGAGTTGGATCAGTGTATGGGAATTGCGTGACCTGGCTAAGTACCAGGTCATGAGGTGTGATGGTCATGGTTGACTTGGGTACAAGATTGGGAACATATCATGTGCAGAGACGCGTCAGCTCACCAAAATAACAGGAACTAAAGGGAATGTGTGTGTGTGTATGTGCACACACGGTGCGTGAGCGCCTTTCCACTTTGGTTAAAGTCCAAAACAGTGAAATATCGGGAGATGTCCCACCCTTCCTTAGAATAGGTGTGTGCCAAGAATTGGGAAAAACAGGAAACTTTGCTGACACGCGATATCATGCAATACACACATATAGCCTGGTTTGGGTATAAAAAGGCAGGTCACGTTCTATGAAGTTGGAATTCTCTGTGTCTATATTGCTGAAACTGTGTGTATAGAAATAAAAGAGATCTTCCCCATCTGACACCTGTGTCTGCATCTTGCCTGATTTGCTCCTCTTTTCCTCCACAACAGTTGGGCCTTGACAGTGTGAAACAGCTCTCATTCAGATGGTTGTAAAGAGTCACCAGGGTGAAGTAAAGGACGTCAGTATGATATACAGTGTCTGGCTGTTGTGGATGACAGAAGCTGCTAAGAATGATTAATCTTTATTCAGTTTTCAGGAATTTATACCATTAAAAGAAAAGCTGATGAGATGCTTCAACAAAGACAAACAACAAGTGGTTCTGGTGACAGAGAAAGAGACTCTTATAAAGCAGCCTCACACTTTCACTATAATAACCATGTGGTTTACAAGAAATCACCAGTTTAGAAGATTCCCATTGTGTGGCTTTGATCCTGTTGGCTCTCCCCCTCCCTTTGGAATGAACATCTATCATCCAGCTATAGACTTTTTATAAACTACTTGTTTTATTAAAAGGAAAAAAGAAAATGGAAGTGTGTTACATGTTTAACAAACACCTGCATTCAGTATTTATACTGTCCTGCTCAGAGGCACAGGAACCACCTGCAGAATGCATTTATATTATTTATTCATTATTTGCATCTGTATTTATTAATATCCTGATAGTGAATTTATTGTTTATCAGAATATGATCAAAGTGTCACTCAGGAGTTTTCAGTCTCACATGTGACTGAATGGAAATGATGATAAATGATGATGATGAAAAACTTAATAAATAAAGAAAGATGTTTATGGTTCTTTTGTTGATCATAATTAACACAGATTTTTTTACTAGATGGTGAAGAAGAAAACAAATAAAACATAAAACTTTGTGATACATTTGAGTTGAATCTGTAATCTGTCTCCACTCAGTGATGTTGTGACATATCAGATCAACCTGATCAGCTACAGCGTCCAATCAATAAGCTCAGTGCAGCCGGTTAGATTTCTGTCTGCCTTCATCCCGACTTCCTCTGACATCATGCACACATGGGCAACGATAACCTCACGAGATCAAGGCAGCTGCAGTTTTTAGAGCTGTAGCCATAGCCGTCCTGTTTCCTCCTCATAGACAGACACCTCCATTGAAACAGCAGCTCTCAACTCTGACTAATAACTAATAGCCAAGCGTCTAATTACTCTTAAACCTGTAAACTTTGGGCACTACGTATTAAAGTGCTACAAAACTGATACTAACAGACCATCAATTTTATACAATCTGTGTGCCAAAACTAATCAAGAAAGGGCGTTCTCTGACTAAGGTGGACAAAAAGCTGCATTCAATCTATTTTCATACTGACTGTTATCTAATGGTGCAGCTGTAAAACATTAACATTAGCTCCACACACACACACACACAGACACACACACACACACACACACAGAAAGTGAAAGTCACAGTGACAGTTTGAAAGAAGCTGGTGGATTCTAAGTGTGGTTTATAAGTCACATGGTTTCTGAAACTGAAACACACTGATGTTAAAGTGGGAGGAACCTTTATAAAAGGAGCCACTGACTCCTGTTTGTCTCCACTTTGCTGCTGCAGAAGAAGAAGACCAGCAGAGTGACTGAAAGCTGCAGGTAAAGATTTCTCTCCTCAGTTTATTTACATTAACACAATACTGAGTTAATGTTGTTGTGTTATTTTTATTATTGACACAAACTAAAGCTTGTTATAATCTTCTCTGTTTAAACATGTCACAGTTTGTTATTGATAGTTAATAACTTTCTAGTTAAAGCTTGTTGTGTGTAACACTGGCTCACAGTAACAGATTGATAAAGTGAACCTGATGTTGTTGCTGCTATATTGATCCAAACTGGATCAAACTTTAACCCAGTGATGTTCAGAGTGTATAAATCTGTACACAGGAGACAAAGTGTGTGTCACATATCATCTGATTCATTTATCACATATTTCACTGAGCTGAAAACTTCTTCATGTGTTTATAGAGATTCATTATTGATAAACTAAGTGGAATTCATGCAGGTGTGATTCAGTGAGATGAATTTAGAGGCAACATGCACATATCAAGTGTGACCTGCAGGTGGTGCTGCAGCACTGTGATAAATACCTCAGTGGACCTGAGTCTGACTCTGATGCTTCAGGATTTATTCTCTCAGTCAGCAGGACTGAATCAGTCCAGACACAGATTAAACATCTTAATATTACATTAAATCTGGATATTTATTATATTCATATTTAATCAAATCATTCATCCTGATTAATCTGACATCAGCTATTAATGTGAGTATTTATGTTTCTCTCATAACTGACATTTGTTGTGTTTTTGATTAACAGCTGACTTTAAATGAGTCAGAAACACAGAATCTGTTTCTGCTTCTTCTTATTTTTAATTCTTCTTTTTCTCCAGAATACAACACGTCTAATCCACCTGAAGGTAAGAGACACTCAGCAGAGATGTTGGTTATAACTATAACTGTAAATCAATAACTCACCTGTTTCCACAGCAGGAAGCAGTTTTATTGACCAACAGTCTGCAGATGATGTGATGGAGTCGTCTTCTGCCTCTGAGGGAACTAACGACTCACAGGTCAGTGAAGATGCTGTAATGTTTGTGTGTTTAAATGTCCTCAAAGTCCTGAACTCTGCTGATATCTGTGAATACTGAATGTGTTGTCTCAGCCAATCAGAGCGCAGCCCTCTCACACAGGACAGCCAGGTCACTCTAGGAGGTTCTTTGGCATATTCAGTGCTGCATATAATGTTGTGATCTGTGCAGGACAGCAGGACACATTTAGCATCAGTGCATTTATTGCTTGGTTACAAAGTTTCAGGTCAATAATAGTTTCAGTTGCACTGCTGAATCTGTTTATTGAGGACTTTGGTCCAGGATACTGTACACGATCTCCATATAACTAAAGTTAGTTTTCTTCCTGTCTCACTTTTCCAGTCAATGTTGTTTTCAACAATCTCACATAAATCTCTCCTCTCATCCATTGCTAGGTCATGTTATCACATATGTTATCATATGAACACACATCCAGTGAGTGTTGGTTGATGAAACAGCAGGACTTGAATCCACAGTTCATCCACACAGACGTCACCTCACACTTTGAACAGCAAATGTTCTTGAATGAAGCCAGCTCCGAGTAAAACATAAGCTTTGTCTCTGGAGTTATAAAGTTATATATTGTAAATAATGTTACTGAACTGCGGCTGCTTTTCTAACTTTGATTTCCTGTTTTGAGTTGTGAATCTGTGGAATAATCCAGAAAAGTCTTTAGAGTCATTTTAATGTTTGTTTTGGAGAAAACAAAACCGACCCTTTACTGAAACTGTGGGACGAGTTACACATGAAAAGGGAGCAACCCAAAAGTTACTTTCCCCAGTAACTAATTACTTTATATATGCAGTAATTGGTAAAGTAATTCAATCACTTTTTTAAAGAATCAACTAGTAACTAATTACTAACTTTCAGTAACAACACTGGTAAAATATAATGAATTGATGAGAATGAATTCAAATGGATGTGTTCATAGTATAAACAGTATAAGCCGTGTGCAATAAATAATAATAAAGTTTGTATTAATGTAACATGTTAGATCTAAAATCACAGATGTGCCAGTTTGATCCGTTCTTCACATAATTTGGTACGCAGCATATTTAGATGATCCTGAACCAAACGTGTGCATTAGTTTGTGGATATCACTCTCCTTCTGTCTGTAACTGACCTGATGAACTTGACATAAATCTTCAACACTGAACTGGATTGAAACAAATGTGTGATGTTGTACATACAGCTGCACTGCACAGTGTGTAACATGATGTAATTCAGCCACAGGGGGCGCTACAGTAACAATATAACATGATGATAACATGAAACCTGGTTCACAGGTTCTCCATGAACATGTTCACAACAGACTGAAGCCTTGTGGTCACAATATGTTCTAGTTTTCTACTGTTTGTCTCTGAGTTTACATGTTTGTGTTCACTGTTTCAGATGAACATAGAACCAGTGGAACGAGAGAAAGCAGAGAAACTCAGGGAGGCTCTACAGGAACTGAAGGATTTGATGCCAGATGACTGTTTTCAGTGTATGTTCAATTATTTACAATTATTGTTTGTTGTCTTATTCAATTTCATTTTTACAGATAGTACTGTCTAGGGCTGTAGTCTGTTGGTCGACTAGTCGATTAATTGGTCGATACTCTACTTACTTTAGTCATCCGACTAAATTCTCATTGGTCGACTAACCTCTGTGTATCTCTGTCTCTACTTTCATAAGGAGAAAAGTGCTACATCAGCAGCTTTCTGGGATTAATCCATTATTTTCCTGCAGCGGGGGGGACAGACCAACAAACTACCTTTTGAAAACGGGGTGTATTCATAACACCCCCGCTGTTTAAACAACTTTGGACTTGCCCAAACACACTGTATGAAGATAGGGTCTAGCTCATGGTTTAACTGTACACGTTACTGAGCGTTTACTAAATGTACTGAGCTTTTACTGAATCAGTGTTTCTCCTACGATTATATCAACAAGAACCCCCGCCAGGCCAAAATTTTTTTTAATGCTAGAATAAATGCCAAATATCCACTCATTCAGAAATATTTAGCGTTTTGGGAGTCTGTGCAGCGCGTGAGTCAACCGCTGTGTTGTTGCCTGGGAAACGAGCAACAGTGTTATACGTCATTATGTAGTTTGTTTATGTAGCGAGTTGGACACAGAGAAAGTGACGGTGGACTAATCGATTAGTCGCAGATTATTTACAATTTTAGTCGACCAAGATTTTCTCTGGTTGACTAACCCTAGCTTATAATACCACAATAATACAGATAAAATATTAAGTGATTAACACACAAACTGTTCATTTTGTAGCTGCTGAACGTTTGATGTACGACTGCATCAACAAGCCCCCGACTGACCAACAGAATCTTCTGGATCACTTTACTCATTTGAAGAAACATCTCATATCTGACAAAGGTTTTCTATCATATATTCAATATTTTATATCTTGTAGAAAAAGTCACATGACTCTTCTGAATATACTGTTACAGACACACTGAACTCATGAGTATCTGAATGTTACAGAAGGAACTAGACGATAGTGGATCCAGATAACACTGCTGTATTTATTTATTGTTTAGAAGCAGATGATTTACATGAACAAACTTAGATAATAGAGATTTGTTTCTCTGCTTCGTTTTGTTCCTGCTGTCTGCAGTAATCCTGGAAATGTTTGTTTTTCAGTTGAAGTTCTTCCACAGAAAGTTTAAAATGTTAAATGTTTGTAGTGTTTCTGTTCATTTGGTCTTTGATTCTTTTCACAGTTCTTACAGAACAGACGTGTTTCACACAGCATTTGATCAAATTTAGAAACAGAGAAATCAAAACTGGACCTTCATCCAGTAACAGTAACTGACTGACTGACAGAAGATCAAAACATTGACAGATGACAGTGAATTCTACTTTGTTTCTCTTTAGGAAAGAACAAAGTCCAGCAGGAGATTCAACCACAGTCCAGACAGACAGGTGAGAATCTTTTTATTGGGTTCATTCATTTTATAAATGTAGAAACGTTAACAATGTGTTCATCTTTCAGCAGAGAAACCTTCATCTTCATCATCAAGTTCATGGCTTCCAGGTTACAAGGTGAAGGTGTACTCGGTGGTCACTGGTCAAACCTTTGGAGCCCATCAAGTCCTACTGGACAAAGTGATGAATATAAAATGGACAGCAGTTACCGTGGAAACCACCAGAGTCCTGCAGGAAAGCCACGTCGTTATTGTCTTCTGTCCAATCACGACTGGTGTTGGATCAGCTGTGGAGGCAGCCATGACAGACATTACAGGTGAAGGAAAGACTTGTTGTTTCTAACTTGTTCTGAGTGAAATCTGTGCAGCTCAGACATCATGTTCAGATCAGATTCTGCAGATCAACACTCAGAACCAGAGTTCATGTTCAGTCTGAAGCTTCTTCCAGTCAGGATGAACATCACAGGGGGAGGTGGGGAATGAAATGAGTGAACCATGGATCTGGTCTGTAACAGAGATGGACATTCAGCAGTACACAGCAGCACCAACCTGTAGCTGACATTACAGCAGCACATCTGATCAGCTTTGATGGGGTCTTGCTCTCCTGATGCTTTTATTTGTTTCTGTCGTCATATTGGTTCAAACAGGCTGATATGTTGCTGTTAGCATGTTTCCATCTGTCAGATCAGCAAAAGCATTTTAACACAAAAGTCAAATTTGCTCCGAACTGATAAAATGCAGCAGAAGTAAAAACCTTTAAAATAAAAGGACGTCAGTCCAGAGAAGATTTAAATGACAGGAAGAGCAGAGAGTTCACTGAAGAACAGTCACTCAGTTGATGGCAAATAGCAGCACGTGGTCCAAACTGTCTTCATCAGGCCGACTGACAGCAGACATCAGAACCAACATAGTTTTCATGTCGACTCCACATGAAGAAGTCAACAGTTTGTATTTTTTGATTTGATCTGTCTGCAGTCAAACTGGGAGTCCTGATCAATCAATACAGATACCAATAATAAGCTCAGAACATAGAAACAGCTGGAGCTGCACTTAGAAAAACAGAATGTAACTAATTAATGAACCAATTAGATGAATTCCCTTCATTTAATATTCCTCACAGTCACTTTACTCAATGTTTCCCTTACATGAATATTTTGAGCCCTTTGATTCAGTGTTTTCACTTCATGTCATTTGTCCTGTTGACACTCAGAAGACTGATTCTGATGGAGGGAGATTCATGGATGTACTTTTCATTATTAAACACATTTAACTGAAGATTTGTCTTTAGGTTCTTCTTGGAATATTAAAGATGATGTGATGGTTCATTTTATCATCAGACTTTTTCACTGATGTTTTCTCAGATGAAGTTTCTCTTGTGATAAAAATGTAGATTCTTCTTCTCATTAGTTTAACAGCAGAAACACTTTGTTTTGTTCTCCATTGTGTCTTCATCAGTAACTGAAGGATCTTTACTTGTAGCAGTTTGATATGTGAGGAACCTGAACAAAGTGTATTTTTACATTAGTGGAAGGAACACTTGAAGGAGACACATGAAGTCATTTAAATGTAATAAAATGAGAGGAAACAATAAGTTAATGAAGCCACGAATGTACCAGAATCACTAACATACACTCCTGTCATGGTTTCATTTGAAGGAGGAGAACGTTCTCCTGCAGGTTCCTCTGGACAGGAAGTCTCATGTTCTTCTCTGGTGTTTCAGGTTCCTGTGGTCAGAAACCTGTGATCCTGGTGCTGATGCATCACACCCGACATGTCGACTATTCAACTGATGGAAGAAGCTGGTCTGATGTGTACGACAACGTTGTGTTGGATGTTCACGTTCTTTTCCACGAGACGAAGAGCGGATTACTGACGTGTCCAAAGAATGATCAGGCATTTGATCAAATACAGAAAGAATTAAAGAAACACAGTAAATGATGGTCGTGGTCTTAACAGCTGCATTTGGAGCAACAACAAGAATGAAATAAAGAAAGCAGCAGCATCATGTGTGTGTGTGTGTGTGTTATTAATTAATAATGAAAATGGTAATTTGCAGCTACAGTGTATAAATTCATACAATTATATAACTAGCACTATATATACTAGAACCATCTATCATTTCACTAACTTGACCACACCAAGAATGTTAGATTGAAACGGTTTTATTGTAGTAACGAAGGAGCTGACGTGTTGATGGATGGATTGAGAAACTGACAGCGCGATTAGGAATGGAGGGATGAACTGGTGGGGGGGGAGGGAAGGAGCAATGTGTGAGCGTTGAAGAACGTAAAACGGAGGGTTGAAGGTTCGATGGTGGACGTAAGGTATGTCCGCAGTACAAGGGCTACCACGGTGGGAAGGTAGGAGGGAACAGGGGGGGAGAATGTTGAGACTCTGGGTGGGGGCGCTGTCTCTCCGGTCCTTCGCTGGGATGGAGCCCCCTGTTCCTGTGTTGAGACAGAGACAGAGAATGGTTGATGGAAAAGAGGGTTAGGGTGGGAGGGATTTGTGACTGAGATGAAGGGAGATGAAACGGAAGAGGTGTGCTTAAGTACTCTGTTGAGCGGAAGTTGGTAGTGTTCTTGGCGCGGTCTCCGTTCCCGAACTTTGTTTATAAATTCTTATAAACATCATTTCACTAACTTGACCACACCAAGAATGTTAGATTGAAACGGTTTTATTGTAGTAACGAAGGAGCTGACGTGTTGATGGATGGATTGAGAAACTGACAGCGCGATTAGGAATGGAGGGATGAACTGGTGGGGGGGGAGGGAAGGAGCAATGTGTGAGCGTTGAAGAACGTAAAACGGAGGGTTGAAGGTTCGATGGTGGACGTAAGGTATGTCCGCAGTACAAGGGCTACCACGGTGGGAAGGTAGGAGGGAACAGGGGGGGAGAATGTTGAGACTCTGGGTGGGGGCGCTGTCTCTCCGGTCCTTCGCTGGGATGGAGCCCCAAAAAAGACTCCAAGAGATGTTCGAGAGCGTGGTTGGGCTATGGTTCTGGAGGAATCTCCGACTTACCCAAAACAAAAGAGTTCGTGACCAGGAATGTGTAGCGATTTCTCCTGGTTTGGCGGTAACGCGGGTCTTGTGGAAAAGCGCGGTGAGCTGGGCACTAGTTTATGTAGGGTAGCAGACGTTTCCGTGCCTAAAGAGGTCGACTTGTGACCCTTATTTTCCCGAACCGGAGATAATGCGTGTCGTTTGATGAACAGGAGCTTCGCGAGCTAACCAAGGCCGGAAAAATGGGTCATTGGCCGGATGAATGGGGCTGAGACGTGGGATCGTGCCGTAACTAGAGGTAGCAGCTGAGATTTAAAACTGGCAAACCGATAGATTAATATCCCTGCCGGGGTTAAGAACGAGCCTCGGGCTTCCGGAGCTCAGAATCTGAGAGAGACAGCGCCGGAGCAGAACACTGGTTTTCTGTTTTGGTTCTTCGCTTTGCTTTGAGGACTTTGGATAACGTGCCGGAGTGTGATGCGAGGCAGAGGATGGTGTCCTTGAGGCTTATTTATGATGGCGATGGTGATGTAGCGTGAAAACGAGTGCCCCAAAAGAAGGGCTTCAATGATGCTCAGTGGTGCAAGAGTGGGATGGGGGAGGCATGGGGCGATCGAAGTGGCCTATAGGGAGTGGATCGTGGACGACTGCTGTAGCCTTGAAAAAACAGGAGGCACTGGATAAGTGCAGCTGTACGTTAAGAGAGCAAGAAAGTAGTTGCCCTGTGAGGGGTCAAGTGTCGGGACTTTGGTGGAACTGTGGGATGATTGCGTTCGGGAGGAAACGGTGATAAGCTTTTGATGTGGTGTCGTGACTTTGCTTGGTGGCTGTGAAGGCTGCCGCGACTCATGTGGGCTCCCGTGAAGAAGGGATATCGAACCAAGCCTTGACTAATCGGCCAGCTCTGGGGCTGTGAACTACGGCTGATGCGAAAGAGCCAAGGACTGCGTTTCCTCGAGTGGCGAGCTGAAGACCGGGTCAAGAGCAAGTCGCTCCCTATTGGTTCCCGTGTTTAGGTGCCACGTGGGGACGAAATAGCTGACAGCCTGGTACGTTAAGCAGCTTCGGTCTCTAAAACTGCGCTAACCTTAGTGACAGTTATGCAGAAAATGGACGTTTTAAAGTCGTCTGATTGAATTGTATTGAGCCGTAAGGTTATTAGTGAAGAATGTGTGGCTGCTTATTTTGGTTGTTTGCCCCGTCTCGTTGCCCGATCCGATTAGCTGGGAATGGGTGGCGTCAAGCACCACGGTGTTGGCAGTGACTCGCTTGACCTTTGAAAACTGCTCCTCGGATGTGTGACGATGCGATAACTACTGAATTGGAGAGGGAAGATCCGTGGCCTGCTGACTCACGGTTGTGAGGAAGCATGGTCTAGTCGGTTGGCGGCGTTGAAGGCGAGGGTGCACCCTCCGTGTTGTCGTGGGATTCGATTAAATGAAAGGTGGGTTGAAGAACGGATGTTCGGATGAATTGAGTGAGCCGTGTTGGCTGGCTGGAAAGCGAAGGGCGAAGAAGATACCGTTTCATGGATGGAAGCCGAGGTGGTGCGAGATAAGAGGAAAGAACGTGTGATGGGAGACGTAGTGTGTGAGGGGACGAGTTGGAGGGATGAGGGTGAGACGTGCGGTTTGATTCTATTATAAGCGCTGTGTGACGAAGGCGTTGCGGCGCCTCTATGGGTATTGGGTTTGGACTATGTCTCTTAATTTTACTGGGACCCAACAATTCCCCCGTGAGCAAGCACTTGGCGACGGCGGTGAGGAAAAACTCCCCTTTAACGGGAAGAAACCTCAAGCAGAACCTGGCTCTAGGTGGGCGGCCATCTGCCTTGACCGGTTGGGTTAGAAAAAACGAAAGCGGAAGTAAGGATGAAGGATGGGAGGGGTGGGGAGGATAGGAGAAGGGTGGAGAAGGGAGAGGATCAGGGAAAGGAATGGGGGTCGGGGATGAAGGATGAGGATCGAGGGGTGAAGGGATGAGCGTTTAAGAGATACTTACCATCTTCGTGGGTTGAGTGTGTGTGGGCGTGGGAGGAAGAGCACGGGTAGGAAGGAAGGGCGGGGAGAGTCGATAGCGTGGCAGGTTTGGGGAGGAGACATCGACGATAAGTAGCACTGGGGATAAAGGTATGTTTAGTGGGAGTGGTGGGAAAAACGGGGTGGAAAGGAGGAAAGTTAGAGTTAGAGGGATGTAGGGAGAGGGAAGATGGATGGGGGAAGGGAGGGGGGGGTCAGGGATGTGAGGATGCGGGGGTGAGGGTCGAGTCGTGGGATGCGGGATGAGGGGGTTAGGTTCGAGGGGAAGAAGGGGGAGGGATGGGGAGAAAGAAGATCAGGAGGGAAGGAGAGGAAGGAGGGAGAGGGCGGGGAGGTGAAAGATATGGGGAGGAGTCAGACAACGGGGAACGAAAAAGGGCCGAGGGATGTTTCCTGGGGGGTGATGAAAAGCGGGGTGGAAGTAGGAAGGATAGTCAGAGGGATGGTTGGAGAGGGAAGGATGGATGGGGGAAGGGAGGGGGGGTCAGGGATGTGAGGATGCGGGGGTGCGGGGGTGAGGGTCGAGTCGTGGGATGCGGGATGAGGGGGTTAGGTTCGAGGGGAAGAAGGGGGAGGGATGGGGAGAAAAGAGCAGGCAGGAAAGAAGGGAGTCGATCGGAGAGTGATAGACAGCGAGCTGCGATTCGTCGTCAAGGAAGAGGGATGAGGGTCGGGGGATGGAGGGATGGATGAAGGAAATACTTACCGTACCTGTGGGGAGAGAAGGGCGAGGAAAGATGAGGGACGGGGTGAGAGATGAAAGCGATGATGTTCGAGGGGAAGAGGGTCGAGGGATGGGTAGAAAGAAGGGCGGGTGAGGAAGAGGGGAAGAAGGGCGTTATTAGGACAGTGATAGATGGCGAGTGGTGAGTCGTCGAAATACTTGCCGTACCTGTGGGGAGAGAAGAGGAAGGAAAGAAGAGGGACGGGATGAGGGATGAAAGCAGTGATATTAGGGGGGGAAGAGGGTCGAGGGGTAGGGAGAAAGAGCGGGTGAGGAAGGGGGGAAGAACGGGAGAAAGATAGGGGAGAGATAGACAGCGAGCGGTGAGTCGTAGATGAGGAGGCGGGATGAGGGTCGAGGAATGGAGGGATGGGGATGAATGAAGGAAAAAATACCATACCTGTTGGGAAGGAAAAGGGGGGGGGGGGGGAAGAGGAAAGGGTGGGATGGAAGTGGTGAAGCAGAAAGATGTAAGGTCGGGGGAAGAAGATGCAGGGATGCATGAATGGCTGCTGGCCCGAGACTGCTGGCCTGGCCCTTGAGAGATGTTGAAGTAGTCTATTGCCCCCCTGTAGTGGAGGGTGTGGTGATGTGGGTGTCTCGCATGTGGGAGACGGCGGGCGGGGGTGGTTGAGCCGGAGGCCGTGCAGAGCCAGGAAATTGCAGGCTGCGAGCTGTGGGGGTGGGGGGGGGGGTGGGGTATAAAAGTCTCTGAAAAGGAGAAGTGTTAATGAGAAACGAGAAGGATAATGTATTGACATAATGGTAAAGAACATAAATTCATTAATTATCAAACAGGCACTTCAAAAAGCGGGGAGTGCGATGAAATGTTTAAATTTTGAAAACTAAAAAGAAAGAAGTATGGAGTGTGCCCGGGTCCTGCCGGGGCTGGAGCGACAGACTCCGTTGTGACCGGCGGCGCGGTGACGTCATCTTTGTGTGTCGGGGCGGCGTTGTAACCATGGTTGCAGCCGGCAGCGTTGTGACGTCATCGGTGTACAGCGTGCGTCGGGATAGCGTGAGGCGGTGAACCCGGAAGAGCGGGACGATTTGAGCTGCTCACCGGAGAGATGAATGAAGTATTGTAGAGTTGGAAAAGTTTGGCGACGCTATTGATCAACTGGAACAGTATGTCCGTGTGTCTGAGAGCACTCTGGTGAGTTGAGCGTCCGGTTGAGGATGTTAAACGAAGGAAAACGAGCCGTTTCGGGCACGGGTGGGTGTGTGTGGGTCTCAGCTGATCAGCGGTGTGGTGACTGAGGGAGTAGCTTTCCTTCTCTGAGCGGTGATGTAAACGGCGTCTGCGTGGATGTGGTGATGAAGACGGTATCTCGTTGGTAACGCCGGGTCGCATCGTGGATGGTGTTGCTGGGAACCGTGGTCCGGGGAGCGGAAGGTAAGCCTTTGTGACGCGGCCCCGTCGTGGGTCATTTGTGACTGAGATGAAGGGAGATGAAACGGAAGAGGTGTGCTTAAGTACTCTGTTGAGCGGAAGTTGGTAGTGTTCTTGGCGCGGTCTCCGTTCCCGAACTTTGTTTATAAATTCTTATAAACATCATTTAATCTATAAAATGATAGAAAACAAAGAAGAGATTGTTTTTTCTGTGATTAAACTTTATTATTGTTATTAATTTTAACTTCAGCATGAATATGTTTCTGTCTGTTTGGAAATCATCGAATATCTTTAAAGTCAGAAATGAGCAGCAGCTGTTTAAAATGTTTGTTGAGTGAATAAAAAAGCATTTCAAATGTCTGTCGTCAACAGAATCATTTTATTCTATTTAAATATATTTTGCTGTGATGTAGATCTGTGGTGATTCTTTATTTCAACAAAGATGAAACAGATGATTGCTTTTGTGCGTTCAGCTTCAATCTCTAATGTTAAAAAGCACAAACCATTTCATCTACCTGGTTCCTCAGATGAGATGGAAACACAAACAGGATGCACGACATGTACTTTTAGTTCCAAGTTTATTTCCTGAGATTAGTTCCACTGGTTCCTCAGAACTTGAACTTTTGGTGGAAACGAAGCGTAAACCTGGACTTATTGTTACTAATTATTAAAATCTAAACCTCTATGTTTGTATTCTATATTCATGTTTATGTTTCTATTCAAGTACGAGTTTCAGATCTGTAAATCCACAGATCAATGAATGATCACAGTCCTCTTGTTAAGGTCTTCAGTCTAAATGGAGCCGAAGTTAAACCAGAACTTTCAGGTTTTAATGCTGAAATTAGAAAACCTTGTTCAAATTCACACTGACGTTTATAATAATGCAAATGACTAAAAATCAGCCAAATATTATCACACTTCAGACAGTTTCGGATGAAAAATGAACCAGAAACTATGGAGGATATGTTTGGTCAAAATTAAAATTAAAAGCCCAAATAGAAAATTAAAAGATGAAATTAAAACAATTATATTCTATTACACTATCAGGAATAATCACGTCATAATTAATAATAAAAAGGACATTTGTAAAGGAAACTGATCTAAAACACATTTTCATAATTTCAGCATCTTCCATCAGTTTCATTTTACTATAAAATTTGTTTCTCTAATCAAAATACAAAGGCCAAAATAAAATGCATTTTATTGTGAGTATTGCTATTTTTTTTTTTATTTCTTAAATTTTATTTTATTCAGTGTCTGAGCTTTTATTTGACGATATTCATTTGTAGTGCTCATTTTTTAAGTCTTTCCATGTAAAGCACATTGTTATGTATAATATTACTGTTATCATTTTATTTTATATTTAGTGCTTTATATATGTTGAGGTTGACACTTTGATTTCATCATCTGTTGTGCCACAATTCTTTCATTATTATCAATATTATGTTTATTGTACAGTGTCTACATTGTTTGCTCATTCATTTCTATTTCTTTTGGTATTTTAAGCTTGTTGCACATTTGGTAAAAGTGGTTCTTTTAAATGTATTATACAAATAAAGTTTGATTATGGAGGTATATGGACAGAGTAACGTGATGAGAGAGGAAACAGGAGAAGATTAACAGGATTAAAAGAATCAATAATTCATTTAACAAACTTAGTAGCTCATTTAAAAAGAAAGGAAAAGTAATAATACTATTATCATTATTAATATATTCATACTTAGTGCTTTATAAATGATGTATCTTTAGGTTTAGTGAATATACTTTAAATTATCTAACATCAATAAAATACTTGGACAACATTCTGACAGTAAAGTGATATTTCAGAGTTGAATAAACTGACCTGCTTGACTTAAATCAGTATTATTGATGATGTGTTCTACTGTTGAAGTGGCTTAATGAGTTCACCATTATCACTTCATAGTGGTTAGACATGCTGTCCCACTGCAACGTGTCCAGTTAGAAACACAAGAGGACGCCACTGAAGCTCTGAACACTTTATTTATCACTGCCACTGTCAGCACACACTTTCAATTGAAGTGGAGAGTATAAAAAGTACAAAATAATTATCTAAGCTGGTGGCATTATATACATATTATATTATTCAACAGGACTGCACACAAAAATAAAGCAAGTCATCAACAACAATCAATCAAGATCTAGATCAATCAAGTTCTGATATAGAACTTAGGAGATAGCAGTTGGTTGGTGAGTGTTTTTTGAAACTGTATTTTGGAGTTTTGATTAGGATTGTAGCTGTTGTCAGGCTTGTTGCTTGTTGGAAGCTGAGCACTTCCTGGTTTCACTCTCTGAGTTTCAATAGTGGGGTCGCTGATGGGGGTCATACCCTCTATCGATACTTTGCTTTGAAAATCTGAAAGGGGCAGGTTCTTGGTTTAAATACACAAGCTGTTGTGGTGGAAAATCAACCTGAACCTCAATTTAGGCCTCTTTTTAATTTATCATAATCTTAAGTTTATTTTATTATTATTATTAAATTTATCACCTTAGCAACACTCCACTCCTCTATTATTCATATGTATTCCTCTTTTTTCAAAGAGGAAAAGTATGTTATAATGCTCTGTATCAGTGTGTTATGTGTCTACACTCTGTTATGTGTAACGCTCACACAGTGGCAGTGAGAAAAGTAAAAAAGAGTGTGTGGCAATTCTCTGCTGCTGCGCTCCTCTGCAGTCTCAGCACATCTACACAGCCACCAATTTAAGCAATTCTTATTGGAATCTCTGTTCTTTTCTTTTAATTATTTCACGCCAAAAAAAAGACTAATGCAACCTTGTCACATGAATTATGCTGTATACTTAATTATTTCAGGTATGATTTAGGCACCCTGAACAGGAGCACTCTCATCCGGTCGTTAACAATGCAAACGCTCAATATTATCAAACAAATGAACAGGCCTTTGATTACCTGTATCTTATGAACAATGTGCAGAACAATCATCATTATTCACAACAGAGCTCAGCATGATATTTACAAAATGCACAGTGCACCGCATTTAGCATCATCCAATGCTTGTTATAGAAGCATTTGTCTAGATTCAGCCCTGATAACAGCGGTATTGCGGATTCACAACCAAATTCTGCCCTGCAATCAGCAGTATCTTAGACGTCTGGGTACTGCCCTAAAAATAGCGTTATCTCAGTTTTTTAAAAATTTTTTGCCCTATTTAACCTCAGACAGTACACTCAAATTGCTGTCCCCAAGGGCACCCTAGCAATTTCTCCTAGAAAATTTATCTTTATTCAAACGGTCTGCAACTCAGGCCAAACGGTGTAACAGTTACAACCTAAAATTGTACTTTCAGCCACATATTTAGTACAACACAATTCAACAAAACACACTTCTTCTTATAACAACTTCAAAAGAGAAACAATAATCTATAACTCTCTATTATTACCTAATCACAGCATAGCCTCACGTTCTGCATATACCAAAGAGTTAGTGAAGCTCCGTTCATACATCAAGCATTTATCCCATTTGAACTCTTTTCTCCAATTGTGTGAAAAATTACACAACGCTTCGATCATTCAATTCAATAAATTGGGCCAAGATAAAAACACAGTGTGATTCTTACTTAGACTGTCAGTTAAATCCCACAATATTCCAGTCTACCAGATTCAATTTAATGAATGGTCCAGGATGGAGATACCGTGTGATTCTGATTTAACTGTTTTTATTAGTTTATTCACTCAATAGTATAATTTCTCTCTCTTTTTTTTTGTATATGTGTCAAATTTTTAAAGACTAGATTCTTTAGAGGAGGGGTGTTAGTAACCTGCAGCCCGGGCAGACACAGTCCAATGCCAGAAGCAACAACGCTTTTAGCAGAATTGATAAAAAGGCTCTGCTTACCTTTCGATCGTGGCCACGGTTGGTTCTGGACAGCAGATGCCCCGTCCGGACTCAGGGTCCTTGACTCCTCTCCTGGCTGTGCTCGCCAATTGTCGTGGGAAATCTTCGGATGGGCCTTCGGTTCACCCACAACTCAAAACTAACTTTACCATTTATTAAGAAAAAGACTCGAAAGAATACACTGGAAGATAAAAGAGTTCAGATGTGAATAGATTTACTGTGTATCAAAGTGAAAATACAGAGTAAACCAAGGCTTTGACCTAGGACAAATATCCCGTAAATAATCATAAACAATTCGTTTTATATTCGTTCTCTTATTACACCACACCTTTCATGATGATTATATTTTGATATTAACCCAAAATTTACCCAAACAACAAACAACATTGGTGTCATATTACTTGCAACATTTTATCAGTCAAACTTGGACTCTCAAGCTTTCCCACAATACACACATACTAGTGGCCTTCACTTTTAGCTGAGTCACCCTTCCAGTGTTACCTAGACTTCTGCCAAGTCATTCTTTCAGAGTTGCTTTTAGAAATGCTTATTGTGGGTACAAATGCTTCACTTTCATTCTTGTTACAAACACGTCCCTGTCATCCAGGGCTTTTGAAAAAAAACGCATCTGTCATAGACATTGCAACCCTGAGAAAGCCTCTTCTACTCAGTCCTCCTTTATTTTTGGCCTATGGAATTGCCAATCAGCTACAAACAAAAAAAAGAATTTATCCAAGCACTTGCTAATATGACAGACATTCAGGTACTAGCCCTGACCGAAACCTGGATCCCTTCAGAAAATACTCACAGCGGCTGCACTGTCCGGCACGGAGGGTGGATGGGGGTCCTCATTTCTAAACATTGGAAATTCACTAAGCTTGCTCCACTAAACAACAACTCTTCCTTTGAATATCACGCAATCAGGGTTACTGCTGGTTGTAGTTGTCATATATTGCCCACCAGGATGTCTTGGGAACTTTGTTGTCGAACTTGACATGTTAATCTCAGCCATGCCTGATGACACTCCCATTCATGTCATGTTCATGTCTCCCATGACACTAACTGTCATGGGAGACATGAACATCCACACTGACAAAACCAAGCAGCTGATTTCCTGTCACTTCTGTCTTCATTCGATCTCAAACAGGTCTCCACTCCTCCCACGCTTGACCTGATTTTTACTCAGAACTGCTCCACGGCAAATCTGGCCATCACCCCCTCACACCTGTTTGACCACTTCTTCATCCAGTTCACAATCACCTTACCAGGATATCATCACACTCCTCCACAAATTATCTCTTTCCGCCGCAACATCCAGTTCCTCAAACCGTCTCAGCTCTCCAATGAGGTGTTGGCCACCCTTCCTTCTCATAGTGAATTTTCCTCACTCTCAGTCAATATGGCCACAGACACACTTTGCTCCTCACTAGCCACATCTCTTAACAATCTCTGTCCTCTAATCTCCAAACCTGCTCGCACTACTCGCACTAGAACAAAATCTACGGCGCCACAGATGCACGAAAAATGTTCTGTTTTCAATTCACTCCTCAATCTACCTCCTCCTCCACCCTCTACACTGCTCACTGCAGACATGTTTGCTTCATTTTTCACTGACAGTGTGTTTGCCATCAGTAACCAGTTCACTACAGACCAGTTTCACTCCTGCCTTTCCTGTCAAAAGTACTTGAACGCACAGTCTTTAAAAAAGTATACAAATTCCACTCTGCCAACAACCTATACCACCTAAATCAGTCTGGCTTTAAACAGGGTCACTCTACTGAGACTGCTCTACTGTCGGTTATGGAATCACTGCGCTCAGCTCGAGCTGCTGGTCAGTCCTCAGCTCTACTGCTGCTGGACCTATCAGCTGCCTTTGATACGGTTAACCACCAACTCCTCTTCTCCACACTCACTGAGCTTAGTATCTCAGGATCCACCCTCCGCTGGTTCATGTCCGACCTGTCAGGGAGATATTTCAGAGGATCTTGGAGGGGAGAAGTGTCCAAACTGCACAGTTTATCCACAGGAGTTCCTCAGGGCTCAGTGCCTGGTCCCCTTCTTTTCTCATTATACACCACCTCTCTTGGTGCAATCATCCACTCCCATGGTTTCTCATACAATTGCTATGCTGACGACACCCAGCTCTTCCCGTCATTCCCACCGGAAGACCACACTGTCTCCGCTAGAATCTCTTCATTTCTTGCTGATATATCAGCATGGATGAAAGAACGCCACCTCCAGCTTAATCTCTCTAAAACCAAGCTCCTTGTCATCCCAGCCTGTCCCTCTATGAATCAAAACATCAGCATCCAGCTTGAATCAACGCAGCTCATGCCCACAAAGTCTGCCCGAAACTTGGGTGTCATGATTGATAACCAACTGTCCTTCAAGGTTCATGTGGCCTCATGTCGATTTGCCCTGTACAACATCAGGAAGATTAGACCCTACCTGTCAGAGCACGCTGCACAGCTCCTGGTTCAGGCTCTTGTAATATCACGCATCGACTACAGTAACTCCCTACTGGCAGGTCTCCCTGCATGTACACTTAAACCTCTGCAGATGATCTAGAACACAGCAGCACATCTGGTCTTCAGTCAGCCCAAAACAGCACATGTCACCCTGCTGTTCATATCCCTCCACTGGCTCCCAGTTGCTGCCCACATCAAATTCAAAACCCTGAAACTCGCTTACAAAATAGCAACTAAAATGGCTCCTGCCTACCTGAACTCCCTCATCCAGGTCTACACTCCCTCCCGTCCGCTACGCTCAGCCAATAATGCAAACATAGCCATGCACATGTAATCAAAGACATCATTGTCAGGCCTGTTCTTATATCTGTCATTTATATTAGTCAACCACATATCTTCTGTCCTAAGCTCACTACAAGCTGCTTGATGCTTCAAAACACTTAGGGGTAAACTCACCTTCACTATGTAGTAACCTGTCCATACAAACAACCTTTCTGGAATACTCTTTCAGATGTTCATCAGCCAATATACTGCCTCCTGGGCACAGACCTCCTCTTGTGTAAATATACACTGCCTAGCTTCTTTAATGCTTCTTTAGCAGAGAGATTTCCTTGTTTGGTTGCTGTTTTTTGGGTGTTACATAATAAAAGGCCAATTTATTGCTCTGCTTTTGTAATGTATGATATAAAGTACATGACCACAGAATAGGCATCATTGACAAAGTTAACGTCCATGTTAGCACCTTAACAACTGCTTACTAGACTGATTCACCCAAACCTTGTTTACCCCTCTCCTATAAACAACTTTGGTCTTTTAATGCAGTGAGCTAGCAGCAGGCCTTACCCAACATCACACACTCACACACACTTCTTAAACTCCTGGACTCCAATGAAATATACACAACCACCATTGCAACAACAATGATGAAAAAACAAGAAGAAACTGCTCGAAAACCACAACTTGTTCCTGCAATATTTCACTGTAGAAACAGCAATATGAGAAAACTGCAGGCTGACTGTCTTTCACCTCTGAAACTTTCACCTCAGTATTAAATCCAGCAGCAGATGAACAAAATGTCCATGACTGTATTATATACACCATAGATTAATTATCCAAAGAGCAGTAAACTGCTGGTGTTTCTGCAGCTGTCCGGGGGCAGGGCAGTGTAGTACAGCAGCCAGGATGTGTTGATCCAGTGAGTCAATGTGTTGGTCAGGAAACAAAGTTCAGAAAAACTGCAGGAAGAAAATCAGCCTGAAACAATAAAACATGTCCTCTCATGCATCCCCTGATGCTTGTTTTAGAGCATTTTAAGTCAAAAGAAGTTTGATTTATACATTTTATTCTAAACACATGCACAGTGAGGCGTGTGAAGCTGGTTAAACACACCGTGTCGCAGCAGCGCTCTTTGGCCTGATCCAGAATCTGGATGCATGGAAAACAGTTGAATAAAAAGTTTGACTAGACCATCTGTCAGCCGCCTGCAGCTGCCGCTCTGTCAGCATACAGGGTTTGTTCTCTTTAATGGTTTAGGTTTATTAAATGAGGAACTTTATACGAGTGTCAACACATTTCAAAATGCCACAAGGTGTCCCAACGGCTGCCATCATGTGAAGTTCACACACATTTAAAGTCCAGAAGACATGAAAGCTGCTGCTGAACACTTTATCAACCTCAGAACAAGCAGACACTTTATTTATTTGATACTATTTCATCCTGATCCTCGTCTCTTCTAAACCAAAACTCTTCAGGGTTTAATGTCAAACTGTCACATTACTGGAACACATTTACAGAAGCACACATTTTATTCTACATTATCTTTGCTCTTAATTGCATTAAAATGTATAATGGAAAGTCAATAGGAGCATGTTCATATCTCGAAAACTAACAGTGCTAAAGTGTTCAAACTTACATATGGTCAGTTATTACATGTTTTACATTTTAGGGTTAGGGTGTGTGTTCCTTGGATGGTACCAAGCAGACTGGTATAGGCCACGCACATTTGAGTCTGAAAAAAATTTAATTTCAATTCTTCACTTTCATTCAAAAAAAAATTCATATTGAATTTTTTTCAAAAACATTTTTTTCAGTTTCTTTTGGCAGATTTTTAATCCAATCTAATTTAGATGATCCCAAACACAGCTTCTATTTTTGTTTTTTGGTATCACTTAAAATTTGTCTGTAACTGCTCAGTAAACTAAACTTTTGGAGGTGTGGTCTGATGCATTTAACAAGCAATAACTCTTCAATACTGATTTGGATCGACACCAAATTTGAGAATCTTGTACAGATAATGACAGTGATACTACATAATGACATTTTGTAAAATTTGATACAATTATACCCACAAGGGGTGTTACTGTAATATTTAAACATGTTATTTCTATGGCTCTGTTGTCTCCAGTGAAATGAAACTTGGTACACAAATTCTCCATGTCAATATGCACGACATAGTGAAACATGGCACCAATAGTCCCACCTTCTGGCTATTAGTGAAACACCAACCTATGACTTATTAAATTCTATATTTTGTATATGTAATGTAAGATAATAAAATCATTAAAGTTGTACCAATAGAAGTTCTGAACTGTCACTGTGACTTTTGTAGAAAAAAATCTTGCAGTGACAGTAGCAGTAGTGACAGCGCTCACAAGCAATTTCTTTAGAAATTGCAAAATGTTCTAGTTCTTCTCCTAATTCTTTTTTTAAATATGACTTGACCTTATGTTACAAAACAACAGCTGTTGTCATGGTGATACTGTAATCTTTCAATAAACTAAATCAATTCATTTCAGTAGAAATGCTGCAGTCAGAGTGAAGTAAAACAAAGAAAGACCAAAATGAGACACAATATAAAGATAATATATAAAATGGAAAGAACACAGGCAGGTGTAAAAAGGTGATGTCCACAGATCTGAAGTCTAAAGGCCAACACACATCAGGTGCATCAATGTACAGTACAGACAGGAAGTCAGACTTTATAAGCTCTTTTCTGGACACAAGTAGGCTACTGGTGGAGTCCTGATGATCAATATCTGCAATTAGAAAACACTGCAAGTTTGGCAACAACTTGAGCGACCCTGAGATGCTATCTGAAGACATGTTTTAATATCAGAGAGATGAAGATCCACTTAAAACAGCTCTCTCTCCCTCAGCTGACAATCAGTCTAAAAGTGCATTCACAACAAAAATCAGATAGATCAATCAAATGCTGATCCATCATGGTTCAGTGACCTGTGTTGATCCATCCATCAGACTTCAGCAATGCAGGGATCTGGCAGCAGGCCTTACCCAACATCACACACTCACATTTTTTAAACTCCTGAACTCCAGTGAAACACACACAACCACCATCACAACAACAATGATGGAAAACAAGAAGAAACTGCTGGAAAACCACAACTTGTTTCTGCAGTATTTTACTGTAGAAACAGCAATATGAGAAAACTGCAGGCTGACTGTCTTTCACCTCTGAAACTACATCAGTATTAAATCCAGCAGCAGATGAACAAAAATGTCCATGACTGTATTATATATAATATAGATTAATCATCCAACAAACAGTAAACTGCTGGTGTTTCTGCAGCTGTCCGGGCGCAGGGCAGTGTAGTACAGCAGTCAGGATGTGTTGATCCAGTGAGTCAATGTGTTGGAATTGCTGCTCTTCTGGGGACTTGATGCATGTTGATGCTGAGAAAATAGGACCATGTTCTATGATGATGAAGGAACTCGCGCTAATCCACTGCCAGTGTGTGTTAACCTTAAGACACAAAACCATAAAGTGTAATTCTAGTGTAATACAGTTAATATTAGGTGGATGTTGTTAAACAGAGATGTTTCTCTCTGTTTCCAGTCTTTATACTAAACTAAGCTAGGCTAACCAGGTTGTGACTTTGTGTTTTTGTGTTCAGGGTGCCAGTCAGGTCTCTCTCCTGGCATTTAAGATTTTGTCAGCAGTCAGTTTTTGGCTCACAGAGAAAGAACAAATTCAGGTAAAAACATATTGATGAATCCAAAATATCTGCTTAAAATGATTGTTCACACGGTTCAAGCACAGATTTGTGCATATGCACAGATTGTCAATGAGGCTCAACGACTTTTCATGTACAACTACACACTGAATCTTAACGTACAACTTTTATGCTCAGTATAAAGCACTTTGAATTGCCTTGTTGTTGACATGTGCTGTACAAATAAACCTTGCCTCTCTCTGTTTTGTCTTTTTTAAATGAGTTGGGAAGCTGACAGAAAAGCCTGACTTTCCTTTTGATATTATCAGATGAAGAGAATGTCCTCCCCTCTTCCTAGAAATATCTTTGTACTCAAACAAACAGTCGAGCCCCTCCCTTTACTCTCACTGGCAGAACGAGGAGTCAAAAGTCACTCCAGCTTTAAATCTCAAAACAAAACTCAGCATTCAGCAACAAAGAAGAAGATGAACTCCAAATGTCTCCAAACCTATGAAATTATAGGATTATATCCATTTAAACAGTCTTTTTCTCCTTTTCCATGCTGGTTAACAGGTTTCTCTGCTTCCTATTCACACACACTGCTTAAGTACACAATATGTAATTTCTGCTGCTAGAATCAAAAGAATAACACAAGATAGAGTTTGATGACATTGTCAAGTAGTGTGGAATCATGGGAGTTGTTGTCTTCATTGTTAAACAACATGCTTCTCCTGGTTAGGATTCCTTCATTGTTCATCATCCCCTCCTCATCTCTGTCCCGGTTGCTCCAACTGCCTTCCGTCCTGACCACGAGCCTTCCTATCCCTATGGTAACTCTGCTGCCTTCCCCCTGAACTCTTATCACTGCCCAGTCCTTTAACAATCTCCCCACTCACTACACCCCCCACAAATTCTGGACTCTATATTATTAAGTGCTGTATTCCATCTGTCTGCTCAATTTTCAATAAATTCAATTACTATACTCATCTGTGGTTCTTCTGCATTTAGGTCCTATCACCCCCATGACAACATTCAGTTAAAAGCAACCAAGATCTTAAAAGTTGTTTGTTAAAGTGAGGCTAAAAACTGAATAAAAGTCAATTTATGATGTTGAAAGTTCTGCTCTAAGTGGCCAAACATACTACACTCAAACCTACCTCTGACTAAATTATATAATTGTAATTGCTGATAAGTCAAACATGTTCACATGTCTTTCACCATTTATGCAGAACTTGCAAAAGTGTTACTGAAAGACATGCGGACATTCAAGTGAGAATAAACAAACCTGAGGAGAAGCTGCGGTTTCCTGCATCAAGAAGACAACCCTAAATTTAACCTCAAATGTAAAAAAATTTAAGTTTCAAATGTTCCGTGGAATGTGTTGTAAGTGACAGTCAAAGAAAAGTGACTGATTTGTGCAAAGTCATAAAACATCAGCATGTAGCTGGTAGATGTTCTGGATATGAATGTAGGAATGTAAGAAAGGGGAGATGTATTGATATAAAAAGAAGAGCCAGGAGAGACGGGGGTCTCTATTTTTGGGTCGTCACTTGAGGTCCTTTTGTCAGTTTGCCTTTTTGCATCTGTTATGACCGGCTCGCAGGCCACAACAAAATAGGAGACACACACCTGAACTCAATAGTAATAATAATCCAAAATTTATTAAGATAACAATATAATCGTGGGATATGGAAGTCAGTGTCAGTGGTGCTTGGAAGTGTGTGGATGCATTGAGTAATGTGTGGTGCGTGTTGTCCGTGTAAAACAAAAGAAAAGGCAAAGCAAAGCAAAAGCCACCACAACGTGGTGTGTGGAGAAGGGCTGAGAGAGAGTGGAATCTGGGCGGGCAGGCTTATATACACTTCCTGGGGCACTGGCCAGGTGTTCCCAGTTAGTGCTTGCAGCCACACCTCCACCTGCAGGGTCCTGCAAAGAGAAAGACACAAGCCAGGACCAAGACAACAGAGTGTATAATAAGTCCACATTTACCTACAAAATATGTGTTGAATTAAACAGTGGGACCCCAGAATTTCAGAGATCACTGCTTGTTTTTAGGAGGCATTATTGCTGACTTCCTGCGGGGGAATGTTTGCAAGTCAGTTTGTTCTTATGTGTGAGCACAGAGAAGCAGCAACTTAGAAGGTGAAATTGGTTCATGTCTGCAAGTTTCCAAATTGCAAGGATAAAATGACAAGACACACACTGTGCAGTTTTAATAAACTACTGTGACTGCTGTTTCATCCAGCTGACCTCGCTCTTTTCTTCCAGTTGATTTTGTGGAGGTGAAACCATCTGCAGGAAGCAAATGTATGAATTCTAATATTACAAAGGCATCACTTGCTCTATTCTACCTCTGATTGGCTTACCCTGATATTCTTACGCTCACCCTAACCAATCTCACTCCTCATGCCTAAACCTAACCAACCTAACCAACCCAACCAACGAAGGCAATGAGTACTAGCCAATCAGAGGCAGAGAAGGGCAGCTCATGCCTTCGCCATAGTAGGACTTGTAAATTTGTCTCCAGGACAACAATGTTGACAAACTCTGTAAATCCATATGTAGTAGTTACACAGTCTGGCAGCAGCAGGTCCAACTGCAGAGGAGAGCAGTGAGCGCAGGAACACCAGCTGTTTCCGTGGTAACCGTTAGTATACGTTTTTTTAGTTTCCTTACAGTCAGTCAGATTCATACATGTGAAGACACCAATGTGTTTGGATGAAGATGTGATGTGTGAGGTTCAGTTCACTCAGACTCAGAAACAAACTTTTGAAGTGGTTCATGTAAACTCTGTTTACTCCTGACAGTATAATAAGCCACTATAAACCTACATAAAGTCCCAATCATTCAAAAACAAAGACTGAAATACAGATTTTTGGTCCTATGCCCAGCACTAGTTAGCAACAAGTAAAACACTAGTTGGCAGCCAAATACAAGATTAATTTAAAGATTATTACATTACTTTTGGATAAATTCATGAGGCATCTTCTGCATAGTGCAGAATAAACTGTTGTAGTTTGCAAAGAATGCAGCCAAAACAAAGGTGAAGACCTGAAGTCCCACAAGCACTCGACCTTCAACAGACGACATCCTTTCCCTCAGCTTCATTATGTCCCCTGAAACTAAACCACTGTACCCATCATGTCTTACTGTGCAAAGACTGGCAGTGTGAGGTTTATATTAAACACTGATATTACCTTGGGCAATAAAGCGAGCTGGTATCACAGGACATTCGACATCAGTGTCTGTGGCACAAGCCTGCAAAATAAAACTGTAACATTCTGCACCTACGGCAGCATTTATTTTAGAATATACAGCAGCTCGTAGCTTTGCCTAAATAACACCAAGCTGAAACAGAGTAGGATCCCAAAGCAAAAATACCAAAACATACTGAGCCAGTTAAAAGTGAACCAGCATTTATAGAAGTTAAATACACAGGATCAGTTTTATTTATAATAATAGATTATTGCACCACCAGTCTGCTCACTACTGCTGTAAGATGGCTTTAACATCAATAATACTGTCACAATAAGTGATAAAACCCAATAATTACCAACTTGATCAGCCACATATCACTACAAGTCCTTCTCAGTCACTCACTTATACATTTGCAAACCACAGACGGCTGCAGTTTGGTGAAAACTTAAATGACAGAAAACTACTGTCACACATTTAACTGTGGAAGTTTTCACAACAGACATCAGAGATTTTTACATAATTATATCTTTCACAAGATCTTCCTGCACATCTTCTTATTAAATTACACAGAACAGTGGTTGCACCATAGAAACACACACACACACACACACACACACACACACACACACGTCCCTCCTGTCCAATCCTGTCGCTCCTTGTCTCTATAAAGGTTCGTCTCAGACGGAGCTTTCATGTTCGAGCCATGGTCTTCCTGTGGATCCTCTCCTGCTTCGCCTTTGCAAGCACCGCCTACGGTAAGACAGCTGAGGGAGTGAAGCATGCTGGGTAGACTGAGCTGCTTGTTTTTTATTTAAAACTTTATATTTATGTATAGATTTAATATTTAGCGGCTCTGGGTGGGCGGCCATCATCTACCTCCACCGGTTGAGAGGAGAGAGAGAAAAGTTCCACATAGAGATGTATAGTAATAATAATGGTAATAATCATAATAAGACTAATAATAACAATTGTAGCAGTGGGTGTTGAGGAGCTCTGGAGGCAGAAATACGTGCAGAAAGCAACAGGAGGAGAGAGGAGAGAGACAGCTCACAGCTCCTGGTATTCCCAGGAGGTCTCCCATCCAAGTACTAACCAGGCCCCATCCTGCTCAGCTTCCCACATCACAAGAGATCCCACATGTGCAGGGTGGTGAGGCCGTAAGACTTCATGAAGATGTCATTATGATGATGTCACCAGGTTGCGGCACGCCCGCCATCCCCCCCGACATCAGCGGTTACTCTGATATCGTGAACGGCAAGGAGGCGGCGCCTCACTCCTGGCCCTGGCAGGTGTCCCTGCAGGTACACACACACAGACACACACACACACACACACACATAACCACACACACACACACACACACACACACAGTTGTATTCATTATCATGTGGTTGTTTCAGCATAGCGATGGTTTCCACTTCTGTGGAGGCTCCCTCATCAAGAAGAGCTGGGTGGTAACCGCCGCTCACTGCGAAGTCGGGTAAACACCAATGACCTTTAACCTTCAACTTCTATCTTCACATTGTAAATGAAGTTTTGAGTTCTGAGTTATTTTGACAGAAATTATTAGATTATGTTGGTCCTTCAAAACTGTATTCAAATGTATTTTAAACTGTTGTCATAGCAACAATTCCTCCAGCCGAGCTCAAGCTGGATCAAACTTTTTATGGAAATTGTTGAATAATTCTGATTTTAGATGACAACATGCAGCTTATTGGTTCACTGAATTATCACTTTTTCATTTGCACATTAAAGTATTTTTATATGAGAAAATACACATGATGGACTTAAAAAGGGTCAGCTGACATCATGATGGGACTCTTTGTCATTTGAATAAAAGGTGTTTAACTGGATTGAAATAATGTTTAAATGTATTTTTAAACTTTATAAATGTTTAAATGAAGACAGTTTAACAGCTGAACTCAATCTGCTGCTCAGTTAAACCTGCTGTATGATCAGTGTTCCTCTTCAGAATATGAGCTTCAACCAGCAGCTGACGTTCGGCTCCGCCTCCTGTTGCTCAGGTGTTTTTTATTGGCTGGTTTCACTCACATCTGTTTCTGCAGGAGGTCCCACCGTGTGGTTCTTGGAGCACATGACCTCCGCTCCCGCACTGAGAAACACCAGGTGATGAGGGTCGGCAAGGTGAGTGACAAGCACCAGGACTTCATCATGTCTGATGAGCTCCTGAATGTTCACCAGCTAATGATGTCATTTCCTCTCAGGTGTTCACACATCCTCGCTACAAAAACATCAGCCTCAACAACGACATCCAGCTCATCAAGCTGGCCCGCCCTGCCCGGATAAACAGGCACGTTTTCCCTGTGCGTGTGGCCAAGACCAGAGACAACTTCCCCGCAGGCAGAAAATGCATGGCCACTGGCTGGGGCCAGACCCGCAACGGTGACTTATTATTATAATTATCATTATTATTATTATTATTAGCTGCTGAAAGCTCACCTGTACAGCTTCTCAGACCACTTAGGAGAATGTTAACAAAGGAAACATGGCGTGCTTTGACCACTGGGGGCAGTATAGACATCAGTGTGATGTGTTGATGTGTTGCAGGAAAAGCTGCCACCCGGCTGCAGCAGGCAGCCCTCCGTCTGGTGAGCAATAGGCAGTGCCGTCAAGTCTGGGGCAACTTGATCACCCCCACCATGATCTGCGACGGAGGCAACCGAGCTGCCACCTGCAGTGTGGGTGCTGCACACTAATCACAAACAAACGTTTTAGCAACATGTTGCTAGCTGGACATGCTAACATGTAGCTATAAACTACACTTATCTGTATGGTTATTTGGTTTGTGTGTTTGTTTTCAGGGCGACTCTGGAGGTCCTCTGGTCTGTCAGAAGGCTGGTGTCTGGACTCTGGTTGGTATCGTGTCCTGGGGAGATAAAGACTGCAATCCTGAAAAGCCCAGCGTGAACGCCCGTGTCACAGCGCTGCGTGCCTGGATGGACCGGACCATCGCTGCCAACTGAACAAGTTTCACTTTCAACATAAAGTTCAATAAAACATGCAGAATCTGAAACACACTGCTTGTTCTCATTTATCACATCAAACTGAAATAACTGTTTAAAAGATGCTATTAGGAGTCAGGAAGAGGTTAGCTTAGCATAAAGATGACCAACATGTCTAAAGTAACACATCACCAGGAAAGTGACTTCATTTTTATTTTACAGAAATCCAAATGGATTTTTCTGCTGAAGCAATTATAAAAAAAAAAATAAACTTATAAAATGTACTTTCTTTGTTTTAACAAGATATTTACAGTTGTGTTATCTCTTTACTGATCCCCATGAATGTTGTTCCACTCATCTTGAATCGATGATATGAATGATCTTATTTAATGTACAAAACCAAAAAAAAGAGGGTAAAGATCATACATGCCAAAACCTTAAAACTTTACATCAAATGATATGTATATAAAACATATAAGATAAAAACACATAAAATGAGGAGATGTTGCACATATAGAAACATACAAGACAGCAAATGAAATTAGAAGGTAAGAAGGTATTACAATAAAGACAGTAGGATAAGGAGGTATCATTATTATTAAAAAGAAATAACAATAATAATAATGATTCCAAAAATGAAGGTTTTACCTGTTAACCACACACTTTAAACCTAACTGAAGCTTGTAAAAAAAGATGTGTTTTTATTCTGCTTTTAAAAGAAGACACAGGTGTAGCAGACCTGAGTTCATGTGGTAGAGAACTGCAGAGAGTAGGATCATAATGACTGAAGCCACCTGAGATGATTTAGAGTTTATTCTCAGTATAGTGAGGAGACCTTTACTTGATGATCTCAAGGGTCTGTCTGCTGTGTGTTCAGTGAGCATGTAAGAGGGAGCCAAGCCGTTCATAGCTTAAAAAAATACATTTTTAAATTAAATTCTTTCTGGGAGCCAGTGAGGAGAAGTTAAAATAAGAGTGATGTGTTCACACCTTTTGGTTTTAGTTAATACTCTGGCTGCAGCATTCTGAATAAGCTGGAGGTTAATAAGTTCTTTGCCAGTCCAACAAAAATGCATTACAATAATCTAATCAACTGGAATTAAATGCATGAACCAACTTCTCAGAATCTAACCGTGATAGGAAAGATCTAACTTTAGATATATTTCTAAGATGATAAAAAGCAAAAGTAATGATACTCTCCTATTATTATATTTATACTTAGTGCTTTATATATGATGTATCTTTAGGTTTAGTGAATATACCTTAAATTATCTAACATCAATAAAATACTTGAACAACATTCTGACAGTAAAGTTATATTTCAGAGTTGAATAAACTGACCTGCTTGACTTAAATCAGTATTATTGATGATGTGTTCTACTGTTGAAGTGGCTTAATGAGTTCACCATTATCACTTCATAGTGGTTAGACATGCTGTCCCACTGCAACGTGTCCAGTTAGAAACACAAGAGGACGCCACTGAAGCTCTGAACACTTTATTTATCACTGCCACCGTCAGCACACACTTTCAATTGAAGTGGAGAGTATAAAAAGTACAAATAATTATCTAAGCTGGTGGCATTATATACATATATAACAAGCATCAACATGGTAATAACCTGTGAGACATTATAATCTAATATCAATAAACATGATGCATCCACCTCCACACTGTATTAGACTATTGACACTTAACCACTCCACAGTCAACACTGCCCTCTGCTGGGCTCAAAGCAGCAGCATTTCTGCCACCTGTTGACCTGCGTACATTTGCAGTGAATGTCCTCTACAAGCCAACGGCTGAGCTGTTTCATCACAGCTTCTATTATTCAACAGGACTGTACACAAAAATAAAGCAGGTCATCTACAACAATCAATCAAGAAAGTAATAGAAAGCAACTACTTCCCTCACTTTATGGTTCAAACCCTGAATGCTGAAATGTTCCTATAATGTTCCTAATATTAGATTGTTCCTAATATAGTATCCCTACAGAGACTTAATATTTAATATCTGGCAGGTTTAGTGACTTTACAGTCAGCTCACATATATGTATGTTTGTATATTCTCATGGAAATTGTCTGGAAACACTAAACACACATGAATTAATACATAAAACACTGCTGGGTTGAAGATTATCAATTATTATCGTACAATAAGGAGACAGAACACACAAAGATTTGCATCAGCTTGATCAATCCTGATCTATTATAGTTCCAGAGAACAGAGAAATGATCCGTGATTGGTCAATGTATCAGCTTATATGACTACAGCCAATGGCCACAAGATATACTTCCACATGCTGGAGAGGCTGTGGCTCAGGAGGTAGAGCAGGTCGTCCGCTAACCAGAAGATCGGTGGATCGATTCCCTGCTCCACCAGTCTGAAGTATCTCCTGATGGCTGCAGCATCAGTGTGTGAATGATTAGCTTCCCTCTGATGGGCAGTTTGGGACCTTACATGGTAGCCCCTGTACCCATCCAGTGTGTGAATGTGACTCAGTGTAAGAAGTGCTTTGAGTGTTTGGAAGACTAGAAAGGTGCTACACAAGTTCAGTCTGTTTGCTATATGTGTGAGAGTCATCTTTCACTAAGAAACCAAGGCCCCCAAACCATATTTGCTTATTCTGAGACCCAGAATATCACCTTATTTGGACCTATGCCAGGATGGAAGGAGAGCAGTGGGCCTCCTAGAGTACGTTCCTTTTCCCAATGACACGCACGAGTAGCAAAGCAAAGGAGCAATGATCTTACTTCCACAATTCTGTACATTAAAATGATAAGATACAGAATGATACAGATGATAAAATAATTAGTCCTGATGTTATTAACATTATTCTGGCTGTGCTCTGACAGACAACTGACTGGTCTGTTTCTGTAATGTTAGAGACTCTGGACAGGACATACAGTCACTTTAATATCATACTGATATCATGTGATGGATAAATATATTCACTGTTGAGCTCAAAAGTGTGATTATTATTAAAACATTAAAACATGTACAGCAGAAGTTCTGTCAACATCAGAATTCTTCTTTTTCTTTCCTTTTTAAATAGAGGTGGATATTGAAATATTTTTAAATTTATTTAGAAATAAGAGAAAATAAGTTACAACAAGCTAATACTTCACCCCAAATATTAAAGTAAATTACCCCAACAATGGCAGATTATGTTTATATAATCCTATACTAATTTACAGTTAGTAGTTCTGCATCGTGCTGCCTCTTCTTCTTCTGCTGGTCTTCATGTAGATCTCTGTTTCTCACACAGTAACTAAGTACATTTACTCAAGTACTCTACTTAAAGGTATACTACGCAGGATTAGTCGGTTCTATAAACACAACATTCAAAGTCGGCGCCTCCTCCCTGGCTCACCAGCACCAGAGAGAGAGAGGAAGGGGGAGGGAGCAGCGGTGGTCGAACGAACCCAAAGGTTGATGCCCAGAAGCGAAATGATCCGAAAATAAGAAAATACAGGCAGAGGAAGATCCTACATAGTATGTCTTTAAATATCAAAGTCAAAATATCAGCTGCTGTTATATCTGCACACCATATTCCACCATATATGCTTCTCTGACAGTGATGATATGCCACAGATTCTAGTCAAATACTGAGTCCACATATTTCTATATATGGCATGAGGGCATATTCAGATATTATATTTAGTGTGTGCAACATTAGATGTATGAGGACACAGTTTACTATATGAGGGCAATGCTGGCTCAGTGTTTGACCTGACATAAAGCACATGTATGACTTCTAGCTTTCTTCTTGTTTTTGATGTTCAGCACTTTGTAACTTTGACTGTTTTGAAAGGTGCAACATAAATTAAAGCTGCAAGCAGCGTTGAACGGGCCCTCACACCTCTGCACATGTCAGGCTGCAGAGCAGTGGAAGGGCTTCTGTCACTGGCATGTAGATGTCTTCAGACCCAGGCTGTTTTCAGACAGTGCAAGAAATGTCATAGGGGGCGCTATTCAGCCAGTTTGCATCACTGATGGAATATTGTCATGTAGACGTGTTCAGGACGGGAGTCTTATCAAACATGTAAAGATTGATGCAGACTGGAGCATTTACAATAAAGTTATAGCAACCTCCTCTGTCATGACAAAACATGAAATGTCAACAGTGTGAGGATGAGAATTTCCTGCAGGGTGAGACATGTCTGTCTGTTCTCACCTGTGTTATCACAAAAAGTTTTGGTACCATTCACTTGAATTTCAGTTAGTTAAATGAAAACTTTTGATGAGTTTGTGTGTAAAATGAGCTTCATTCAACCCCCACACCCACCCCCCCCTTTCTTCCTATTCTCTCTCTCTCCCTCTCAGTTGGAGAGGAGGATTTATACTCTTCTTGTGAAATATCCTCATGAATGCTATGACTTAAGTCAGGCTATCCCGTTGATGGAACATCCCCCAGGTGTGACTCGTAGTGAAGGCCTCGCTCAGCCGCACACACACTGCCAGGAAGAGAAACACAAAGAGGGAGGAGGAAAAAGAAAACACAGAACCAACCACCAAAACAAACGTCATCATGACAGATAGTATAAAAATCTGCTCTATTGTAATCCTACAGAAAATAGTTCTCAAAACCTGATAAACTGATAAATAATATTTATTACAAACTTTACTACAAAGAGCTCTCTGCTCAACTATCTCATTAAAAAATAAAGTTTACAGCACATTTTTCAGCCCTGAGTGTCTGCAGACTGCATTCAGCCCCAATAAAAAGATTGACTTCATTTATAAAACACTTTGAAACCTTCACACACACACACACGCACACTAACACACACACACACACACACACACACACACACACACACACACACACACACACACACACACACACACACACACACTGATGTTGGCTTGACCTTGGTGTTCAGTGTCTTGCTCAGAGACACATGAACAGGAAGAGTTGGGGATCGAACCTACAGCCCTGCTAGTGGATGAGCTGCTCTGCTTCCTGAGCCACAGCCGCCTGTTAATAACAATGAATAAGAAAATGTCATCTGAGAAGCAAAACCTAAAGTGAAACAAGTTCAGAGAAACTGCAGGAAGAAAATCAGCCTGAAACAATAAAACATGTCCTCTCATGGATCCCCAGTGGAAATGATGCTTGTTTTAGAGCATTTTAAGTCAAAAGAAGTTTGATTTATACATTTTATTCTAAACACACAGACAGTGAGGCGTGTGAAACTGGTTAAACACGCCATGTCGCAGCAGTGCTCTTTGGTCTGATCCAGAATCTGGATTTAACCTTTGAAGACAGTTAAATGAAAAGTTTGACTGGACCATCTGTCAGCCGCCTGCAGCCGTCACTCTGTCAACACACAGGGTTTGTTCTCTTTATTGACTTCACCTGTTTGAAGCAGCTTTTACCTTCAGCATCATCAATTCAACTTCAGCAGAAAACTCAGGAAGCTGTTTCACAACTGAAACATCTTTCACAAGTTAAAGTGGTCAGCAGCTTCTCACAGGTGATGTTTGTTAAATGAGGAACTTTATATGAGTGTCGACACATTTCAAAACGCCAAAAGGTGTCCCAACGGCTGCCTTCATGTTCATTTTACACACATTTAAAGTCCAGAAGACATGAAAGCTGCTGCTGAACACTTTATCAACCTCAGAACAAGCAGACACTTTATTTATTTGATACTATTTCATCCTGATCCTCGTCTCTTCTAAACCAAAACTCTTCAGGGTTTAATGTCAAACTGTCACATTACTGGAATACATTTACAGAAGCACACATTTTATTCTTCTTGAAATTCTTTTTTAAAAATCTGACTTGACCTTCTGTTACAAAACAGGAGCTGTTGTCATGGTGATACTGCGACCACACAACAAACTAAATCAATTCATTTCAGTAGAACTGCTGCAGTCAGAGTGAAGTAAAACAAAGAAAGACCAAAAAGAGACACAATATAAAGATAAAATATAAAATAGAGAGAAAGAACACAGGCAGGTGTAAAAAGGTGATGTCAACAGATCTGAAGTCTAAAGGCCAACACACATCAGGTGCATCAATGTACAGTACAGACAGGAAGTCAGACTTTATAAGCTCTTATCTGGATACAAGTAGGCTACTGGTGGAGTCCTGAGGATTAATATCTGCAATTAGAAAACACTGCAAGTTTGGCAACAACCTGAGCGACCCTGAGACGCCATCTGAAGACATGTTTTAATATCAGAGAGATGAAGATCCACTTAAAACGGCTCTCTTGCAAATTCAGGAGTTGAAGAAAATGATAGGGATTGTGCACCAGGGAATTAGTGAGTAATAGCATTAATGAAACAGATGTCTGATTATTAAATTGATGGGGGGCATGAGAGAACAAGGAGGTGTGCATGCTACCTGGACTGGGAAGCGGGTGCTACATCTGCAATGAGGACAGCATTTCAGTTTGGATGGTTTGCACAAATGAGCAGGAGCGAGGTGGCTTAGGTTGAGGAAGAAAACCTAGGCATACATTGGTGCTTCGTCCCAGTCGTGGAGTAACAAGCCACCCAATCTACACTGGCCACAGGAGGAGGAGACACAGCAGTGGCAGGAGGGGCCAGAGCTGGAGTGGGACTGCAGGGGCATAACCAGGATGGACCAGAGCTTCATCCATCAGGATATGAAGTGGTTAGAGAGTTAAAGGAGGCGGTGGAGAAACTCTCCCCATAACCGAATTCCTCGCTGTGATGAACAACTCCAGCCCAAGATGGCTGGGATAGCATCGGAGTGAAGCGGTGCAATTCCCATGCCGACCTCCGGATCAGCTGGTGGCTCCAGTGTCCCGTTCCCCACGCAACCAGCTCTTCTTCGGAGACAGCCAGGGAAGGGTGGCTGCAGATGCTGAAAAACAGTTGTGTTATAAGGGAGGATGGTGATTGGGTCAACCGGGGCTGTAAAGGTAGAGGATGATATGCTTTGCCTGAGCAACAGCAGATCCTTTATTGAAGTTCTGTCTTCAAGTGGTGGATATCCTCCTTATACTATGAATATTGATGATTGCAGTCCCCATGAATTTGTATGCACATCCAACTACCCCCTAACTACCTTGCCTTCCGATGTACCAAGCACCAGCTTCTCTCCCTACTAGGAATTTCACCATGTGCATCATCCCTCAAGGATGATCCTTCTCCTCCCACTTGCTGTCCCTTTCTGCTGCCGCCCTTACCTCCATGATTTCATAGTCCTGGGCGATGCCTGTAAAATGGAGCTCAGAATGTGGCCTGACTTCTTTTTCGCCTTGGATGGCATTTCCATTTTCTATGATGACCACATAAGATTCAGTAGTTACTATGGTTGTGGATGGTTCGCCTCAGATTGGCCACCGGAACTGTCCTTGCTCTCTCCTTCCTCAGCCCTCTACAAGCCATTCCCTATGGTCATTACTGGCCCTCATTGGTGCTATGAGTGGTCCAAAAAAGTTATCATCCTCCCCTCAGACAACCACACCACTGTCATAAACAATCACTAGACATCATGTAGTTCATCAGCAGTCTGACCCTAATCTCAGCCCAACACCAATTCATTGCCCATGTTCCAGGCTACAAAAATTCCATCTCTGACTCCCTCTCCCGTTTCTCATTTGAGAAATTAAACAGCAGACTCATATCTTTATCTGACACTGGTCCCTCCATTTTCAGCAACAATCTTCACCTGAACCCTCATCTTCTCTGTCTCATCAGCATGTGGCAAAAAGCAATCACCAGCAGTCTACCATTCCCATCCATTGGACATGATAACATTAACCAACTTCATCACTGACAGCCACTCAGTTCTCAGAATCAGAACATTTACTATTCAAGTATACCTGAGTGATACAAACTTATTCATCAGACTGTTTTCCAGAGCTCCAGCCCCTTCATTTTGCATCCCCACATCAACATGGTAATCAAATGCTTAAGAGAGACGGACCCTCAGCTTGCACCAAAACATTAACCCATGACAGCAGACCTCTCCCATTAGATCCAAACCCTGCATGAAGGATATTTATCCCCATCCATTAACTCACCTCTCCAATCGATGTTCATCACCACTGCATCTAATAATGACCCATCACAGAGGCCTTTCTGACATTTCTATGCACTTCCCAGACATTCTTATCTGAGCCCTTTCAAACTCATTTAAACTTACATGAAGTAGAGACTAGCCAAGTGTGCTTCTCCTCAAAAAACAATCTTCACCACAGAATAACAGCAAGAGGCATCTTCTGCATAGTGCAGAATAGACTATTATAGTTTGGACAATAAAGCGAGCTGGTATCACAGGACATTCAGCATCAGTGTCTGTGGCACAAGCCTGCAAAATATGTTATTTTAGAATATGCAGCAGCTCGTAGCTTTGCCTAAATAACACCAAGCTGAAACAGAGTAGGATCCCAAAGCAAAAACACCAAAACATACTGAGCCAGTTAAAAGTGAAATTTATAGAAATTAAACACACAGGATCAGTTTTATTTATAGTAATAGATTATTGCACCACCAGTCTGCTCACTACTGCTGTAAGATGGCTTTAACATCAATAATACTGTCACAATAAATGATAAAACCCAATAATTACAAACTTGATCAGCCACATATCACTACAAGTCCTTCTCAGTCACTCACTTATACATTTGCAAACCACAGACGGAAGTTTTCACAACAGACATCAGAGATTTTTACATCTTTCACAAGATCTTCCTGCACATCTTCTTATTAAATTATGCAAAACAGTGGTTGCACCATACAAACACACACACACACACACACACACACACACACACACACACACACGTCCCTCCTGTCCAATCCTGTAGCTCCTTGTCTCTTATAAAGGTTCGTCTCTCAGACGGAGCTTTCATGTTCCAGCCATGGTCTTCCTGTGGATCCTCTCCTGCTTCGCCTTCGTCGGTGTCGACTACGGTAAGACAGCTGAGGGAGTGAAGCATGCTGGGTAGACTGAGCTGCTTGTTTTTAATTTAAAACTTTATATTTATGTATAGATTTAATATTTAGCGGCTCTGGGTGGGCGGCCATCATCTACCTCCACCGGTTGAGAGGAGAGAGAGAACAGCTCCACATAGAGATGTATAGTAATAATAATGGTAATAATCATAATAAGACTAATAATAATAATTGTAGCAGTGGGTGTTGAGCAGCTCTGGAGGCAGAAATACGTGCAGAAAGCAACAGGAGGAGAGAGGAGAGAGACAGCTCACAGCTCCTGGTATTCCCAGGAGGTCTCCCATCCAAGTACTAACCAGGCCCCATCCTGCTCAGCTTCCCACATCACAAGAGATCCCACGTGTGCAGGGTGGTGAGGCCATAAGACTTCAAGAAGATATCATTATGATGATGTCATTATGATGATGTCAGCAGGTTGCGGCACTCCCGCCATCCCCCCCGACATCAGCGGTTACTCAGATATCGTGAACGGCAGGGAGGCGGCGCCTCACTCCTGGCCCTGGCAGGTGTCCCTGCAGGTACACACACACACACACACACACACACACACACACAGTAACACACACGTACACATAGATTGTATTCATGAACATGTGAATATTTCAGTACAGCGACGGCTTCCACTTCTGTGGAGGCTCCCTCGTCAACCAGAACTGGGTGGTGACCGCTGCTCACTGCAACGCCAGGTAAACACCAACGACCTTTAACCTTTAACACTCATCTGTTACCTTCACCCTTTTTTGGTTCTTTAAAACTGGATTCAAATGTATAGATTTGCTCCCATTGCAGCAGTTCAAGGAGACATGGAGACATCATTGAAGTATTCATGTGGAGTAAATTGAATAGTTCTCCATGAGCAAAAAGAGCGGATATGTTGTGTATCTGCAGGAATAATCTGTGTTGTAATGTTTTTTGTTGTTAATTGTTTTTATTTCCAAAGAAAAAACAGCAAAATTCATTACAATAACAACACATAATAACATGTAGTAGAGTATGGTAACATAATATATACCACTATAACGTGAAGGGGGCAAAAATTTGAAGCATTTCAGTAAAGTCCAATACTACTGCTCAATCAAAATCAATTAACTAATTAATTAATTAATCAATTAAAAATAAGCTTTTACTGAAATTTGAAGAAAAATGGTTCGAAAACATTCTGTCAAAGCCAAAATTAAGGACCTATATGCATATCCAAAATAATTTTGGCCTGAATTGTATGCAGCATCTCGTTTATTTAGAAGCCAAAGATCTTTGAGAGCTGGTATTCCTCTGGCCATTGAGGTCGGTCGGTCGATTCAAAAATGTTCCACAGGGAAAGAGATTGTGTGAATATTGTGATTTAGGTGAAGTGGAAAGTGAGTCACATTTTCTACTGAACTGTACAAATTATGATGGTTTAAGAGAGCTACTGTTTTGTGAAATTTCTCGACTAAACCCTCTAATATTTTGGTGTTCAGATGAGCAAAAACTGGAATGATTGTTTAATTTTGATGTATTTAAATTCACTAACTTTATCTCTAAAGCCTGGGAAGGAAGGCAAGATAGATTGTTTAGTCAGTGTTTACTTAGACTTTTCAATAATATATTGTGAGCTTCTGACAGTAAATTAGAATGTCTGTGTTATTTAATGATGGTCTCTAGATTTGAAGGTGAAAGACTTTCTTTTTGTAATATATATGTTGTACTCTGGTCCTGGCTTGTTGGAATTTATGGTGTCTTGTAAGCCTATAAACGCTGGGCATACAGTTGTATGCATGACACAATACAAATTTAATCATTAATTTATTGTATTTTCATGCAGCTCATTGGTTCACTGAATTATCACTTTTTCATTTGCACACTAAAGTATTTTTATATGAGAAAATACACGTGATGGACTTAAAAAGGGTCAGCTGACATCATGATGGAACTCTTTGTCATTTGAATAACAGACTGTGTTTATGTTAGGCTGCCCTTCCTGTTGCTCAGGTGTTTTTTATTGGCTGGTTTCACTCACACCTTTTTCTGCAGGAGGTCGACCCGTGTGGTTCTTGGAGCACATGACCTCTCCTCCTCCAATGAGGCTGTCCAGGTGATGAAGGTCAGCGAGGTGAGTGACAGGCAGCAGGACTTCATCACATCTTGTGAGCTCCTGAATGTTCACCAGCTAATGATGTCATTTCCTGTCAGGTGTTCACACATCCCCACTACAACTGGCCCAGCCCCTTCAACAACGACATCCAGCTCATCAAGCTGGCCAGCCCCGCCCAGATGAACAGCCATGTTTCCCCTGTGCGTGTGGCTGAGACCAGAGACAACTTCCCCGAACGCACAATGTGCATGACTACTGGCTGGGGCTGGACCAGCGGCAACGGTGACTTCATTATTATTATTATTATTATTATTATTATTATTATTAGTGCTTTACAGCTGCTGAGAGCTCACCAGTACAGCCTCTCAGACCCTCAGACCACTAAGGAGAGCGTTAACACAGTAAACATGTCATACTTTGACCACTGGGGGCAGTATAGACATCAGTGTGATGATTTGATGTGTTGCAGGTAACCCTGCCACCCGGCTGCAGCAGGCAGCCCTCCCCCTGCTGACCAATGAGCAGTGCCGTCGATACTGGAGCAGTTATGTCACCTCCAAGATGATCTGTGCTGGAGCCAACAGAGCCTCCAGCTGCAGGGTGGGTGCTGCACACTAACCACCAACAAACATGTTAGCACATGTTGCTAACTAGAAATTCTAACATGTAGCTATCAGCTATGCTTGTTATTCATTAATTTTGTGTGTGTTTGTTTTCAGGGAGACTCTGGAGGTCCTCTGGTCTGTCAGAAGGCTGGTGCCTGGACTCTGGTTGGTATCGTGTCCTTTGGAAGACCCTCCTGCAATATCATGACGCCTGCTGTATACGGCCGGGTCACAGCGCTGCGTGCCTGGATGGACCGGACCATCGCTGCCAACTGAGCGAGTTTCACTTTCAACATAAAGTTCAATAAAACATGCAGAATCTGAAACACACTGCTTGTTCTCATTTATCACATCAAACTGAAATAACTGTTTAAAAGATGCTATTAGGAGTCAGGAAGAGGTTAGCTTAGCTAACATGTTACACGTTGCCAGGAAAGTTTGCTCTACAGAAATCTGAATTGCTTTCACTGCTGAAGCAAGTATAAATGAATAAACTTATAACTTATAATATAATTAAAAACTTATAATGTGCTTTCTTTGTTTTAACAACACATTCACAGTTTGTGTTTCACCTTTGATGAAGCATCAGTCTTATTACAGCATCTCATTCCATCTCTTTACTGATCCCCATGAAGGTTGTTCTGAACGGCAAGAGTCAAGTCAATTTATTAAATACTGCAGGCATAAAGCCAAACAAACAAAAAAAGGTAAAGATCATACATGCCAAAACTGTTTAACTTTTCATTAACATATATAAAACATGCAACATAAAAACAATAAAAATAACATCAACATACAAGACAACATATAAAATTAGAAGGTAAGAAGGTATTACAATAAAGAGAGTAGGATAAGAAAGTATCATTATTATTAAAAAGATATAACAATAATAATACTGCTTCTAAAATGAAGGTTTTACCTGTTAACCACACACTTTAAACCTAACTGAAGCTTGTAAAAAAAGATGTGTTTTTATTCTGCTTTTAAAAGAAGACACAGGTGTAGCAGACCTGAGTTAATGTGGTAGAGAACTGCAGAGAGTAGGATCATAATGACTGAAGGCACCTGAGATGATTTAGAGTTTATTCTCAGTATAGTGAGGAGACCTTTACTTGATGATCTCAGGGGTCTGTCTGCTGTGTATTCAGTGAGCATGTCAACCATGTAAGAGGGAGCCAAGCCGTTCATAGCTTAAAAAAATACATTTTTAAATTAAATTCTTTGTTTTACTGGGAGCCAGTGAAGAGAAGTTAAAATAAGAGTGGTGTGTTCACACCTTTTGGTTTTAGTTAATACTCTGGCTGCAGCATTCTGAATAAGCTGGAGGTTAATAAGTTCTTTGCCACTCCAACAAAAATGCATTACAGTAATCTAATCAACTGGAATTAAATGCATGAACCAACTTCTCAGAATCTAACCGTGATAGGAAAGATCTAACTTTAGATATATTTCTAAGATGATAAAAAGCAGTCTAAAATCTGAAACTGAAAAAGTTTTTGACATGCTCACAGGGTTTTACAGGGTTTTACTATACTAATAAAGTTTGACCTGACCTGACATTGACACAGAGGTATAACAACAGAGTAACACGTGATGAGAGAGGAAACAAGAATAAAGTAGACGACCAGTAGTTGAAATCAAACATGAGACAAATATAATAAAATCAATTAATTAATTAAAAAACAGTCTGCATGTTGAAATGTCTTTGGGCAAAATACTGAACCCTAAATTTCTCCTGATGGCTGCAGCATCAGTGTGTGAATGATTAGCTTCCCACTGATGGGCAGGTTTGGACCTTACATGGTAGCCCCTGTACCCATCCAGTGTGTGAATGTGACTCATAGTGTAAAAAGCGCTTTGAATGTTTGGAAGACTAGAAAGATGCTGCACAAGTTCAGTCTGTTTGCTATATGTGTGAGAGTCATCTTTCCCTAAGAAACCAAGGCCCCCAAACCATATTTGCTTATTCTGAGACTCAGAATATCACCTTATTTGGACCTATGCCAGGATGGAAGGAGAGCAGTGGGCCTCTTAGAGTACATTCCTTTTCCCAATGACACGCACGAGTAACAAAGTGTTGGGAACGAGTAGGAGTGCGTTTGGTTATTAGCAGTAAGTCATAATTGACAATTATGAATTATGAAAAGAAAAGATTGTCAGTCAATTAATAATTCTGTCACCAACTGTTGAAGCATATCACATTTGGGACAGAACTGTCAGAAATGTGAAGAGCACAGTTGATTAGGGCAATAATTACTAATTATCAGGGGCAATTAAGTTATTAAGTTAATTATTAAAAATTGATAGAATTATTCATTTGAGTTAACAATTACCAGACACCACCTGGAAACCGGGACCAATAACTAAACAAGGTAGTCGCACAAGGAGTTCATCATTGAATATCAATATCTGAGAGATATTAATATATTCCGACGTGGACATGACTATGAGAGGAAGTCATGTCCCACAAGAACTGGATGGCGTAAAGATGCCTGATGGTCGGCGTCTTGCAGTCACCCAATTCCGAGAAAAATGTGTCGTATGGTGGATAAGGAGGAACAAGCAGCACTTTGTCCGACATTATCTGACCATTAGATGTGCCAATGAGGGCACTGTGGAGAGCAGGCAGGTATCCGTCTGTCGGTCCGGTTCGTTTCCTCAGCGCGGACGCAGACGACGCCGTCCTCACACTGGTGGTGAATCCCTCAGCAGGCTGATCCTTGGTGACGTGGTGGAGGAAACAGCAGAGTCAACTCAATCGATAGTCCGCGGGGCGAAGACGTTATCCACGTCTCTAAGAAGAAAAACAGCAGGGAAATCAGCGTCTTCTTAAGAAACTCAGTTTCTTACTTCTGCAGGCAGTACTGAGCGGCCGCTGTGTTGCAGCACAGGTGACTCTCACAGATCCGGAATGTGTTTGGGTGAACGCGGCAAAGTGTTGTCTCATCGGGCAAGGGGAGTCTTCATTGAGGGGAAAAATCACATGCACGTGGTTCCCGCCTTTAGTCTGGTTGACTCACCGGGAGGAAGCAGTCGTTCCCGAGCTCAGACCAAGTAAAAGTGATGTCTGTAGGCATGTGGGAATTTTTAAAGGAGCAGTGATGTCATGGCTGCATCATCAGGACCCTCCGCTGTGAAGGAAGGTCTCAGTCAATGAGAGGCGGTCCCCTGCTAAGGTATGAAAACCATGAAGCATGCTGGGAAATGTAGTCTGCATTGGACTCCCATTGTCTTAAGCAATATTTTGGTGCTGTTCCTTTGTCTCGGGGGACAAAGGAACACATGGTCAGGCCCTCCATGTTACATGTAAGCCCTCTCTGTGTGACCCCACACTGGTGGCCTCAACAAAAGCAAAGGAGCAATGATCTTACTTCCACAATTCTGTACATTAAAATGATAAGATATAGAATGATACAGATAATAAAATAATTAGTCCTGATGTTATTAACATCATTCTGGCTGTGCTCGACAGACAACTGACTGGTCTGTTTCTGTAATGTTAATGACTCTGGACAGGACATACAGTCACTTTAATATCATACTGATATCATGTGATAGATCAAAGTCATATCAGTCAATATCAGCTGCTGTTATATCTGCACACCACATTACACCATATATGCTTCTCTGACAGAGTGATGATATGCCACAGATTCTAGTCAAATACTGAGTCCACATATTTCTATATATGGCATGAGGGCATATTCAGATATTATATTTAGTGTGTGCAACATTAGATGTATGAGGACACAGTTTACTATATGAGGGCAATGCTGGCTCAGTGACATAACGTAAGACATAAAGCACATGTATGACTTCTAGCTTTCTTCTTGTTTTTGATGTTCAGCACTTTGTAACTTTGACTGTTTTGAAAGATGCAACATAAATTAAAGCTGCAAGCAGCGTTGAACAGGCCCTCACACCTCTGCACATGTCAGGCTGCAGAGCAGTGGAAGGGCTTCTGTCACGGGCATGTAGATGTCTTCAGACCCAGGCTGTTTTCAGACAGTGCAAGAAATGTCATAGGGGGCGCTATTCAGCCAGTTTGCATCACTGATGGAATATTGTCATGTAGACGTGTTCAGGACGGGAGTCTTATCAAACATGTAAAGATTGATGCAGACTGGAGCATTTACAATAAAGTTATAGCAACCTCCTCTGTCATGACAAAACATGAAATGTCAACAGTGTGAGGATGAGAATTTCCTGCAGGGTGAGACATGTCTGTCTGTTCTCACCTGTGTTATCACAAAAAGTTTTGGTACCATTCACTTGAATTTCAATTAGTGAAATGGAAACTTTTGATGAGTTTGTGTGTAAAACAAATTAATTTCCTAATTTTCATCAAGTGTATTTTTATAAAGTTAAGAATTTGAAGCCACATGAGCTGGTCAGAGTGTGATTGACATGTGTACTGTCAGCTGTGTAGAGACAATCAGTAATATAATAATATAATAAGTCATATATCTGAATGGAGAGTGTGAGTGAACCGCTAGGTGTTCGGGCCCTAATAAAGGAAAAACTGCAGTACAGAGATACAACATTTAGTTCTGATTTAATTTTTCTACTTTATCACTAAACTGTCACTGTCATGTTTCCCCTCATAGGTCATCAACACTACTGATTATACATAGAAGACCTATAATATAACAATAAGTGCCTGTCGTATTAAATTTGCTATATGAATAAATTTGACTTGACTTGAGAAGCAGCTTTTACCTTCAGCATCGTCAGTTCAACTTCAGCAGAAAACTCACAGGAAGCTGTTTCACAACTGAAACGTCTTTCACAAGTTAAAGCGGTCAGCAGCTCCTCACAGGTGATGTTTGTTAAATGAGGAACTTTATATGAGTGTCGACACATTTCAAAATACCACAAGGTGTCCCAACGGCTGCCTTTATGTGAATTTTACACACATTTAAAGTCCAGAAGACATGAAAGCTGCTGCTGAACACTTTATCAACCTCAGAACAAGCAGACACTTTATTTATTTGATACTATTTCATCCTGATCCTCGTCTCTTCTAAACCAAAACTCTTCAGGGTTTAATGTCAAACTGTCACATTACTGGAACACATTTACAGAAGCACACATTTTATTCTTCTTTAAATTCTTTTTTTAAAAATCTGACTTGACCTTCTGTTACAAAACAGCAGCTGTTGTCACTGTGATACTGCGACCACACAACAAACTAAATCAATTCATTTCAGTAGAACTGCTGCAGTCAGAGTGAAGTAAAATAAAGAAAGACCAAAAAGAGACACAATATAAAGATAAAATATAAAATAGAAAGAAAGAACACGGGCAGGTATAAAAAGGTGATGTCCACAGATCTGAAGTCTAAAGGCCAACACACATCAGGTGCATCAATGTACAGTACAGACAGGAAGTCAGACTTTATAAGCTCTTATCTGGATACAAGTAGGCTACTGGTGGAGTCCTGAGGATTAATATCTGCAATTAGAAAACACTGCAAGTTTGGCAACAACCTGAGCGACCCTGAGACGCCATCTGAAGACATGTTTTAATATCAGAGAGATGAAGATCCACTTAAAGCAGCTCTCTCTCCCTCAGCTGTCAGACAAACAGTCTAAAAGTGCATTCACAACAGAAATCAGATTGTACAAACACACTTACACACTGACAATGTTGCTTCAGCCATTTTCTGCATTGCTTGTGAAATTTCCTCATCACACACACGCACAACTTAAACATTTTCACACTTTCAAGCATTTTCAAGTCTTATCTACTCATTCATACTTTCAGCTACAACCTCCTTTAAAATCTCCAAAAATGTTCAAATTTTCCAACTCAATGATACTCTTCTTCATACAAATTAAAGCCAGCAATCCAGTTTAGCATCAGCCTTTCAACAGGCAGCACTGTAACATCACATTATGTAATAATGCAACAAAATGTCACCCTCATGTAATAACACCAACATTTTGTAACATAGTTTCATGATTGCTAAGACACATTTCTCAAAATTATGCTCCATTTCTCAAAACTCTAAACACAGATGCATAACTGCACGCTCATCTTCATGAACTTCAAACTTCCATGTCAAAACCAAGCTCTCCACTCAAAACCATGTAATCTGACATTTAACCCAACGTTGCCTTCAGACATCACTCAAAAACCATCAAATAATCATCAAAACACTGGTGTAACTGGTTCTGTGATTAATAATGATGCTTTCCCCCCAGAACAACCTTTTTACATGATGAATAAAATAAAGAGACACAATACAATACAGTCTATATTTTCAAAATGTTTAATCCCTCATTGTGCCGTGGTAAAATAAACTGAAATTAAGTAAAAAAAGGAAATGTACTTCAAAAAATATGCAACTGATAAAAACAGAATACAGTAAAATTTTGATGTATTTATCGAAATAAACCAATGAAAAGAAACAGTTTGTACACGAAGACAGAAATCACATTTATTCTGCCTCAGGTCTTCTTCAACACAAGCAGTTTTTTTTTTTAATCAGCACTTCAATACAAGAAGCTGACAAACTAAAAGTTGATATTTTTGCTGAATAGTTCCCTTAGTATCATTGCAAGACCACCACCATGTCCAGCAGATTTGTAAAGCCTCATCATACTAAACACAATACAAGTCAAAGCTTTCATCTAAAGATTCCCAGAGGAAGATTTGAGAATGGAAATGGATGCAAAGTCTGAAAAATATAAACAGGGATCTTTGGAGAGTGGACACTTGAACCAAAGAGCAGCGCCCTGTTGACATTTATCTACATTCAACCAATGCATAATACTCTTGGATCACTGTTTCTCAGAGGACATGGACTAATCAGTTGAGCATGGTGTGCACTCAGTGTGGTTTTGGCTGGTTTAGCGCTCTCTTGTTATGGCTTTGTTCTTGTCTTTAGCATTAGTAATAATGGATGCTAACTGTACTCCTTGTTCTGGATATGGCTCGAGGAAGGTTCTACTGGGATCTGATTTTGCATCCACGTTCCCTCACTTGCGTCTTTTCCTTGCATCTTAGTCCTGCAAACCTTTGATGCAAGGAGATGCAAGGAAACCAAGCGAGGAGAGAGGAAACAAGGAAATTTGTTTTAAGAGACATGAGACATGCTCTTCCTCTGAAGCGTTTGTTTTACTTCCTGTTTCTTCATGGCCTTTATTTTCTTTAACTTCCTGAAGATGTTAATGTCTCATTAAGACAAAGTAAACAAACTGCTGTAAGTACAAGTAATGGACAGAGAGCGTGTCGCTAACAGCAACGATCAAACCAGCTTCTAACAGGTCCAAAGTGACATTTGAGTTGTTTACCTGCTGTTTAATGTTAATTAGCATCTAGCTGCTAACTGACGTTGATGATGTAGACAGAGGCTGTTTCATTCACTACCGTGTTTAAAAGAGGAAGGTTTCATGTCTAATATTGTAATAACTGAGCATTGAATATTTTATATATTTAATTTACCAACATGTTGTTTTCATTTAAGGGAAAAAGTTCCTGTTTCTGGCTGTAAGTGTGTTACAGAATAAATGGAAAACAAAGTTTTATTTGTCTGATCCTAAAAATGATCAATGACTCAAATCCGTGATACGATCTGAACCCTGAGTTCTGCGTTCATGTTAACATCCTACTGTTAACATGTCAGCTTTGTAGACTATATTTTGTTTGTTGTACATATAGATCAGAGTTTGTAAATCATGTATTTGAGATCTGTGGATGTTTCTAGTATTCAGCACTGATCTGTTCCTGTATCACATTATAAGCTTTGTGCTACTTTATATATTTCTGTATACTAAGAAAACAGACAGGAAACACGTGTGAATCATGTGATATGTTGTCTGTTTTTGATGTGAACATAAATTTGTTGTCACAATAGAACAATACTATAAATTTGAATTTCACTTTGTTGTTTACCACTCCACGGCTAAAATTAGCATTTATTTGTTTAGAAACAATATGAACATGCTAAATGTCTTCGAAGAAGCAGCCTTTACACCACTCAAGATTTGTTTGTTTTTCAAGTAAATTGCTTCATTGGCATATAAAATTGCCCCCCATGCCTCTGAATTCATCAGAAGGGACACTCATATAGTTTGATGCGGTTTATTGTAAGATTCCATGTTGGTTTTCCTTCTGTCCTCCCCAATTTTTTGAGTCACCAGCCACCACTGGTGTGGACATTGTGAAGGACTATAAATACCTGGAAGTGTACACTGACAACAAACTGGCATGGAATAAGAACACTGAACCTCTACAGCAGGAGTACGAAACTTCTCTACTTTCTGAGGAGGCTGAGGTCCTTCAATATCTGCCAGACAATGCTGAGGATGGTTTATGACTGGGGGGTCCAGTGCTCTCCTGTTTGCTGGTGTGTGTAATAGATTACTTTACCACCAGTCTGCTCACTATTGCTGTAAGATAGCTTTAACATCAACAATACTGTCACAATAAGTGATAAAACCCAATAATTACAAACTTGATCAGCCACATATCACTACAAGTCCTTCTCAGTCACTCACTTATACATTTACAAACCACAGATGACTGCAGTTTGGTGAAAACTTAAATGACAGAAAACTACTGTCACACATTTAACTGTGGAAGTTTTCACAACAGACATCAGAGATTTTTCATAATTATATCTTTCACAAGATGTTTCTGCACATCTTCTCAGTAAATTACACAGAACAGTGGTTGCACCATAGAAACACACACACACACACACACACACACGTCCCTCCTGTCCAATCCTGTTGCTCCTTGTCTCTATAAAGGTTTGTCTCTCAGACGGAGCTTTCATGTTCCAGCCATGGTCTTCCTGTGGATCCTCTTCTGCTTTGCCTTCGTTGGTGTCGACTACGGTAAGACAGCTGAGGGAGTGAAGCATGCTGGGTAGACTGAGCTGCTTGTTTTTTATTTACAACTTTATATTTATTGATAGATTTAATATTTAGCGGCTCTGGGTGGGCGGCCATCATCTACCTCCACCGGTTGAGAGGAGAGAGAGAAAAGTTCCACATAGAGATGTATAGTAATAATAATGGTAATAATCATAATAAGACTAATAATAATAATTGTAGCAGTGGTTGTGGAGGAGCTCTGGAGGCAGAAATACGTGCAGAAAGCAACAGGAGGAGAGAGGAGAGAGACAGCTCACAGCTCCTGGTATTCCCAGGAGGTCTCCCATCCAAGTACTAACCAGGCCCCATCCTGCTCAGCTTCCCACATCACAAGAGATCCCACGTGTGCAGGGTGGTGAGGCCGTAAGACTTCATGAAGATAAAATCATTTTTATAAGTGACTGAAGATAACTGGACACAGTCTGAGATCGATCCGTGTTTATTGGCTGATCACTTTAAAAGTATTGATCTTATTAACAGTCGTTTCTTACTGAAAATGTGACTCGAGGTGTTTTGTGTCGTTTGTTCCCAAAGATCAGGAACAAACTTCCTGAATCATGTTGTTGTTAATGATGTCATTGTGATGATGTCATTATAATGATGTCACCAGGTTGCAGCACTCCCGCCATCCCCCCCGACATCAGCGGTTACTCTGATATCGTGAACGGCAGGGAGGCGGTGCCTCACTCCTGGCCCTGGCAGGTGTCCCTGCAGGTACACACACACACACACACACACACACACACACACACAAACACACACACACACACACACACAAATGTATTCATGAACATGTGATTGTTTCAGGCACGAACTGGCTTCCACTTCTGTGGAGGCTCCCTCATCAATGAGAATTGGGTAGTGACTGCCGCTCACTGCAATGCCAGGTAAACACGACAACCTTTAACCATTAAATCTCATCTGTTACCGTCATTTCTATCTTCACATTGTAACAGAAGTTTTGAGTTGTCAGTTATTTTGATTTAATTGTTGATTATTTGACTGAAATTATTAGATTTTTTTGATTCTTCAAAACTGGATTCAAATGTATTTTAAACTGTTGTCATAGCAACAAGTCCTCCAGCCAAGCTCAAGCTGGATCAAACTTTTCATGGAAATTGTTGAATAATTCTGATTTTAGATGAGAACATGCAGCTTATTGGTTCACTGAATTATCACTTTTTCATTTGCACATTAAAGTATTTTTATATGAGAAAATACACATGATGGACTTAAAAAGGGTCAGCTGACATCATGATGGGACTCTTTGTCATTTGAATAACAGACGTTGTTCAACTGGATTGAAATAATGTTTAAATGTATTTTTAAACTTTATAAATGTTTAAATGAAGACAGTTTGACAGCTGAACTCTGCTGCTCAACGTTCGGCTCCGCTTCCTGTTGCTCAGGTGTTTTTTATTGGCTGGTTTCATTCACATCTTTTCATGCAGGAGGTCGACCCGTGTGGTTCTTGGAGCACATGACCTCCGCTCCTCCACCGAGGCCGTCCAGGTGATGACGGTCGGCAAGGTGAATGACAAGCAGCAGGACTTCATCATGTCTCGTGAGCTCCTGAATGTTCATCAGCTAATTTTGTCATTTCCTGTCAGGTGTTCACACATCCCCGCTACAACTCCCCCAGCCGCTTAAACAATGACATCCAGCTCATCAAGCTGGCCCGCCCCGCCCAGATGAACAGCCATGTTTCCCCCGTGCGTGTGGCCAAGACCGGAGACAACTTCTCTGCAGGCATAATGTGTATGGCCACCGGCTGGGGCCGGCTCAGTGGCAATGGTGACTTTATTATTATTATTATTATTTATTAGTGTCTCACTACTTTAAACAGAACTAAAGTAGCTGAAGTGACTTCTGTTGAATGTAAAAATTGCCACCTGCGGCTATATTTATTATTATTATTATTATTGGTAGTAGTAGTGTTTTATTTCTATTGAGAGCTCACCTGTACAGTTTCTCAGACCACAAAGTAGAGTGTTAACATAGGAAACATGGTGTGCTTTGGCCACTGGGGGCAGTATAGACATCAGTGTGATGTGTTGATGTGTTGCAGGTAACTCCCCCAACCGGCTGCAGCAGGCAGCCCTCCCACTGGTGACCAATGAGCAGTGCCGTAGTGTCTTCGGCAGCTTTGTCACCTCCAAGATGATCTGCGCTGGAAAGAACGGACGCTCTATCTGCTTTGTGGGTGCTGCACGCTAACCACCACATGTTAGAAACATGTTTCTAACTAGAAATACTACAATGAGGCGATCAGCTATGCCTGTTATTTGTTTATTTGTTTGTGGTTGTTTGTTTTCAGGGTGACTCTGGAGGTCCTCTGGTCTGTCAGAAGGCTGGTGCCTGGACCCTGGTAGGTATATCGTCCTGGGTAGGAGGAAACTGCGATCCCATGTTTCCCAGTGGGTACGCCCGGGTCACAGAGCTGCGTGCCTGGATGGACCGGACCATCGCTGCCAACTGAGCAAGTTTCACTTTCAACATAAAGTTCAATAAAACATGCAGAATCTGAAACACACTGCTTGTTCTAATTTATTTACATAAAACTGAATTTTACATGATGCATTTGGGAGCCGGAAAGTGGCTATTATTTACTATTATTTGACATTGTGTCATCAGTCCAAACACACTCCAAATGACATTCAAAATCATGCAAGAAAAACAAAATTTATTCCCAGATAGCAAAATGACTGTGGCCCATATCTGGCCCACGCTCCTCGCTTTCATGTTTCATACCCAGACCACATTTAATTCTTATTTTGACCCTGACCTGGCCCATGTTGCATATCCTCATCAGGCCCACATACCGCATGGAATGATGGCACTTGGGCAGTCAGCCCTGTTTGCCAGATCCGGACCAGAAGCAAACCATAGCAATGCAACAATTAAACCAAAAACTAAACAAATAAACAGGTTCTAGCCCATATTTGGACCACAGTTGATTATATTCTCTGGCCCTGATCAGGTCCTTGTTCCATATCCTCATCTGGCCCACATACGGTGTGAAATTATGGAATTTGAGTGATCTTCCCCTAAACAAATAAAGCTGAACTGGCCCATAGCTAATTTTTATTCTGACCCTGATTGGGCCCACACATTTCATATCCTGTTCCATCCCGCATATTGCATGGAATGATGGCACTTGGGCAGTCCGCTACTGTTTGCTACATCCTGGCCACAAGCAAACAATAGCAATGATACATGTAAACCAAAAACTAAACAAATAAATCAAATAAAAATTGTAAAATATTTGAGCCGTATCATATTTGGGCCATTTTAGGCTCACTTACAGATTAGTCAGTTCTTACTGTGTCACATATTTGCCTGATCTATTCTAGATATGTTTAAGATAACCAGGCCACATTTGCTGCACATTTGTTTTGGGATATTTGGGCCATATTTGTTGGTAGGCGGCTTCAGGCTCACATCCATTTTGTCCAGGCCAGAAGATGGCAAGCAATGCCATATCATTGCCTGATGTGGGCAACATCCATATGCTTTCAGGGTCATTTATAAATTAGAAATCAAAGAATGCAAATGTGATCAGTATGCAAATGAAACAGAATTATCCTGATTCGAAAAACAAGCCAGTTTGTAAGTGTTTAGATGATGATGATGATGATGATGGTTTGATGCCAAAAGAGGGCACAGTATATCCTGAAAGATGTTAAGACAGTTGTTACAAGACCTGAGGAAGATGAAGTGGGTAATGCAAGTGTAGAGCAATTGTTTCAGACTCTTGGAATCACTCAGGAGATTTTTGAGGAGGCCTATAGGAGAATGGAAAGAAAGACCAAGGTTGTTTATATGAGAGAGGTAAATGAGGTTTGAGTGAATCAGAATAGCAAGTAGTTTTTAAAGTGCTGGAATGCTAACATGAACATCAACTTTGTCACCAATGACAACGGCATAGTAGTTTACATCATATCATATGTTACGAAAGCAGTGACATAAATTGGCCTTTTATTGATTAACGCCCAAAAAGAAGCAACAAAACAATCTCTCTGCTAAAGAAGCATTAAAGAACGTAGGCAATGTATATTTACACAAGAGGGATGTTTGTGCCCAGGAGGCACTGTACAGGCTAACGAACATGTATCTGAAAGTGTTCCAGAAAGGTTGTGTTTGTATAGACATGGACCTACATAGTGAAGGTGAGTTTACCCCTTACTATAAGCAAGTGGCTTGTAATGAGATTAGAATAGAAGATATGTGGATGATTAACATAGTAGACAGGTATGAGAACAGGCCTGACAATGATGTCTGTGATGACATGTGCATGGCTTTGTTTGCATCTGATTATTGTGTTCTCTCCAAGACTGAATTCAAAAATGGTTTGGGATTTATCTTGAGGAAAATTCATTTTCAGTTTGCAGTTGTTTGTTATATGATTTAGAAATTAATTTTCAGAGTCTCTTGCAGTTGTTCCTTCCTTATAGAGCTGAGTCAGACCTGAAGGCTTTGAGCTATTTAGTTCTGTAATAATGGCGATGTGACATTTAATGATGGCTCTGTGCATTCAGATAAGAATGTGGTCGACAAGAACAGGGAAAAGTTTGATGTGGATTGTCCCAATTTAGCGTGAGCTCAGGAAATTTCTGAGGAGAACAATAGGGTTGATGAAGATGTTTGGAGGGAGCTGTGTCCTGAACAGGAAGTGGAACCCCTTGAATGTGTAGAGGAAATAAGGCAGCAACAGGAAGGTGAGGTAGAGGATGAGCAGTTAGTAGAAGTGACGGGGAATGTTACAAATTTGGCTGTTGATAGCAGACAGTTTGCACATTTAGAGAGGAACAGTGTTTTTTAGTTATTAGTGTCAAAGACGATCAGGACTTGGACAATGTAGAAAGTTTGTTTGGGTTTTATACCTTTGAGGTTGTGTGGAGGCAGTTTTTGACATGGAGTTCAATTTAGATCAGGATTAGGTTAGTGTGTTGTGTTGTTCATGGTGTATAGGCTGGTTTTCATCATGGTATGGTTGTTGTCTTTATTAGTGTAGAGTCTGTCCCACTCCAACGGGTTAGTCATGTGTATACATTTTAGATTTTGTACTATTTATTGTAGAGACTTTTTGTATTATATGAAAATGATCATGATAGAGAGATTTTACATGAAACCAATCATGTCTTAAATGTTGAACCTGTGGTGGATGATAAAATCATGTGTCACAGCAGTTCATAATTGTAGATGTGTTAGTCTCTGTTTGCCAACTGTTAGTTGTCGGTCTTGTTGTCTTTTGTAACTATAAATGTATATATTTCTGCATTTTTCAGTTCATGTTTCCTTCATTCCTGATGTGTTCATATGCAACAGTTTAAGTGCATTAATTAAGAGCAAATTTGTTCTGGCATCACAAGGCACAGAGTCTACTTATTTTCCATGCTCTCTTCTCACCTTTCTGTGCACCCAATCTCATGTTTTTTCTCTCTATCCCTTTAAACCTCTACAGTTTCAAGTAAGGTTGCAGCAGGGGACATAGATCTGATCCCTTGTTTTCATAGTCAATCTGCCTGTAGAATCATTTTAGTTGACAAAGTAGTTTGGTTGCCTTTACTATTTAAACTCTAGTCTTTGTTTTTCACTGAGGTTAACTTCCAGGTTGAAGGTGTTATCATGATGGAGCATCGCCAACCTTCCCACATCCATATGCATTTTTTAACTGTAGTCTTGATTAGTCAGATCAGTCTTGATCTGTCAGAATCAACAGATGTATCAAATAAAAGACACATGTAATCCATTTTGTTTGCAGTTTGTCAGCAGGGACAGAATCAAAGTCTCTGAGTTGGTTATTTTTCCTACATGGATTGTAAATTAAAACTGCTTGCTAAATGTTTGTCTTGATTTACTTTTTTCAAAACAGCATTTATAACAGAATGAATGAATGTGTTCTGAGAAAAAACATTAGCCATTGAATAAAATCACCAAAACGTCCACAGGTAAAAAAAAAAAAAAAAAAAACTAAAGAAAAATGAATTGCCATGTTTAAATGTTGTCTGTCATTTACCGTCAACGCATTAGATGTTAATCATTTAGTGTAAAAAGAAAGAAACATCCATGGTAATGGTACTTCTGGCTCAACATGTAACACATTATTAAATAACTACATGAAAAGTTACATGTATAAATATTCATTACGTAAGAGAACATGTTCACATGGATAAAGATATAAGCTTTGAACATGAGGAATCTTTTTTAAATGATTTATATTAAGAACTGCGTAAGGTACAATGTATTCAGTGTTGGGGTTTCTTTCTCCTGGCATGTATACCTTTGTGCCAAAGTAATGTGATTTATGAGGATATTTCACAAGAAGTGTACTCTAAAATCCTCATCTCCAACTGCTCCTGGTGATGTCACTCCCTCAGTGCTGTGACATATTCCACAAAACATATTTTAAAAGGACAGGAGGAGCAACAAAAAACATTTAAACTCAGACTCTAATATCTCAAAAACAACAAAAGATTAAAAAGAAAAGCATGTAAATTCAAGATTTGTAGATCAAATTGTCATGACTCATTTAAAGTTCAAATTAAGTTTGCATCTAAAACTATGTGGAAGCAATAAATGCTCAAATAGTGGGGTCATTCACACTCTCTATTCAAATATATGAGTATATTTCTGTGTCCAGCTGCAGTTACTTATTGCCTCTACACACGTGACAGTACACATGTCAATCAAACTTTGACCAGGTCATATCTTTACTTACAAAATAGACTTGATGAAAATTAAGAAATTAGTTTTTTTTATGCTTAATTAGAGGTAAAACACAAACCGTAAATGTCTTGTTATAACAAAGAAAGTACATTTTATAAGTTGATGTATTTATAATTGCTTCAGCAGAGAAAGCCATTCACATTTCTGTGGTATAAAAAAAGTTACTTTCCTGGCGACGTATTACTTTAATAAACTTTTCTGGTTTGTTTGTCTTTATGCTAAGCTAAGCTAACAGTTTCCCCCTGCTTGCAGTATGATGCTAACTAAGCTAACTGTTTTTTCCTCCCTCCAATTGTATGCTCAGCTAAGCTAGCTTTTTTCCTGCTTCCAGTCATATGCTAAGCTAACCTATTCCTGACTCCCAACAGCATCATGTCGAAACAGGTTTTTTTTTTACTTTGATGTGAATAAATGAGAACAAGCAGTGTGTTTCAGATTTTGCATGTTTTATTGTATTTCATGTTGAGCAAGTGAAACTTGTTCAGTTGGCAGCGATGGTTCGGTCAATCCAGGCACGCAGTGCTGTGATGCGGGCATACACAGCAGGTGTCCTGGTATTGCAGGGGACTCTTCCAAAGGACACGACACCTACCAGAGTCCAGGCACCAGCCTTCTGACAGACCAGAGGACCTCCAGAGTCGCCCTGAAAACAAACCCACACACAAAATAAGCACACACACAAAAAATAACATGTGTAGCTGATGCTACATGTTAGCATATCTAGCTTCCAACATGTTGCTAATATACTTGTTGGTGGTTAGTGTGCAGCTCCCACCCTGCAGCTGGAGGCTCCGTTGGCTCCGGCGCAGATCATGCTGGAGGTGATAGAGCTGCCGAAGAATCGTCGGCACCGCCTATTGGTCAGCAGGGGGAGGGCTGCCTGCTGCAGCCGGGTGGCAGGGTTACCTGTAACACATCAACACATCACACTGATGTCTATACTGCCCCCAGTGGTCAAAGCATGCCATGTTTCCTGTATTAGCACCCCCCTTAGTGGTCTAAGAAGCTGTACAAGTGACATTTCACCAGGTATAAGGCATTGACAATAATGAATAATAATAATAATAAATATATCCAAGTGGCAATTTGAGGGCTCAAGCTTTTCAGTACTGAACAGAGGGAAGCAGCTCAATCAGCAAAAAATAAAGGTGAGTTGGTGGACAAAGGTGAGCAAAGTGACTTCAACTACTTTAGTTCTATTTAAAAGAGTGAGTCATGCATAATGATAAGAAATGCAGAAAAGTGGGCATGAGCCTTTGATGTCTTAAAGCTGAAAATGTTTATTTAAGCTCTTGACCAAGGAGAACTGAAATAGCAAACATTGAAGTCTTCTGCAACTCGGATGCTGTCTCTTTCCATTCTGTCCTCTGACTCTTATTCTTTAACTTAAGCAATATGAAAAATTAGTCTAATTGTCTAATTAATCTAATTGGTTCAGTAGTTTCTGAACAAGGAACTGCATTTCACCTGTGTTAGCTCAGATAACGTTGCATGGGATTTCAGGTCACTGTCAGCACATTCCTGCTAGACGTTCACTTATCTTTGCTTTCTAGGCCCCCTCCGACCTTGGTAACCATGGTAATGCTGATTTACCCTTTATCAGAGAAGCCTCTGCCTTCCCAAAACACCAAAGAGGGTTCTGGAGTCTCAAGGAGAGGAGAGATTTGTCTCCTTTCTACTTAAGAGTTACTGTGTGACCTCAAGGCCCCGTTATTATCAGGCCTCAATAAGCAGGATTGACACTTTTAAAATGTGCAATTAGTAACTTTTTCTTGATTATGAAGTTTTATTTCTCTATAATTTATGTAGGCTAAAATTTAAAAATATTTGGACAGCATACAAAGTTTGGTCTGATCTGCTGAAATTATACAGAAATAAGTCAGAATGTCAATAGTTCTGGTCTGCAGAAGTTAGACAGAAACAAGTTTAAATACTTGCTAATTATCACCTACTTTCCGTAAATTTGCAGAGCTGTTAAATGAAGTGTTACCCAGACTTGATCCAATGTAACCCAATTTGTAACCCCTAAAGATGGAAAATTCCATAACAATAATAATAATAATTAAGTTACCATCGCCGTTGGTCCAGCCCCAGCCGGTAGTCATGCATGTTGTGCGTGCTGGGAAGTTGTCGCTGGTCTTGGCCACACATACAGGGGAAACACGCCTGTTTATCTGGGCAGGGCTGGACAGCTTGATGAGCTGGATGTCGTTGTTGAACTGGGTGGGGCTGTTGTAGCTGGGATGTGTGAACGCCTGACAAGAAATAACATCATTAGCTGGTGAACATGCAGGAGCTCAAAAGACATGAAGTCCTGCTGCTTGTTGCTCACCTGGCTGACCCTCATCACCTGGGTGTTTTCCGCAGAGGAGCGGAGGTTGTGTTCTCCGAGAACCACAAGAGTCGACCTCCTACAAGAAAGGATGTGAGTGAAACTGGCCAGTAAAAAAAACCTGAGAAACACCTGAGCAACAGTAGGCAGGGGCTAATGTAAACACGATCTGTTATTCAAATGACAAAGAGTCACATCATGATGTCAGCTGAACCTTTTTAAGTCATATGTATTTTCTCATATAAAAATACTTTAATGTGCAAATGAAAAAGTGATAATTCAGTGAACCAATAAGCTGCATGTTCTCATCTAAAATCAGAATTATTAAAAAATTTCTATAAAAAGTTTGATCCAGCTTGAACTCGACTGGAGGACTTGTTGCTATGACAACAGTTTAAAATACATTTGAATCCAGTTTTGATGGACAGAAATAATCTAATAATTTCTTTTGAATCATGAACAATTAAAGCAAAATAACTCAAAACTTCTGTTACAATGTGAAGATAGAGGTGAAGGTGACAGGTGAGGGTTAAAAGTACCTGATGGGGCAGTGAGCGGCAGTTACCACCCAGCTCTCGTTGATGAGGGAGCCTCCGCAGAAGTGGGAGCCAGGTCTTGCCTGAAACAATCACATGTTCATGAATACAACTGTGTGTGTGTGTGTGTGTGTGTGTGTGTGTGTGTGTACCTGCAGGGACACCTGCCAGGGCCAGGAGTGAGGCACCGCCTCCCTGCCGTTCACGATATCAGAGTAATCGCTGATGTCGGGGGGGATGGCGGGAGTGCCGCAACCTGGTGACATCATCATAATGACATCATCATAAAGACATCATCAACATGAGTCAGGAAGTTTGTTCCTGATCTCGTAAGAAACGATTTAATTTAAAAACAAGCAGCTCAGTCTACCCAGCATGCTTCACTCCCTCACCTGTCTGAGTGTAGGCGGCGCCGATGAAGGCGAAGCAGGAGAGGGCCCACAGGAAGACCATGGCTCGAACATGAAAGCTCCGTCTGAGAGACCAACCTTTATAGAGACAAGGAGCAACAGGATTGGACAGGAGGGACGTGTTTGTGTGTGTGTGTGTGTGTGTGTTTCTATGGTGCAACCACTGTTCTGCGTAATTTACTGAGAAGATGTGCGGGAAGATCTTGTGAAAGATGTAATTATGTAAAAATCTCTGATGTCTGTTGCTAAAACTTCCACAGTTAAATGTGTGACAGTAATTTTCTGTCATTTAAGTTTTCACCAAACTGCAGCCGTCTGTGGTTTGCAAATGTATAAGTGAGTGACTGAGAAGGACTTGTAGTGATATGTGGCTGATCAAGTTTGTAATTATTGGGTTTTATCACTTATTGTGACAGTATTATTGATGTTAAAGTCATCTTACAGCAGTAGTTAGCAGACTGGTTACATGCAATAATCTATTACTATAAATAAAACTGCTCCTGTGTGTTTAACTTCTATAAATGCTGGTTCACTTTTAACTGGCTCAGTATGTTTTGGTATTTTTGCTTTGGGATCCTACTCTGTTTCAGCTTGGTGTTATTTAGGTAAAGCTACAAGCTGCTGCATATTCTAAAATAAATGCAACAACAGATGTAGAATACAGAGTCCATTTTTTATTAACATCTCTATTAACATCAACAACAAAACGTCTTGTTTTCACATTCGCGGATTCATTTGAAATGTTCATGTGATTTAGGAATTTTAGCCCACAGCGTCATCATTGACCCCTCCCCCTCCCATCTGACATCCTGCAGCCATGTGAGGACCTGTTCACCTTCTAACAGCAAGTAAACAAATCAGAGAGACTCTGGATGGTTGGTACATCATTCTCTCCTGATATTAACACAAAGCTGAAATTCACATCTGGACTGAGGTCATGTCTGAGGTCAGTACTGAGGGCTGCTGGGAAAGCTGCTGTATTTATTTCTCTTAAAAGTGAAAAGAAGAGGTGGCAGTCATGGTTCCTCACAGATATCAGTATGTGTCACCTCAGCAGTCATTACAGCAGATCCAATTACAGACGTGTGGTGACGAGCTTTCCAGTCTCAAGTTTTATGCCTCAGTAACATAAAATCAACAAACTGCTGAGAGCATCTGAAAAGTTTTTTCAACAGAAGCCAAAATCTTTCAGAGAAGTAAATTATTATTATTAAATTATTATTGTGTTGATCATGTTTTCCAGGTTCAGAGCAGGACTCAAAGGCACCAGATGTTATAGTTACTTAGCCATGCTCAAACTAAACATGTTATGTAGAATCACGGATAGAGGTCATGTGATACAGTGATTAACTCAAAGGAGAAACCAGACTTCCTGCAGACATGTGATGACCTGCTCCACCTGCAGCAGCAGGTGGATGTTTAAAGTACTGCCACCACTGCAGAAAAACAAAGACACATAGAGACAACAATATATACAAACTAGAAAACAAAATTTCTAAAGAAATTGTGGTGCGACTGCTTGGAACAACATATTATGTAATAATACCAGCATGTTGTTATAAAGAGTCTGTAGGTGCTTTGTAATAAATTTCACCACATTTTGTAATTACATATTACACATCGTGGTTGCATTATTACAAAATATGAGAGTTTCTTTTTGATGAAAATGTAATAATATGGCGCATTTTGTAACAGCCAATCAAAACAGGATGTTTCATTCATAACAATAATGTTTATTTTATGCATTCTAGCATGAAATATACTGACAGTAGATCAGTGGTATCTTTCATTGGTCCTAACTACATCAAGTGTCACTTTCAACACTGAGTTTACAATGACACAAACATCTAAGTATTGGTACACACAGTCAGTAGACACACACACACATAGCTCTGCCATTAAGCAACAGTACTAACCACATCTCCAAACAGTGCCCCTATAGTTAAAGCAAATAAAGTCCATGAAGAAAGTTTGAAGTAAGACAAACACAAAATCGGTCAAACGTCAGATCCCAGTAGAACCTACCTTGAGCCATATTCAGAACAAGGAGTACAGTTAGCATCCATTATTACTAATATTAAAGACAAGAGCAAAGCCATAACAAGAGAGCGCTAAACCAGCCAAAACCATACCAAACAGTGATCCAAGAGTAGTATGCATTGGTTGAATGTAGAAAAATGTCAACAGGACGCTGCTCTTTGGTTCAAGTGTCCACTCTCCAAACATCTCTGTTTATATTTCTCAGACTTTACATCCCCGTTCCATTCTCAAATCTTCCTCTGGGAATCTTTAGATGAAAGCTTTGACTTGTATTGTGTTTAGTATGATGAGGCTTTACAAATCTGCTGGACATGGTGGTGGTCTTGCAATGATACTAAGGGAACTATTCAGCAAAAATATCAACTTTTAGTTTGTCAGCTTCTTGTATTGAAGTGCTGATTTAAAAAAAACTGCTTGTGTTGAAGAAGACCTGAGGCAGAATAAATGTGATTTCTTTCTTCATGTACAAACTGTTTCTTTTCATTGGTTTATTTCAATAAATACTTTTAAATTTTACTGTATTCAGTGTTTTTTATCAGTTGCATATTTATTGCAGAACATTTGCTTTTTTGCTTGATTTCAGTTTATTTTACCATGGCACAATGAGGGATTAAACATTGTGAAAATGTAGACATGTGTTGTGTCTCTTTATTTTATTCATCATGTAAAAAGGTTGTTTTGGGGAAAAAACATAATTATTCATCACAGTAACAGTTACACCAGTGTTTTGAATTGATCTCACCAGTGTGTAGTGGCTGTTTGGTGGTGTGTGTTTATTAGACGGTTTTTGAGTGATGTCTGAAGGCAAAGTTGGGTTAAATGTCAGATTACATGGTTTTGAGTGGAGAGTTTGGTTCTGATGTGAAAGTTTGAAGTTCATGAAGATGAGTGTGCAGTAATGCATCTGTGCTTAGAGTTTTGAGAAATGGAGCATAATTTTGAGAAATGTGTCTTAGCAATCATGAAACTATGTTACAAAATGTTGATGTTATTACATGAGGGTGAAATTTTGCCACATTTTGTTGCGTTATTACAAAATGTGATGTTACAATGCTGGCTGTTGAAAGGCTGATGCTAAACTGGATTGCTGGCTTTAATTTGTATGAAGAAGAGTATCATTGAGTTGGAAAATTTGCATTTTTGGAGATTTTAAAGGAGATTGTAGCTGAAAGTATGAATGAGTAGATAAGACTTGAAAATGCTTGAAAGTGTGAAAATGTTTAAGTTGTGCGTGTGTGTGATGAGGAAATTTCACAAGCAATGCAGAAAATGGCTGAAGCAACATTGTCAGTGTGTAAGTGTGTTTGTACAATCTGATTTCTGTTGTGAATGCACTTTTAGACTGTTTGTCTAACAGCTGAGGGAGAGAGCGCTGCTTTAAGAGGATCTTCATCTCTCTGATATTAAAACATGTACTCAGATGGCGTCTCAGGGTCGCTCAGGTTGTTGCCAAACTTGCAGTGTTTTCTGATTGCAGATATTGATCCTCAGGACTCCACCAGTAGCCTACTTGTATCCAGATAAGAGCTTATAAAGTCTGACTTCCTGTCTGTACTGTACATTGATGCACCTGATGTGTGTTGGCCTTTAGACTTCAGATCTGTGGACATCACCTTTTTACACCTGCCTGTGTTCTTTCTCTCTATTTTATATTTTATCTTTATATTGTGCCTCTTTTTGGTCTTTCTTTGTTTTACTTTACTCTGACTGCAGCAGTTCTACTGAAATGAATTGATTTAGTTTGTTGTGTGGTCGCAGTATCACCGTGACAACAGCTGCTGTTTTGTAACAGACGGTCAAGTCAGATTTATAAAAAAGAATTTAAAGAAGAATAAAATGTGTGCTTCTGTAAATGTGTTGCAGTAATGTGACAGTTTGACATTAAACCCTGAAGAGTTTTGGTTTAGAAGAGACGAGGATCAGGATGAAATAGTATCAAATAAATAAAGTGTCTGCTTGTTCTGAGTTTGATAAAGTGTTCAGCAGCAGCTTTCATATCTTCTGGACTTTAAGTGTGTGTAAAATTCACATAAAGGCAGCCGTTGGGACACCTTGTGGTATTTTGAAATGTCTCGACACTCGTATAAAGTTCCTCATTTAACAAACCTCACCTGTGAGAAGCTGCTGCCCACTTTAATTGTGAAAGATGTTTCAGTTGTGAAACAGTTTCCTGTGAGTTTTCTGCTGAAGTTGAACTGACAATGCTGAAGGTAAAAGCTGCTTCCAAGAGGTAAGAGTCAAGTCATATTTATTCATATAGCAAATTTAATACGAGAGGAACTTATATTATAGGTCTTCTATGTATAATCAGTAGTGGGGATGACCTATGAGGGGAAACACGGAGTGAGGGTGACAGCTTAATGATTAAGTAAAAAAATAAAATCAGAACTAAATGTTGTATCTCTGTACTGCAGTTTTTCCTTTATTAGAGCAGCCAGCGGTTTACTCAAACTCTCCATTCAAATATATGAGTATTTTTCTGTCCAGCTGCAGTTACTGATGGATTCTCTACACACATGACAGTATACAGTCTTTACTTTATAAAAATACACTTGATGAAAATTAAGGAATTAATTTGTTTTGCACACAAACTCATCAATTTACAATTGGAGTGAAAGGCCTAAAAAATTTTGATAACACAGGTGAGAACAGACAGACAAGTCTCACCCTGCAGGAAATTCTCATCCTCACACTGTTGACATTTCATGTTTCGTCATGACAGAGGAGGTTGCTATAACTTTATTGTAAATGCTCCAGTCTGCATCAATCTTTACATGTTTGATAAGACTCCCGTCCTGAACACGTCTACATGACAATATTCCATCAGTGATGCAAACTGGCTGAATAGCGCCCCCTACGACATTTCTTGCACTGTCTGAAAACAGCCTGGGTCTGAAGACATCTACATGCCCGTGACAGAAGCCCTTCCACTGCTCTGCAGCCTGACATGTGCAGAGGTGTGAGGGCCTGTTCAACGCTGCTTGCAGCTTTAATTTATGTTGCACCTTTCAAAACAGTCAAAGTTACAAAGTGCTGAACATCAAAACCAAGAAGAAAGCTAGAAGTCATACATGTGCTTTATGTCAGGTCAAACACTGAACCAGCATTCCCCTCATATAGTAAACTGTGTCCTCATACATCTAATGTTGCACACACTAAATATAATATCTGAATATGCCCTCATGCCATATATAGAAATATGTGGACTCAGTATTTCACTAGAATCTGTGGCATATCATCACTCTGTCAGAGAAGCATATATGGTGGAATATGGTGTGCAGATATAACAACAGCTGATATTTTGACTTTGATATTTAAAGACATACTATGTAGGATCTTCCTCTGCCTGTATTTTCTTATTTTCTGATCATTTTGCTGTTCGGGACGCTTCTGGGCATCAACCTTTGGGCTCACTCAACCACCTACCATTGTTGTGGTAATTTATATTAATATTTGGCGTGATGTATTAGCCTTTTGTAACTTATTTGGTCTTATTTCTAAATAATCTGTACAATTTAAAAATAATATTTCAATATCCACCTCTATTTAAAAAGGAAAATAAAAAAGAAGTCAGATGACAGAAGTTGTGAACTCTGCTGTATATGTTTTAATGTTTTAATAATAATCACATATTTGAGCTCAACAGTGAATATATTTATCCATCACATGATATCAGTATGATATTAAAGTGACTGTATGTCCTGTCCAGAGCCTCTAACATTACAGAAACAGACCAGTCAGTTGTCTGTCAGAGCACAGCCAGAATAATGTTAATAACATCAGGACTAATTATTTTATCATCTGTATCATTCTGTATCTTATCATTTTAATGTACAGAATTGTGGAAGTAAGATCATTGCTCCTTTGCTTTGCTACTCGTGCGTGTCATTGGGAAAAGGAACGTACTCTAGGAGGCCCACTGCTCTCCTTCCATCCTGGCATAGGTCCAAATAAAGTGATATTCTGGGTCTCAGAATAAGCAAATATGGTTTGGGAGCCTTGGTTTCTTAGTGAAAGATGACTCTCATACATATAGCAAACAGACTGAACTTGTGTAGCACCTTTCTAGTCTTCCAAACACTCAAAGCACTTCTTACACTGAGTCACATTCACACACTGGATGGGTACAGGGGCTACCATGTAAGGTCCCAAACTGCCCATCAGAGGGAAGCTAATCATTCACACACTGATGCTGCAGCCATCAGGAGATACTTCAGACTGGTGGAGCAGGGAATCGAACAACCGATCCTCTGACTAGTGGACGACCTGCTCTACCTCCTGAACCACAGCCTCTCCAGTATGTGGAAGTATATCTTGTGGCCATTGGCTGTAGTCATATAAGCTGATACATTGACCAATCACGGATCATTTCTCTGTTCTCTGGAACTATAATAGATCAGGTTTGCTCTTTGTTTGCTGAGACAAGCTGATGCAAATCTTTGTGTGTTCTGTCTCCTTATTGTACAATAATTATTGATAATCTTCAACCCAGCAGTGTTTTATGTATTAATTCATGTGTGTTTAGTGTTTCCAAACAATATCCATGAGAATATACAAACATACATATATGCGAGCTGACTGTAAAGTCACTAAACCTGCCAGATATTAGATATTAAGTCTCTGTAGGAATACTATATTAGGAACAATATAATATTAGGAATATTATAGGAACATTTCAGCATTCAGGGTTTGAACCATGAAATGAGTGAAGTAGTTGCTTTCTACTTTTTTCTTGATTGATTGTTGTTGAATACCTGCTTTTTTTGTGTACAGTCCTGTTGAATAATAGAAGCTGTGATGAAACAGCTCAGCCGTAGGCTTGTAGAGGACATTCACTGCAAATGTACGTAGGTCAACAGGTGGCAGAAATGCTGCTGCTTTGAGCCCAGCAGAGGGCAGTGTTGACTGTGGAGTGGTTAAGTGTCAATAGTCTAATACAGTGTGGAGGTGGATGCATCATGTTTATTGATATTAGATTATAATGTCTCACAGGTTATTACATGTTGATGCTTGTTATATATGTATATAATGCCGCCAGCTTAGATAATTATTTTGTACTTTTTATACTCCACTTCAATTGAAAGTGTGTGCTGATGGTGGCAGTGATAAATAAAGTGTTCAGAGCTTCAGTGGCGTCCTCTTGTGTTTCTAACTGGACACGTTGCAGTGGGACAGCATGTCTAACCACTATGAAGTGATAATGGTGAACTCATTAAGCCACTTCAACAGTAGAACACATCATCAATAATACTGATTTAAGTCAAGCAGGTCAGTTTATTCAGCTCTGAAAAATCACTTTACTCTCAGAATGTTGTTCAAGTATTTTATGTTTATGTTAGATAATTTAAATTATATTCACTAAATATAAAGATACATCATATATAAAGTACTAGATATATTAATAATAGTAAAAATAGTAGAGCATTATTACCTTTATTTTTAAACGAGTTTGTTAAATTAATAATTGATTCTTTTAAATTGTTTCATTATGTTTTCATTTTTATTCTCTTATTTTTAATTTATCTTAATGTTCTGTTATGTTTGAATGTATTTTCAGTATTTTTGATGTTTTCTTCATGTGTAAAGCATCTTGAGTTACAACTACTGTATAAAAAGTGATGTAAAAATAACAAATAAATAAATCAAACCTGCAATATTTGAACAGTTATTCTATAATGTTTTTAAACTTATAACTAATGTTATCCTGACATATTATGTTTTTAAACTTAATCTCAAAAGACCTCCTGGTTAAATAAAATAACTTTGTTGTTTTTGGCTACCTGGAGGCAGCAGAAACAGAAGCATCTTCAGCTTTTTTAAGTTGATATGTTGAACTTGTTAGCAAAGATTTACTGATATCTACATCCGGCAGTTATGGAGCAACATTATCATTCATGTGGAGTCGTGTTTCTGTCCACCTGATGAAGGTAAGTCCAATATTCTATCTCATTTAACTTCTGTTTCTGCTCTTTACCAACTCCTGAGGGAAATATCTGGATCTTTTGCTGCTATATGCTCCACTATGTTCTCTGAAAACGAAGCTCTGAGAGCCACTGAGAGTGAACCAGAACAGTAAAAGCTTCACAATGATATGGAACCTATCATATCATAACATGGCACAATTGACTTTGGCTTACTTCACGATATGACATGATACACAACATATCATAGCATAACATAAAGCAATATACTTTTTCTTACTTACATTATTTGACAAAAGAATACACAACATCATATCATAAAATGAAACAATATAATATATCTTACTTACATGATATGACATAATACTACATAACCTATTAAATAATTGCATGACACAATGTATGTTGTCACATGATATTCAATTCAATTCAATTCAATTCAATTCAATTTTATTTATATAGCGCCAAATCATAACACAAAGTCATCTCAGGGCACTTTTACATGGAGCAGGTCTAGACCACACTCTTTAATTTACAGAAAGAGAAACCCAACAGTTCCCCCCATGAGCAAGCACTTGGCGACAGCGGAAAGGAAAAAACTCCCCTTTAACAGGAAGAAACCTAAAGCAGATCCCGACTCTGGGTGGGCGGCCGTCTGCCTTGATCGGTTGGGTTGAGAGAGAGAGAGAGAGAAAGAGAGAGAGAAAGGGGGGGGGGGGTGTACACAGTAAAAGAGCAGCAGCAACAGCAACAATAGTCAGTAAGCAGCAGCAAGCAGCAGCAATAGCAGGAACAGCTAGCCGAGGGCAGAAGAAGGACGTCAGCACATCAGCATGGTCTATGGTTTATGGACATAATACATGACATATCATGACAGAACATGGCACAAAGTGCTTTGTCTTACTTACATTATATGACATAACAATACATAACATATCATAACATAACATAACACAATATACTTTGTCTTACTTACATGGTATGACATAACGATACATAGCATATCATAACATAACGTAACACAATATACTTTGTCTTACTTACATGATATGACATAATGATACATAACATATCATAACATAACTTAACACAATATACTTTGTCTTACTAACATGATATAACGTAACGATACATAACATATGATAACATAACATGACAATATATTTTGTCTTAATTACATGATATGACATGATAATACATAACCAATCATTTCATTACATAACATATCGTACGTTGTCTTACTTACATGATATGACATGATAGATGACATATCATAGCATAACATTACACAATGTACTTTGTCTTTTTTACATTATATGACATAATACATGACATATGTCAGAACATGACACAAAGTGCTTTGTCTTACTTACATTATATGACATAACGATACATAACATATCATAACATGACATGACCCAATATACTTTGTCTTATTTACAATATATGACATAATACATGACATATCATGTCAGAACATGACACAAGGTGCTTTGTCTTACTTACATGATATGACATGGTAATACATAACCAATAATTTCATTACATAACAAATCATACGTTGTCTTACTTACATGATATGACATGATAGATGACATATAATAGCATAACATGACACAATGTACATTGTCTTATTTACATTATATGACATAATACTTTACATATCATGTCAGGACATGACACAAAGTGCTTTGTCTGACTTACATTATATGACATAACAATACATAACATATCATCACATAACATGACACAAAATACTTTGTCTTACTTACATGATATTACATGATAATACATAACCAATAATTTCATTACATAACACATCGTATGTTGTCTTACTTACATGGTGTGACATGATAGATGACATATCATGTCAGAACATGACACAATATACTTTGTGTTACTTACATGATATTACATAATATATAACATATAATAACATAACATGACACAATATACTTTGTGTTACTTACATGATGTGACATGGTAGATGACATATAATAGCATAACATGACACAATGTACTTTGTCTTATTTACATTATGTGACATAATACATGACATGTCATGTCAGAACATGACACAAAATGCTTTGTCTTACTTACATTATGACATAATGATACAGAACATATCATAACATAACATGACACAATATACTTTGTCTTATTTACATTATTTGACATAATACTTGACAGATCATGTCAGAACATGACACAAAGTGCTTTGTCTTACTTACATTATATGACATAACAATACATAACATATCATATCATAACATGACACAATATACTTTATCTTACTTACATGATATGACATAGCGAGACAGAACATATCATAACATAACATGACACAATATATTTTGTCTTATTTACATTATATGACATAATGTTTGACAGATCATGTCAGAACATGACACAAAGTGCTTTGTCTTACTTACATTATATGACATAACAATACATAACATATCATAACATAACGTGACACAATATACTTTGTCTTACTTACAAGATATGACATAACGAAACAGAACATATCATAACATAACATGACACAATATACTTTGTCTTATTTACATTATTTGACATAATACTTGACAGATCATGTCAGAACATGACACAAAGTGCTTTGTCTTACTTACATTATATGACATAACAATACATAACATATCATATCATAACATGACACAATATACTTTGTCTTACTTACATGATATGACATAACGAGACAGAACATATCATAACATAACATGACACAATATATTTTGTCTTATTTACATTATATGACATAATACTTGACAGATCATGTCAGAACATGACACAAAGTGCTTTGTCTTACTTACATTATATGACAGAACAATACATAACACATCATAACATAACATGACACAATATACTTTGTCTTACTTACATGATATGACATAACGATACATAACATATCACAACCCAACATGACACAATATACTTTGTCTTACTTACATGATATGACATAACGAAACAGAACATATCATAACATAACATGACACAATATACTTTGTCTTATTTACATTATATGACATAATACTTGACAGATCATGTCAGAACATGACACAAAGTGCTTTGTCTTATTTACATGATATGACATAACAATACATAACACATCATAACACAACATGACACAATACACTTTGTTTTACGTACATGATATTACATGATAATACATAACCAATATTTTCATTACATAACACATTGTACGTTGTCTTGCTTGCATGATATGACATGATAGATGACATATCATAGCATAACATGACACAATATACTTTATCTTATTTACACTATATGACATATTACATGACATATCATGTCAGAACATGACACAAAGTGCTTTGTCTTATTTACATCATATGACATAACATATCATTTCATAACATGACACAATATACTTTGTCTTACTTAAATAGTGTGACATAACGATACAGAACATAATAACATAACATGACACAATGTACTTTGTCTTACTGACATGATATGATATGATAATACATAACCAATCATTTCATTACATAACACATCATATGTTGTCTTACTTACATGATATGACATGATAGATGACATGTAGCATAACATGACACAATGTACTTTGTCTTATTTACATTATGTGACATAATACATGACATATCATGTCAGAACTTGACACAAAGTGCTTTATCCTACTTACATTATATGACATAACAATACATAACATATCATAACACAACATGACACAATATACTTTGTCTTACTTACATGATATGACATAATGATACAGAACTTATCATAACATAACATGACACAATATACTTTGTCTTATTTACATTATGTGACATAATACATGACATATCATGTCAGAACATGACAAAAAGTGCTTTGTCCGACTTACATTATATGACATAACAATACATAACATATCATAACACAACATGACACAATATACTTTGTCTTACTTACATGATATGACATAATGATACAGAACACATCATAATATAATTTGACACAATATACTTTGTCTTATTTACATTATATGACATAATACTTGACAGATCATGTCAGAACATGACACAAAGTGCTTTGTCTTACTTACATTTTATGACATAACAATACATAACATATCACTTCATAACATGACACAATATACTTTGTCTTACTTACATGATATGACATAACGAGACAGAACATATCATAACATAACATGACACAATATATTTTGTCTTACTTACATTATATGACATAATACTTGACAGATCATGTCAGAACATGACACAAAGTGCTTTGTCTTACTTACATTATATGACATAACAATACATAACACATCATAACATAACATGACACAATATACTTTGTCTTACTTACATGATATGACATAACGATACATAACATATCACAACACAACATGACACAATATACTTTGTCTTACTTACATGATATGACATAATGATACAGAACACATCATTAAATGATATGACACAATATACTTTGTCTTATTTACATTATATGAAATAATACTTGACAGATCATGTCAGAACATGACACAAAGTGCTTTGTCTTACTTACATTATATGACATAACAATACATAACATATCATATCATAACATGACACAATATACTTTGTCTTACTTACATGATATGACATAACGAGAAAGAACATATCATAACATAACATGACACAATATATTTTGTCTTACTTACATTATATGACATAATACTTGACAGATCATGTCAGAACATGACACAAAGTGCTTTGTCTTACTTACATTATATGACATAACAATACATAACATATCATATCATAACATGACACAATATACTTTGTCTTACTTACATGATATGACATAACGAGACAGAACATATCATAACATAACATGACACAATATATTTTGTCTTATTTACATTATATGACATAATGTTTGACAGATCATGTCAGAACATGACACAAAGTGCTTTGTCTTATTTACATGATATGACAACAATACATAACACATCATAACACAACATGACACAATACACTTTGTTTTACGTACATGATATTACATGATAATACATAACCAATATTTTCATTACATAACACATTGTACGTTGTCTTGCTTGCATGATATGACATGATAGATGACATATCATAGCATAACATGACACAATATACTTTATCTTATTTACACTATATGACATATTACATGACATATCATGTCAGAACATGACACAAAGTGCTTTGTCTTATTTACATTATATGACATAACAATACATAACATATCATTTCATAACATGACACAATATACTTTGTCTTACTTAAATAGTGTGACATAACGATACAGAACATAATAACATAACATGACACAATGTACTTTGTCTTACTGACATGATATGATATGATAATACATAACCAATCATTTCATTACATAACACATCATATGTTGTCTTACTTACATGATATGACATGATAGATGACATGTAGCATAACATGACACAATGTACTTTGTCTTATTTACATTATGTGACATAATACATGACATATCATGTCAGAACATGACACAAAGTGCTTTATCCTACTTACATTATATGACATAACAATACATAACATATCATAACACAACATGACACAATATACTTTGTCTTACTTACATGATATGACATAATGATACAGAACACATCATTATATGATATGACACAATATACTTTGTCTTATTTACATTATTTGACATAATACTTGACAGATCATGTCAGAACATGACACAAAGTGCTTTGTCTTACTTACATTATATGACATAACAATACATAACATATCATATCATAACATGACACAATATACTTTGTCTTACTTACATGATATGACATAACGAGACAGAACATATCATAACATAACATGACACAATATATTTTGTCTTATTTACATTATATGACATAATACTTGACAGATCATGTCAGAACATGACACAAAGTGCTTTGTCTTACTTACATTATATGACAGAACAATACATAACACATCATAACATAACATGACACAATATACTTTGTCTTACTTACATGATATGACATAACGATACATAACATATCACAACCCAACATGACACAATATACTTTGTCTTACTTACATGATATGACATAACGAAACAGAACATATCATAACATAACATGACACAATATACTTTGTCTTATTTACATTATATGACATAATACTTGACAGATCATGTCAGAACATGACACAAAGTGCTTTGTCTTATTTACATGATATGACATAACAATACATAACACATCATAACACAACATGACACAATACACTTTGTTTTACGTACATGATATTACATGATAATACATAACCAATATTTTCATTACATAACACATTGTACGTTGTCTTGCTTGCATGATATGACATGATAGATGACATATCATAGCATAACATGACACAATATACTTTATCTTATTTACACTATATGACATATTACATGACATATCATGTCAGAACATGACACAAAGTGCTTTGTCTTATTTACATCATATGACATAACATATCATTTCATAACATGACACAATATACTTTGTCTTACTTAAATAGTGTGACATAACGATACAGAACATAATAACATAACATGACACAATGTACTTTGTCTTACTGACATGATATGATATGATAATACATAACCAATCATTTCATTACATAACACATCATATGTTGTCTTACTTACATGATATGACATGATAGATGACATGTAGCATAACATGACACAATGTACTTTGTCTTATTTACATTATGTGACATAATACATGACATATCATGTCAGAACTTGACACAAAGTGCTTTATCCTACTTACATTATATGACATAACAATACATAACATATCATAACACAACATGACACAATATACTTTGTCTTACTTACATGATATGACATAATGATACAGAACTTATCATAACATAACATGACACAATATACTTTGTCTTATTTACATTATGTGACATAATACATGACATATCATGTCAGAACATGACAAAAAGTGCTTTGTCCGACTTACATTATATGACATAACAATACATAACATATCATAACACAACATGACACAATATACTTTGTCTTACTTACATGATATGACATAATGATACAGAACACATCATAATATAATTTGACACAATATACTTTGTCTTATTTACATTATATGACATAATACTTGACAGATCATGTCAGAACATGACACAAAGTGCTTTGTCTTACTTACATTTTATGACATAACAATACATAACATATCACTTCATAACATGACACAATATACTTTGTCTTACTTACATGATATGACATAACGAGACAGAACATATCATAACATAACATGACACAATATATTTTGTCTTACTTACATTATATGACATAATACTTGACAGATCATGTCAGAACATGACACAAAGTGCTTTGTCTTACTTACATTATATGACATAACAATACATAACACATCATAACATAACATGACACAATATACTTTGTCTTACTTACATGATATGACATAACGATACATAACATATCACAACACAACATGACACAATATACTTTGTCTTACTTACATGATATGACATAATGATACAGAACACATCATTAAATGATATGACACAATATACTTTGTCTTATTTACATTATATGAAATAATACTTGACAGATCATGTCAGAACATGACACAAAGTGCTTTGTCTTACTTACATTATATGACATAACAATACATAACATATCATATCATAACATGACACAATATACTTTGTCTTACTTACATGATATGACATAACGAGAAAGAACATATCATAACATAACATGACACAATATATTTTGTCTTACTTACATTATATGACATAATACTTGACAGATCATGTCAGAACATGACACAAAGTGCTTTGTCTTACTTACATTATATGACATAACAATACATAACATATCATATCATAACATGACACAATATACTTTGTCTTACTTACATGATATGACATAACGAGACAGAACATATCATAACATAACATGACACAATATATTTTGTCTTATTTACATTATATGACATAATGTTTGACAGATCATGTCAGAACATGACACAAAGTGCTTTGTCTTATTTACATGATATGACAACAATACATAACACATCATAACACAACATGACACAATACACTTTGTTTTACGTACATGATATTACATGATAATACATAACCAATATTTTCATTACATAACACATTGTACGTTGTCTTGCTTGCATGATATGACATGATAGATGACATATCATAGCATAACATGACACAATATACTTTATCTTATTTACACTATATGACATATTACATGACATATCATGTCAGAACATGACACAAAGTGCTTTGTCTTATTTACATTATATGACATAACAATACATAACATATCATTTCATAACATGACACAATATACTTTGTCTTACTTAAATAGTGTGACATAACGATACAGAACATAATAACATAACATGACACAATGTACTTTGTCTTACTGACATGATATGATATGATAATACATAACCAATCATTTCATTACATAACACATCATATGTTGTCTTACTTACATGATATGACATGATAGATGACATGTAGCATAACATGACACAATGTACTTTGTCTTATTTACATTATGTGACATAATACATGACATATCATGTCAGAACATGACACAAAGTGCTTTATCCTACTTACATTATATGACATAACAATACATAACATATCATAACACAACATGACACAATATACTTTGTCTTACTTACATGATATGACATAATGATACAGAACACATCATTATATGATATGACACAATATACTTTGTCTTATTTACATTATTTGACATAATACTTGACAGATCATGTCAGAACATGACACAAAGTGCTTTGTCTTACTTACATTATATGACATAACAATACATAACATATCATATCATAACATGACACAATATACTTTGTCTTACTTACATGATATGACATAACGAGACAGAACATATCATAACATAACATGACACAATATATTTTGTCTTATTTACATTATATGACATAATACTTGACAGATCATGTCAGAACATGACACAAAGTGCTTTGTCTTACTTACATTATATGACAGAACAATACATAACACATCATAACATAACATGACACAATATACTTTGTCTTACTTACATGATATGACATAACGATACATAACATATCACAACCCAACATGACACAATATACTTTGTCTTACTTACATGATATGACATAACGAAACAGAACATATCATAACATAACATGACACAATATACTTTGTCTTATTTACATTATATGACATAATACTTGACAGATCATGTCAGAACATGACACAAAGTGCTTTGTCTTATTTACATGATATGACATAACAATACATAACACATCATAACACAACATGACACAATACACTTTGTTTTACGTACATGATATTACATGATAATACATAACCAATATTTTCATTACATAACACATTGTACGTTGTCTTGCTTGCATGATATGACATGATAGATGACATATCATAGCATAACATGACACAATATACTTTATCTTATTTACACTATATGACATATTACATGACATATCATGTCAGAACATGACACAAAGTGCTTTGTCTTATTTACATCATATGACATAACATATCATTTCATAACATGACACAATATACTTTGTCTTACTTAAATAGTGTGACATAACGATACAGAACATAATAACATAACATGACACAATGTACTTTGTCTTACTGACATGATATGATATGATAATACATAACCAATCATTTCATTACATAACACATCATATGTTGTCTTACTTACATGATATGACATGATAGATGACATGTAGCATAACATGACACAATGTACTTTGTCTTATTTACATTATGTGACATAATACATGACATATCATGTCAGAACTTGACACAAAGTGCTTTATCCTACTTACATTATATGACATAACAATACATAACATATCATAACACAACATGACACAATATACTTTGTCTTACTTACATGATATGACATAATGATACAGAACTTATCATAACATAACATGACACAATATACTTTGTCTTATTTACATTATGTGACATAATACATGACATATCATGTCAGAACATGACAAAAAGTGCTTTGTCCGACTTACATTATATGACATAACAATACATAACATATCATAACACAACATGACACAATATACTTTGTCTTACTTACATGATATGACATAATGATACAGAACACATCATAATATAATTTGACACAATATACTTTGTCTTATTTACATTATATGACATAATACTTGACAGATCATGTCAGAACATGACACAAAGTGCTTTGTCTTACTTACATTTTATGACATAACAATACATAACATATCACTTCATAACATGACACAATATACTTTGTCTTACTTACATGATATGACATAACGAGACAGAACATATCATAACATAACATGACACAATATATTTTGTCTTACTTACATTATATGACATAATACTTGACAGATCATGTCAGAACATGACACAAAGTGCTTTGTCTTACTTACATTATATGACATAACAATACATAACACATCATAACATAACATGACACAATATACTTTGTCTTACTTACATGATATGACATAACGATACATAACATATCACAACACAACATGACACAATATACTTTGTCTTACTTACATGATATGACATAATGATACAGAACACATCATTAAATGATATGACACAATATACTTTGTCTTATTTACATTATATGAAATAATACTTGACAGATCATGTCAGAACATGACACAAAGTGCTTTGTCTTACTTACATTATATGACATAACAATACATAACATATCATATCATAACATGACACAATATACTTTGTCTTACTTACATGATATGACATAACGAGAAAGAACATATCATAACATAACATGACACAATATATTTTGTCTTACTTACATTATATGACATAATACTTGACAGATCATGTCAGAACATGACACAAAGTGCTTTGTCTTACTTACATTATATGACATAACAATACATAACATATCATATCATAACATGACACAATATACTTTGTCTTACTTACATGATATGACATAACGAGACAGAACATATCATAACATAACATGACACAATATATTTTGTCTTATTTACATTATATGACATAATGTTTGACAGATCATGTCAGAACATGACACAAAGTGCTTTGTCTTATTTACATGATATGACAACAATACATAACACATCATAACACAACATGACACAATACACTTTGTTTTACGTACATGATATTACATGATAATACATAACCAATATTTTCATTACATAACACATTGTACGTTGTCTTGCTTGCATGATATGACATGATAGATGACATATCATAGCATAACATGACACAATATACTTTATCTTATTTACACTATATGACATATTACATGACATATCATGTCAGAACATGACACAAAGTGCTTTGTCTTATTTACATTATATGACATAACAATACATAACATATCATTTCATAACATGACACAATATACTTTGTCTTACTTAAATAGTGTGACATAACGATACAGAACATAATAACATAACATGACACAATGTACTTTGTCTTACTGACATGATATGATATGATAATACATAACCAATCATTTCATTACATAACACATCATATGTTGTCTTACTTACATGATATGACATGATAGATGACATGTAGCATAACATGACACAATGTACTTTGTCTTATTTACATTATGTGACATAATACATGACATATCATGTCAGAACATGACACAAAGTGCTTTATCCTACTTACATTATATGACATAACAATACATAACATATCATAACACAACATGACACAATATACTTTGTCTTACTTACATGATATGACATAATGATACAGAACTTATCATAACATAACATGACACAATATACTTTGTCTTATTTACATTATGTGACATAATACATGACATATCATGTCAGAACATGACAAAAAGTGCTTTGTCCGACTTACATTATATGACATAACAATACATAACATGTCATAACACAACATGACACAATATACTTTGTCTTACTTACATGATATGACATAATGATACAGAACACATCATAATATAATTTGACACAATATACTTTGTCTTATTTACATTATATGACATAATTCTTGACAGATCATGTCAGAACATGACACAAAGTGCTTTGTCTTACTTACATTTTATGACATAACAATACATAACATATCATGTCATAACATGACACAATATACTTTGTCTTACTTACATGATATGACATAACGATACATAACATATCACAACCCAACATGACACAATATACTTTGTCTTACTTACATGATATGACATAATGATACAGAACACATCATTATATGATATGACACAATATACTTTGTCTTATTTACATTATATGACATAATACTTGAGAGATCATGTCAGAACATGACACAAAGTGCTTTGTCTTACTTACATCATATGACATAACAATACATAACACATCATAACATAACATGACACAATATACTTTGTCTTCCTTACATGATATGACATAACGATACATAACATATCACAACATAACATGACACAATATACATTGTCTTACTTACATGATATGACATAACGAAACAGAACATATCATAACATAACATGACACAATATACTTTGTCTTATTTACATTATATGACATAATACTTGACAGATCATGTCAGAACATGACACAATGTACTTTGTCTTATTTACATTATGTGACATAATACATGACATATCATGTCAGAACATGACACAAAGTGCTTTGTCTTACTTACATTATATGACATAACGAGAAAGAACATATCATAACATAACATGACACAATATATTTTGTCTTACTTACATTATATGACATAATACTTGACAGATCATGTCAGAACATGACACAAAGTGCTTTGTCTTACTTACATTATATGACATAACAATACATAACACATCATAACATAACATGACACAATATACTTTGTCTTCCTTACATGATATGACATAACGATACATAACATATCACAACATAACATGACACAATATACATTGTCTTACTTACATGATATGACATAACGAAACAGAACATATCATAACATAACATGACACAATATACTTTGTCTTATTTACATTATATGACATAATACTTGACAGATCATGTCAGAACATGACACAATGTACTTTGTCTTATTTACATTATGTGACATAATACATGACATATCATGTCAGAACATGACACAAAGTGCTTTGTCTTACTTACATTATATGACATAACAATACATAACATATCATAACATAACATGACACAATATACTTTGTCTTACTTACATGATATGACATAATGATACAGAACACATCATAATATAATATGACACAATATACTTTGTCTTATTTACATTATATGACATAATACTTGACAGATCATGTAAGAACATGACACAAAGTGCTTTGTCTTACTTACATGATATGACATAACGTAACAGAACATATCATAACATAACATGACACAATATACATTGTCTTATTTACATTATATGACATAATACTTGACAGATCATGTCAGAATATGACACAAAGTGCTTTGTCTTACTTACGTGATATGACATGATAATACATAACATATGATGACAAAATATACTGTGTCTTACTTACATGATATGACATAACGATACAGAACATATCATAATATAACATTACACAATATACTTTGTCTTACTTACATGATATGACATGATAATACATAACCAATCATTTCATTACATAACACATCGTACATTGTCTTACGTACATGATATGACATGATATATGACATATTGCATGAAATGACACAAAGTGCTTTGTCTTACTTACATTATGTGACATAATTCATAACATATTATGTTACAACATGACACAAAGTGTTTTATCTTACTTACATTATATGACATAATACATACCATATCATAACATAACATGACACAAAATACTTTGTATTACTTACATGATATGACATGATCTTGCATAACCAATTATTTCATTACATAACACATTGTACGTTGTCTTACTTACATGATGTGACATGGAAGATGACACATAATAGTATAACATGACACAATGTACTTTGTCTTACTTACATGATATGACTTAACAATACATAAAATATCATAACATATGATGACACAATATACTTTGTCTTACTTACATGATATGACATAATGATACAGAACACATCACAATATAATTTGACACAATATACTTTGTCTTATTTACATTATATGACATAATACTTGACAGATCATGTCAGAACATGACACAAAGTGCTTTGTCTTACTTACATTATATGACATAACAATACATAACATATCATGTCATAACATGACACAATATACTTTGTCTTACTTACATGATATGACATAACGATACATAACATATCACAACACAACATGACACAATATACTTTGTCTTACTTACATGATATGACATAATGATACAGAACACATCATTATATGATATGACACAATATACTTTGTCTTATTTACATTATATGACATAATACTTGAGAGATCATGTCAGAACATGACACAAAGTGCTTTGTCTTACTTACATTATATGACATAACAATACATAACACATCATAACATAACATGACACAATATACTTTGTCTTACTTACATGATATGACATAACGAGACAGAACATATCATAACATAACATGACACAATATATTTTGTCTTACTTACATTATATGACATAATACTTGACAGATCATGTCAGAACATGACACAATATACTTTGTCTTACTTACATGATATGACATAACGATACATAACATATCACAACCCAACATGACACAATATACTTTGTCTTACTTACATGATATGACATAATGATACAGAACACATCATTATATGATATGACACAATATACTTTGTCTTATTTACATTATATGACATAATACTTGAGAGATCATGTCAGAACATGACACAAAGTGCTTTGTCTTACTTACATCATATGACATAACAATACATAACACATCATAACATAACATGACACAATATACTTTGTCTGTACGATGTGTTATGTAATGAAATGATTGGTTATGTATTATCATGTCATATCATGTAAGTAAGACAAAGTATATTGTGTAATGTTATGTTATGATATGTTCTGTATCGTTATGTCATATCATGTAAGTAAGATACAGTATATTTTGTCATCATATGTTATGTATTATCATGTCATATCACGTAAGTAAGACAAAGCACTTTGTGTCATATTCTGACATGATCTGTCAAGACACAATATACTTTGTCTTATATACATTATATGACATAATACTTGACAGATCATGTCAGAACATGACACAATGTACTTTGTCTTATTTACATTATGTGACATAATACATGACATATCATGTCAGAACATGACACAAAGTGCTTTGTCTTACTTACATTATATGACATAACAATACATAACATATCATAACATAACATGACACAATATACTTTGTCTTACTTACATGATATGACATAATGATACAGAACACATCATAATATAATATGACACAATATACTTTGTCTTATTTACATTATATGACATAATACTTGACAGATCATGTAAGAACATGACACAAAGTGCTTTGTCTTACTTACATGATATGACATAACGTAACAGAACATATCATAACATAACATGACACAATATACATTGTCTTATTTACATTATATGACATAATACTTGACAGATCATGTCAGAATATGACACAAAGTGCTTTGTCTTACTTACGTGATATGACATGATAATACATAACATATGATGACAAAATATACTGTGTCTTACTTACATGATATGACATAACGATACAGAACATATCATAACATAACATTACACAATATACTTTGTCTTACTTACATGATATGACATGATAATACATAACCAATCATTTCATTACATAACACATCGTACATTGTCTTACGTACATGATACGACATGATATATGACATATTGCATGAAATGACACAAAGTGCTTTGTCTTACTTACATTATGTGACATAATTCATAACATATTATGTTACAACATGACACAAAGTTTTATCTTACTTACATTATATGACATAATACATACCATATCATAACATAACATGACACAAAATACTTTGTATTACTTACATGATATGACATGATCTTGCATAACCAATCATTTCATTACATAACACATTGTACGTTGTCTTACTTACATGATGTGACATGGAAGATGACACATAATAGTATAACATGACACAATGTACTTTGTCTTACTTACATGATGTGACTTAACAATACATAAAATATCATAACATATGATGACAAAATATACTTTGTCTTACTTACATGATATGACATAACGATACAGAACATATAACATAACATTACACAATATACTTTGTCTTACTTACATGATATGACATGATAATACATAACCAATCATTTCATTACATAACACATCGTACATTGTCTTACTTACATGATATGACATGATATATGACATATTGCATGAAATGACACAAAGTGCTTTGTCTTACTTACATTATGTGACATAATACATATTATGTTACAACATGACACAAAGTGTTTTATCTTACTTACATTATATGACATAACAATACATCATATATCATAAGATAACATGACACAAAATACCTTGTCTTACTTACATGATATGACATAATACATACCATATCATAACATAACATGACACATATACTTTGTCTTACTTACATGATATGACATGGTAATACATAACCAATCATTTCATTACATAACACATCGTACGTTGTCTTACTTACATGATATGGCATGATAGATGACATATAATAGCATAACATGACACAATGTACATTGTCTTATTTACATTATATGACATAATACTTTACATATCATGTCAGAACATGACACAAAGTGCTTTGTCTTATTTACATTATATGACATAACAATACATAACATATCATCACATAACATGACACAAAATACTTTGTTTTACATACATGATATTACATGATAATACATAACCAATATTTTCATTACATAACACATCGTACGTTGTCTTGCTTACATGATATGACATGATACATGACATAGCATAACATGACACAATGTACTTCATCTTATTTACATTATTTGACATATCACATGACATATCATGTCAGAACATGACACAAAGTGCTTTGTCTTACTTACATTATATGACATAACAATACATAAAATATCATAACATAACATGACACAATGTACTTTGTCTTACTTACATGATATGATATGAAAATACATAAGCAATCATTTCATTACATAACACATCATATGTTGTCTTACATGATATGATAGATGACATGTAGCATAACATGACACAATGTACTTTGTCTTATTTAATTTATGTGACATAATACATGACATATCATGTCAGAACATGACACAAAGTGCTTTGTCTTACTTACATTATATGACATAACAATACATAACATATCATAACATAACATGACACAATGTACTTTGTCTTACTTACATGATATGATATGAAAATACATAACCAATCATTTCATTACATAACACATCATATGTTGTCTTACATGATATGATAGATGACATGTGGCATAACATGACACAATGTACTTTGTCTTATTTAATTTATGTGACATAATACATGACATATCATGTCAGAACATGACACAAAGTGCTTTGTCTTACTTACATTATATGACATAAAAATACATAACATCATAACATAACATGACACAATATACTTTGTCTTACTTACATGATATGACATAATGATACAGAACATATCATAACATAACATGACACAATATACTTTGTCTTATTTACAATATATGACATAATCCTTGACAGATCATGTCAGAACATGACACAAAGTGCTTTGTCTTACTTACATTATATGACATAACAATACATAACACATCATAACATAACATGACACAATATACTTTGTCTTACTTACATGATATGACATGATATTACATAACCAATCATTACATTACATAACACATCGTACGTTGTCTACTTACATGGTGTGACATGATACATGACATATAGCATAACATGAAATGATGTACTTTGTGTTATTTAGATTATGTGACATAATACCTGACATCATGTCAGAACATGACACAATATACTTTGTCTTACTTACATGATATGACTTAACAATACATAAAATATCATAACATATGATGACAAAATATACTTTGTCTTACTTACATGATATGACATAACGATACAGAACATATCATAACATAACATTACACAATATACTTTGTCTTACTTACATGATATGACATGGTAATACATAACCAATCATTTCATTACATAACACATCGTACGTTGTCTTACTTACATGATATGGCATGATAGATGACATATAATAGCATAACATGACACAATGTACATTGTCTTATTTACATTATATGACATAATACTTTACATATCATGTCAGAACATGACACAAAGTGCTTTGTCTTATTTACATTATATGACATAACAATACATAACATATCATCACATAACATGACACAAAATACTTTGTTTTACATACATGATATTACATGATAATACATAACCAATATTTTCATTACATAACACATCGTACGTTGTCTTGCTTACATGATATGACATGATACATGACATACCATAGTATAACATGACACAATGTACTTTGTCTTATTTACACTTTTTGACATAATACATGACATATAATGTTAGAATATGACACAAAGCGCTTTGTCTTACTTACATTATATGACATAACGATACATAACATATCTTAAAATAACATGACACAATATACTTTGTCTTACTTACATGATAGGACATGGTAATACATAACCAATCATTTCATTAAATAACACATCATATGTTGTCTTACTTACATGATATTACATGATAGATGACATATCATAGCATAACATGACACAATATGGTTTATCTTACTTATATGGTGTGACATGATAAAATATAACAGTACAAAATAAAAAAACACACAGGACACATTATACAAAATACAAAACTACACACAACAGTACAGCATATAAACCCACAATGTCAACCAGAAATCAACAATGCAAGCAAGTCAAACCAAAAGCAAGTTCATTTGAGAAGACCATGAGATCAAATCACATTCTAGAGCATGCATAGTCAGGAGCAGCAGCATAGTCAGATAGCTTCTTACTTGTAATTGATTTATTTATTCAGTTTTGTTGTATTTTTTGTAATTTTTTATATTTTGTTTTGTTTATGTCAATTGAGGATGAATACTGCTGTGGGGAGAGGAGTTACTTACCCTAGAGACGAGCTTCTGTTGTTTGAAGTGAGCAGGTCTGGAGAATTCCATTCAATTCCAGCAGAGATAAAGAGGCATTGTACTATCTTTAAAAGTTAAAAGTTTATAAGTTCATAAGGTTTAAAAAAAAGTGTATGTTTTTTCATTGGTAAAAATTGTGTCAGAGTGAGTGGTCTTTGATTTTGGTATTTTATTCTAGTGCAAGGTCTTGTTACAAAATATATTTAGTGAAAGCATATCCTGAAGGAAGAAAGGAGAAGACAATCAAGATGTATGCAGTGCTGGACGAACAAAGCAATTAGACTCTCGCCAAGTCAGAGTTTTTCAGTCTCTTTGAAGTGAAAACTAGCTCCACCCCTTACACCCTGAAAACCTGTGATGGGAAATTAGAGACTTGCAGTAGAAGAGCTTCAAACTTCATCATTGAGTCTATGGATGGGAAAGTAAAGCTTGACTTACCCCCTTTAACAGAGTGTGACATGGTGCCAGACGATAGGACAGAAATCCCATCCCCAGAAGTTGCACACTATCACCCTCGTTTACGGTCAATTGCTGGTAAAATTCCACCCATGAACCAAGATGCACCAATCCTCCTGCTCTTAGGAAGGGACATCCTAAGAGTGCACAAAGTAGTAGGAGTAGGAGTAGTAGTAGGAGATCAACTGGCCCCACAACGTACTTTATGCACAGCGGTTGGACCTGGGCTGGGTTATTGTGGGAGATATGTGCTTGGGTACAGTGCATAGCCGTCAGAGGTGAATGTTTAGAAAGCAAATGCCCTGAACAACAGCCACATGTCTTACCTTAGGCCATGTCCAAACAGTGTTCACTTGAACGAAGATTCAGCCTGACGTTCCCTGCACATAAAGTGAACACATTTCTCCATGTGGGTACAGACAACCTAGGGTCCTCTGTGTTTGACAGGTCGAAGGAGAACAAGAGAACAATAAACTAGCACTGTCCATAGAAGATAAAGTCTTTCTAGCCATCATGGATGCAGAGGTGTATCAAAATGAGAATAGCTGGGTGGTTCCTTTACCTTTCCGGGCTCCTAGACAATGCCATCCAAGCAACAGGGAGCAAGCTTTGAAACGCCTCTAATCACTGCGGAGAACTCTGGAGAAAAAGCCAGAAATGAGAGAACATTACATCACGTTCATGCAGAAGATGTTGGACAGTGATCAATCTGAGCTGGCTCCAGCTTTGGACAAAAGAAAAGAGCACTGGTATTTGCCTACCTTTGGGGTGTATCACCCTAGAAAACCTGGCCCGATACGTGTTGTTTTCGACTCAAGCGCTGAGTGCCACGGAACCTCACTCAATGATGTCCTCCTTAGTGGACCAGATTCGAAAAGAAGCTGTAGCTCTTCTCCATGAAACTGTTGCCAGGATACAGACTAAATATCCTGAAGCACTTGTATTAATATCTGTAGATTTCAATCATGTGAGACTGTCTTCTCACTTGACTGGATTTACACAGTTTGTTAATTGTCCTACCAGGTCAGATCACAATCTGGTTTTTCTGCAGATCTGCTAAAAGCCCTGTGTGATGAATCAGCTTACAAATACCCTCACAGTCAGGAAATGGATGCCTGTTGATAAAATCACCTTCAATTGAAAACCTCAAAAACGAAGGAAATGATCATGGATTTCTGCAGGACTAAGCCCCCTCTGGAACCAGTGACAATCTGTGGGGTGGACATTCAAGTGTTGCACTCCTACACATATCTAGGGGTCCTTGTGGATGACAGGCTGGACAGGTCCCCTAACACAGACGCTCTCTACAGGAAGGGACAGAGCAGACTGTTCTTCCTGCGGTCACTGAGGTCCTTTGATGTGTGTGAGGAGATAATGACCATCTTCTATCCCACAGTGGTGGCCAGTGCACTCTTTTTTGCTGCAGTGTGTTGGGGAGGCAGTCTTACTGACACCAATTGATTAGACAACTTGTCAAAAAAGCGGGCTCAGTGCTGGGCAGGAGACCGGACCCTCTAAGGTCGGTGGTGGAGAGAGGCACAGTGAAGAAACTGAATGCTATAATGAAAAATAGCACATACCCTCTCCACAGCCTCCTGGTACAACAGAGGAGTAGCTACAGCAGTCAGCTCCTCTCTCTGTCCTGCAGGACAGTGAGATTTAGGAGGTCTTTCATCCCCACTGCAATCAGACTCTTCAACTGTTGAATTGACTGGATTGTATTTGTTTTTGTTTTTGTTCTATTGAGCTATGGACATTTTGAATTTCCCTTCAGGGATTAATAAAGTATCGATCAATCAATCCAGACTCTGTGGCTGCAGAACTGAGCAGCCTTCAGCAGGTTCCTCAACCTGGTCCTGAATGCACTGGTTGAACTGCAGCTCTTCATATCGTCAGGCGGACGTTTCACTGAGTTGTTCACAGAGAAAGCTGACTGTCTGAATGCAGTGTGATGAAATGGTATAATCATATATAGAGGATATTCTGTAGGATCTAATAGAACTTATTGAGTGAGTGAACACAAAGTTGCATAGTGGAGGAGGACAAACCTTTTAAAATGTTATACACGAGGCACAAATTTGAGAATAATCTAAAATTCTCAAAGCTCATTAGATTGTATTTTTCCAGAACCTACAGTGATGGAAATGCATTGGCTTTGTGTATTTTTAGAGTTTGTTTGTTTAAGGACTCATGGCTGTTTCTCCAGCCTCCATCCAACATGTGATGCATTAAGACATCTGGGAAAGAATCATAGCTGCATTAATATCTATAGTGTCCAAAGAGAAACAGTTTCTAAAACTAAAGTTGTGCTTTATGGTTTTAACCGTTTTTTGAACATGTTGCTTAAAGTTCAAATTTGGATCCACACCAAGACATTTAAAATCAGTAACTTTGTCATTTTTTTCACCTTTGATGAAAATATCAACATTAGCATGTTGTACCATAGTATTAGAGAAAAACAGGCCTTTTGTCTTTTACATTTAGACTTAGACATGATTGATGAAACCAATGTGTGAACCTTTCCAATGCAGTCGTTAGCTTAGCAGCAGCTAACTGATGATTCTGTTGAGGGAGATCATTAATATATTGGCTAAATAACACTGTTATTAATAACCTAACTCAGACCCTTGTGGAACACCCATTGTGTGCTTCATGTTACTGAACAGTGTGTCACCAACTTTAACACATTGTCTCATATTAGATAAATATAAAGACACCATGCCAGTGCTCTAGATGAGAAGTTAAATTAAGAGTTTCCATATTAAAACATCATGATTGACTGTGTTGAATGCTTTATGCAGCTCTAAAATACAGCTCCAACTACTCCTCCTTAATCCTTTCAACTTTATTTCAGTCTTTACATGAAGCTAAGCTAGCTGTTTTCCCCTGCTTCCAGTCTGATGCTAAGCTAACCTCTTGCTGACTCCAAACAGCATCAAATAAAAACAGTTATTTCAGTTTGATGTGATAAATGAGAACAAGCAGCGTGTTTTTGATTCTGCATGTTTTATTGAACGTTATGTTGAAAGTGAAACTTGCTCAGTTGGCAGCGATGGTCCGGTCCATCCAAGCACGCAGTGCTGTGACGCGGGCGTATCCACTGGGAAATATAGGATTGCAGCCTCTATGTCCAAAGGACGTGACACCAACCAGAGTCCAGGCACCACCCTTCTGACAGACCAGAGGACCTCCAGAGTCTCCCTGAAAACAAAGATACACACCAAGTAAACACTCAGACAAATAAATAACAAGTGTAGCTGACAGCTATATGTTAGTATTTCTAGCTAGCAACATATTGCTAACATGTAGTGGTTGGTGTGTAGCACCCACACTGCACGTAGAGCGTCCGTTGCCTCCAGCGCAGATCACCTCGGAGGTGACAGTGTCACCGAAGAATAGACGGCACTGCTCATTGGTCAGCAGGGGGAGGGATGCCTGCTGCAGCCGGGAAGCAGGGAAACCTGCAACACATCAACACATCACACTGATGTCTATAATGCCCCCAGTGGTCAAAGCAAGTCATGTTTCCTTTGTTAACACTCTCCTTAGTGGCCTGAGAAGCTGTACAGGTGAGCGCTCAGCAGCTGTAAAGCACTAATATTAAAAATAATCATCATCATAAATAAATAATAATAATAAAAATAATAATAATAAAGTCACCGTAGCCGGTCAGGCCCCAGCCGGTGGCGGTGCACATTGTGCCTGCAGGGAAGTTGTCTCCGGTCTTGGCCACACTCACAGGGGAAACACGCCTGTTTATCCGGGCAGGGCGGGCCAGCTTGATGAGCTGAATGTCGTTGTTGAAGCTGACGTCGTTATAGCGGGGATGTGTGAACGCCTGACAGGAAATGACATCATTAGCTGGTGAACATTCAGGAGCTCACGAGACATGATGAAGTCCTGGTGCTTGTCACTCACCTTGCCGACCCTCATCACCTGGACGGCCTCGGTGGAGAAGTGGAGGTCATGTGCTCCAAGAACCACACTGGTCCACCCCCTGCAGAAACAGATGTGAGTGAAACCAGCCAATAAAAAACACCTGAGCAACAGGAGGCGGAGCAAAACGTCAGCTGCTGGTTGAAGCTCATATTCTGAAGAGGAACACTGATCATACAGCAGGTTTAATTGAGCAGCAGATTGAGTTCAGCTGTTAAACTGTCTTCATTTAAACATTTATAAAGTTTAAAAATACATTTAAACATGATTTCTATCCAGTTAAAAAAGGTCTGTTATTCAAAAAGTCCCATCATGATGTCAGCTGACCCTTTTTAAGTCCATTATGTGTATTTTCTCATATAAAAATACTTTAATGTACAAATGAAAAAGTGATAATTCAGTGAACCAATAAGCTGCATGTTCTCATCTAAAATCAGAATTATTCAACAATTTCTATCAAAAGTTTGATCTAGCTTGAGCTCCACTGGAGGAATTGTTGCTATGACAACAGTTTAAAGTACATTTGAATCCAGTTTTAACGAACTGACAAAAGGTGACACGTGAGGGTTAAAGGTTAAAGGTCATTGGTGATTACCCGACTTTGCAGTGAGCAGCAGTTACCACCCAGCTCTCGTTGATGAGGGAGCCTCCACAGAAGTGGGAGCCAAAAATCTGAAACATCCACATGTTCATGAATACAACTGCATTTTTGTGTGTGTGTGTGTGTGTGTGTGTGTGTGTGTGTATGTGTGTGTGTGTGTGTGTGTGTGTGTGTGTGTGTACCTGCAGGGACACCTGCCAGGGCCAGGAGTGAGGCACCGCCTCCCTGCCGTTCACGATATCAGAGTAATCGCTGATGTCGGGGGGGATGGCGGGAGTGCTGCAACCTGGTGACATCATTATAATGACATCATCATAATGACATCATCACAATGACATCATTAACAACAACATGATTCAGGAAGTTTGTTCCTGATCTTTGGGAACAAACGACACAAAACACCTCGAGTCACATTTTCAGTAAGAAACGACTGTTAATAAGATCAATACTTTTAAAGTGATCAGCCAACACGGATTGATCTCAGACTGTGTCCAGTTATCTTCAGTCACTTATAAAGATCATTTTATCTTCATGAAGTCTTACGGCCTCACCACCCTGCACACGTGGGATCTCTTGTGATGTGGGAAGCTGAGCAGGATGGGGCCTGGTTAGTACTTGGATGGGAGACCTCCTGGGAATACCAGGAGCTGTGAGCTGTCTCTCTCCTCTCTCCTCCTGTTTCTTTCTGCACATATTTCTGCCTCCAGAGCTGCTCAACACCCACTGCTACAATTATTATTATTAGTCTTATTATGATTATTACCATTATTATTAATATACATCTCTATGTGGAACTTTTCTCTCTCTCCTCTCAACCGGTGGAGGTAGATGATGGCCGCCCACCCAGAGCCACTAAATATTAAATCTATCAATAAATATAAAGTTTTAAATTAAAAACAAGCAGCTCAGTCTACCCAGCATGCTTCACTCCCTCAGCTGTCTTACCGTAGTCGACACCGATGAAGGCGAAGCAGGAGAGGATCCACAGGAAGACCATGGCTGGAACATGAAAGCTCCGTCTGAGAGACGAACCTTTATAGAGACAAGAAGCAACAGGATTGGACAGGAGGGACGTGTGTGTGTGTGTGTGTGTGTGTGTGTGTGTGTGTGTGTGTTCTATGGTGCAACCACTGTTCTGTGTAATTAACTGAGAAGATGTCCAGGAAGATCTTGTGAAAGACATTTCTAAGAAAATCTGATGTCTGTTGTGAAAACTTCCACAGTTAAATGTGTGACAGTAGTTTTCTGTCATTTAAGTTTTCACCAAACTGCAGCCGTCTGTGGTTTGCAAATGTATAAGTGAGTGACTGAGAAGGACTTGTAGTGATATGTGGCTGATCAAGTTTATAATTATTGGGTTTTATCACTTATTGTGACAGTATTATTGATGTTAAAGCTATCTTACAGCAGTAGTGAGCAGACTGCTGGTGAAGTAATCTATTACTATAAATAAAACTGATCCTGTGTGTTTAACTTCTATAAATGCTGGTTCACTTTTAACTGGCTCAGTATGTTTTGGTATTTTTGCTTTGGGATCCTACTCTGTTTCAGCTTGGTGTTATTTAGGCAAAGCTACGAGCTGCTGTATATTCTAAAATAAATGCTGCCGTAGGTGCAGAATGTTAGTTTTATTTTGCAGGCTTGTGCCACAGACACTGATGTCGAATGTCCTGTGATACCAGCTCACTTTATTGCCCAAGGTAATATCAGTGTTTAATATAAACCTCACACTGCTAGTCTTTGCACAGTAAGACATGATGGGTACAGTGGTTTAGTTTCAGGGGACATAATGAAGCTGAGGGAAAGGATGTCGTCTGTTGAAGGTCGAGTGCTTGTGGGACTTCAGGTCTTCACCTTTGGTTTGGCTGCATTCTTTGCAAACTACAACAGTTTATTCTGCACTATGCAGAAGATGCCTCATGAATTTATCCAAAAGTAATGTAATAATCTTTAAATTAATCTTGTATTTGGCTGCCAACTAGTGTTTTACTTGTTGCTAACTAGTGCTGGGCATAGGACCAAAAATCTGTATTTCAGTCTTTGTTTTTGAATGATTGGGACTTTATGTAGGTTTATAGTGGCTTATTATACTGTCAGGAGTAAACAGAGTTTACATGAACCACTTCAAAAGTTTGTTTCTGAGTCTGAGTGAACTGAACCTCACACATCACATCTTTATCCAAACACATTGGTGTCTTCACATGTATGAATCTGACTGACTGTAAGGAAACTAAAAAAACTTACACTAACGGTTACCACGGAAACAGCTGGTGTTCCTGCGCTTACTGCTCTCCTCTGCAGTTGGACCTGCTGCTGCCAGACTGTGTAACTACTACATATGGATTTACAGAGTTTGTAAACATTGTTGTCCTGGAGACAAATTTACAAATCCTACTATGGCGAAGGCATGAGCTGCCCTACTCTGCCTCTGATTGGCTAGTACTCGTTGCCTTCGTTGGTTGGGTTGGTTAGGTTGGTTAGGTTTAGGCATGAAGAGTGAGATTGGTTAGGGTGAGGGTAAGAATATCAGGGTAAGCCAATCAGAGGCAGAATAAAGCAAGTGATGCCTTTGTAATATTAGAATTCATATATTTGCTTCCTGCAGATGGTTTCACCTCCACAAAATCAACTGGAAGAAAAGAGCGAGGTCAGCTGGATGAAACAGCAGTCACAGTAGTTTATTAAAACTGCACAGTGTGTGTCTTGTCATTTTATCCTTGCAATTTGGAAACTTGCAGACATGAACCAATTTCACCTTCTAAGTTGTTGCTTCTCTGTGCTCACACAAAAGAACAAACTGACTTGCAAACATTCCCCCGCAGGAAGTCAGCAATAATGCCTCCTAAAAACAAGCAGTGATCTCTGAAATTCTGGGGTCCCACTGTTTAATTCAACATATATTTTGTAGGTAAATGTGGACTTATTTCAGGAAAAATATGACTTAAATGAGTATTTCAAAAGTGATCCATTGTCAATCATTGTTATGTTAAAGTGCCATTCATGTCAATGGACTTCTATAATAATAAATAATAATAATAAACCGATCAACCCAATTCTGAACTGAAATGATTCCTCTATCACATGTGCAGCAGGTTGATCTCAATCATTAAATCTAAATCTTTACAATTATGTTAATTATTAATCATTGCAAGTTTATCCTTAGCAATTTTCATTATACATTTTTAATCTAAATTAATTTAAATGTCATGTGAGCCATTTCCCAGAGGGGCCTTCTAACCTGGAACAAGATACTAGAAAATCCTCATTTCTGCCCAGACCTAGGTGGGCGGGACTTAGCCTCATCCTAACGGGCCACATCTGAACTGCTGTTGAACAGCTCTCATCTCTGGTCCTCATACTTTGACTGGTGTGCCGATGCAGAGACTCTATAAATAACCCAGTTTTTACTAGAAGACTTCAGAGATGAGCTCAAGTCAGGAACTTTGGTTGGAGTGTATAAAAACACAAACCACTTTTATTTGTTTTGGGTTTTTTTTCAAAAATGAGTAATATAAAATACAAAAAGTAAAACACAAAAGCTTGAGTAAAAAGTTAAAGATGCAAAAAGGCAAACTGACAAAAGGACCTCAAGTGACGACCCAAAAATAGAGACCAGTCTCTCCTGGCTCTTCTTTTTATATCAATACATCTCCCCTTTCTTACATTCCTACATCCATATCCAGAACATCTACCAGCTACATGCTGATGTTTTATGACTTTGCACAAATCAGTCACCTTTCTTTGACTGTCACTTACAACACATTCCACGGAACATTTGAAACTTCTATTTTGTTACATTTGAGGTTAAATTTAGGGATGTCTTCTAGATGCAGGAAACCGCAGCTTCTCCTCCTCAGGTTTGTTTAGTTTCACTTGAACTTTCAATTGTTGTTCAGTAAAATTGTGCAAGTTCTGCAGAAATGGTGAAAGACATTTGACCATGTTTTGACTTTGACATCAATTATAATTATATAATTTAGTCAGATGTAGGTTTGAGTGTAGTTTGTTTGGCCACTTAGAGCAGAGCTTTCAACACTCTCATAAATTGACATGTATTCAGTTTTAAGCCACACTTTAACAAGAACTTTTCAACCAGATGAAGGATTTTAGTCATTGGATGCTTTATTTAGTGTTTTTGCTACTTTTAATCACTGTGAACGTTTGTTTTGGAGAGGTGGAGACCTCTGTAGATAATTCAGCTCCCTCTAAAAACATCCTGAATGATGAACAATGAAGGAATCCTAACCAGGAGAAGCATGTGGTTTTACAATGAAGACAACAACATGATTCCACACTACTTCACAATGTCATCAAACTCCATCTTGTGTTATTCTTTTGATTCTAGCAGCAGAAATTACATATTGTGTACTTAAGCAGTGTGTGTGAATAGGAAGCAGAGAAACCTGTTAACCAGCATGGAAAAGGAGAAAAAGACTGTTTAAATGGATATAATCCTATAATTTCATAGGTTTGGAGACATTTGGAGTTCATCTTCTTCTTTGTTGCTGAATGCTGAGTTTTGTTTTGAGATTCAAAGCTGGAGTGACTTTTGACTCCTCATTCTGGCAGTGAGAGTAAAGGGAGGGGCTCGACTGTTTGTTTGAGTACAAAGATATTTCTAGGAAGAGGGGAGGACATTCTCTTCATCTGATAATATCAAAAGGAAAGTCAGACTTTTCTGTCAGCTTCCCAACTCATTTAAAAAAGACAAAAAAGAGAGAGGCAAGGTTTTTTTGTACAGCACATGTCAACAACAAGGCAATTCAAAGTGCTTTATATTGAGCATAAATGTTGTACGTTAAGATTCAGTGTGTAGTTGTACATGAAAAGTCGTTGAGCCTCATTGAAAATCTGTGCATATGCACAAATCTGTGCTTGAACCGTGTGAACAATCATTTTAAGCAGATATTTTGGATTCATCAATATGTTTTTACCTGAATTTGTTCTTTCTCTGTGAGCCAAAAACTGACTGCTGACAAAATCTTAAATGCCAGGAGAGAGACCTGACTGGCACCCTGAACACAAAAACACAAAGTCACAACCTGGTTAGCCTAGCTTAGTTTAGCATTAAGAGTGGAAACATAGAGAAACATCTCTGTTTAACAACATCCACCTACTATTAACTGTAAGAAATACACTTTATGGTTTTGTATCTTAAGGTTAACACACACTGGCAGTGGATTAGAGCGAGTTCCTTCATCATCATAGAACATGGTCCTATTTTCTCAGCATCAACATGCATCAAGTCCCCAGAAGAGCAGCAATTCCAACACATTGACTCACTGGATCAACACATCCTGGCTGCTGTACTACATTGCCCTGACCCTGGACCAACCCTGTCTCCTCAAAATTACGTTCCCACACAACTAAATTGCATTCTCAATTACGTTTCTACGAAAACATATTTTGTCCGCGATTACATTTGTTTGTAATGCATCACAAATACGTTTCTAATCAACATATCTTTTCTTTCCTTCAATGCTATTAGCTATTTTAATTCGAACAACCTTTCTACTTTAACATACATATATTGGTTACAGGTTTACGCGTTTTTCTAAACAAACCTGGATTTGTCCTTTTTCAACGTGACAGTACTGATTTTAATTAATGGATTGATTTATAATTGCTGTGCATCTTGTATCTCCACTGACATCTGATGATTTGCGCATTATGGCCGGTTTTTAACTAACCGGCTGCCATTGCTGTGAAGAATAAAATGAGAGAAAGAAATGAGGAACTCAAATTTTCTGGCCATTGTTGTCTAACCTTATAAGAAGGGACTGAAAAAAGAAAGAAATCCTAAATGTGTCAGCAGCAGCTTTCATGTCTTCTGGACTTTAAATGTGTGTAAAATTCACATGAAGGCAGCCGTTGGGACACCTTGTGGTATTTTGAAATGTGTCGACACTCGTATAAAGTTCCTCATTAACAAACCTCACCTGTGAGAAGTTGCTGCGCGCTTTAATTGTGTAAGATGTTTCAGTTGTGAAACAGCTTCCTGTGAGTTTTCTGCTTAAGTTGAACTGACGATGCTGAAGATAAAAGCTGCTTCAAACAGGTGAAGCCAATAAAGAGAACAAACCCTGTGTGTTGACAGAGTGATGGCTGCAGGCGGCTGACAGATGGTCCAGTCAAACTTTTCATTCAACTGTCTTCAAAGGTTGAATCCAGATTCTGGATCAGACCAAAGAGCACTGCTGCGACATGGCGTGTTTAACCAGTTTCACACGCCTCACTGTCTGTGTGTTTAGAATAAAATGTATAAATCAAACTTCTTTTGACTTAAAATGCTCTAAAACAAGCATCATTTCCACTGGGGATCCATGAGAGGACATGTTTTATTGTTTCAGGCTGATTTTCTTCCTGCAGTTTCTCTGAACTTGTTTCACTTTAGGTTTTGCTTCTCAGATGACATTTTCTTATTCATTGTTATTAACAGGCGGCTGTGGCTCAGGAAGCAGAGCAGCTCATCCACTAGCAGGGCTGTAGGTTCGATCCCCAACTCTTCCTGTTCATGTGTCTCTGAGCAAGACACTGAACACCAAGGTCAAGCCAACATCAGTGTGTGTGTGTGTGTGTGTGTGTGTGTGTGTGTGTGAAGGTTTCAAAGTGTTTTACAAGTGGATTACAATAGAGCAGATTTTTATACTATCTGACATGGAGACTTTTTTTTGGTGGTTGGTTCTGTGTTTTCTTTTTCCTCCTACCTCTTTGTGTTTCTCTTCCTGGCAGTGTGTGTGCGGCTGAGTGAGGCCTTCACTACGAGTCACACCTGGGGGATGTTCCATCAACGGGATAGCCTGACTTAAGTCATAGCATTCATGAGGATATTTCACAAGAAGAGTATAAATCCTCCTCTCCAACTGAGAGGGAGAGAGAGAGAATAGGAAGGAAGAAAGGGGGGGATGGGTGTGGGGGTTGAATGAAGCTCATTTTACACACAAACTCATCAAAAGTTTTCATTTTACTAACTGAAATTCAAGTGAATGGTACCAAAACTTTTTGTGATAACACAGGTGAGAACAGACAGACATGTCTCACCCTGCAGGAAATTCTCATCCTCACACTGTTGACATTTCATGTTTTGTCATGACAGAGGAAGTTGCTATAACTTTATTGTAAATGCTCCAGTCTGCATCAATCTTTACATGTTTGATAAGACTCCCATCCTGAACACATCTACATGACAATATTCCATCAGTGACGCAAACTGGCTGAATAGCGCCCCCTATGACATTTCTTGCACTGTCTGAAAACAGCCTGGGTCTGAAGACATCTACATGCCTGTGACAGAAGCCCTTCCACTGCTCTGCAGCCTGACATGTGCAGAGGTGTGAGGGCCCGTTCAACGCTGCTTGCAGCTTTAATTTATGTTGCACCTTTCAAAACAGTTACAAAGTGCTGAACATCAAAAACAAGAAGAAAGCTAGAAGTCATACATGTGCTTTATGTCAGGTCAAACACTGAACCAGCATTCCCCTCATATAGTAAACTGTGTCCTCATACATCTAATGTTGCACACACTAAATATAATATCTGAATATGCCCTCATGCCATATATAGAAATATGTGGACTCAGTATTTGACTAGAATCTGTGGCATATCATCACTCTGTCAGAGAAGCATATATGGTGGAATATGGTGTGCAGATATAACAGCAGCTGATATTTTGACTTTGATATTTAAAGACATACAAGTAGGATCTTCCTCTGCCTGTATTTTCTTATTTTCGGATCATTTCGCTTCTGGGCATCAACCTTTGGGTTCGTTCAACCACCGCTGCTCCCTCCCCCTTCCTCTCTCTCTCTGGTGCTGGTGAGCCAGGGAGGAGGCGCCGACTTTGAATGTTGTGTTTATAGAACCGACTAATCCTGCGTAGTTGAGTAAATGTACTTAGTTACTGTGTGAGAAACAGAGATCTACATGAAGACCAGCAGAAGAAGAAGAGGCAGCACGATGCAGAACTACTAACTGTAAATTAGTGTAGGATTATATAAACATAATCTGCCATTGTTGGGGTAATTTACATTAATATTTGGGGTGAAGTATATTAATATTTGGGATGATGTATTAGCTTGTTGTAACTTATTTTCTCTTATTTCTAAATAAATTTAAAAATATTTCAATATCCACCTCTATTTAAAAAGGAAAGAAAAAGAAGAATTCTGATGTTGACAGAACTTCTGCTGTACATGTTTTAATGTTTTAATAATAATCACACTTTTGAGCTCAACAGTGAATATATTTATCCATCACATGATATCAGTATGATATTAAAGTGACTGTATGTCCTGTCCAGAGCCTCTAACATTACAGAAACAGACCAGTCAGTTGTCTGTCAGAGCACAGCCAGAATAATGTTAATAACATCAGAACTAATTATTTTATCATCTGTATCATTCTGTATCTTATCATTTTAATGTACAGAATTGTGGAAGTAAGATCATTGCTCCTTTCCTTTGTTACTCGTGTGTGTCATTGGGAAAAGGAATGTACTCTAAGAGGCCCACTGCTCTCCTTCCATCCTGGCATAGGTCCAAATAAGGTGATATTCTGGGTCTCAGAATAAGCAAATATGGTTTGGGGGCCTTGGTTTCTTAGTGAAAGATGACTCTCACACATATAGCAAACAGACTGAAATTGTGTAGCATCTTTCTAGTCTTCCAAACATTCAAAGCACTTCTTACACTGAGTCACATTCACACACTGGATGGGTACAGGGGCTACCATGTAAGGTCCCAAACTGCCCATCAGAGGGAAGCTAATCATTCACACACTGATGCTGCAGCCATCAGGAGATACTTCAGACTGGTGGAGCAGGGAATCGATCCACCGATCTTCTGGTTAGTGGACGACCTGCTCTACCTCCTGAACCACAGCCTCTCCAGTATGTGGAAGTATATCTTGTGGCCATTGGCTGTAGTCATATAAGCTGATACATTGACCAATCACGGATCATTTCTCTGTTCTCTGGAACTATAATAGATCAGGTTTGCTCTTTGTTTGCTGAGACAAGCTGATGCAAATCTTTGTGTGTTCTGTCTCCTTATTGTACAATAATAATTGATCATCTTCAACCCAGCAGTGTTTTATGTATTAATTCATGTGTGTTTAGTGTTTCCAGACAATTTCCATGAGAATATACAAACATACATATATGTGAGCTGACTGTAAAGTCACTAAACCTGCCAGATATTAGATATTAAGTCTCTGTAGGGATACTATATTAGGAACAATATAATATTAGGAACATTATAGGAACATTTCAGCATTCAGGGTTTGAACCATAAAGTGAGGGAAGTAGTTGCTTTCTATTTTTTCTTGATTGATTGTTGTTGATGACCTGCTTTATTTTTGTGTACAGTCCTGTTGAATAATAGAAGCTGTGATGAAACAGCTCAGCCGTAGGCTTGTAGAGGACATTCACTGCAAATGTACGCAGGTCAACAGGTGGCAGAAATGCTGCTGCTTTGAGCCCAGCAGAGGGCAGTGTTGACTGTGGAGTGGTTAAGTGTCAATAGTCTAATACAGTGTGGAGGTGGATGCATCATGTTTATTGATATTAGATTATAATGTCTCACAGGTTATTACATGTTGATGCTTGTTATATGTGTATATAATGCCACCAGCTTAGATAATTATTTTATATTTTTTTATACTCTCCACTTCAATTGAAAGTGTGTGCTGATGGTGGCAGTGATAAATAAAGTGTTCAGAGCTTCAGTGGCGTCCTCTTGTGTTTCTAACTGGACACGTTGCAGTGGGACAGCATGTCTAACCACTATGAAGTGATAATGGTGAACTCATTAAGCCACTTCAACAGTAGAACACATCATCAATAATACTGATTTAAGTCAAGCAGGTCAGTTTATTCAACTCTGAAATATCACTTTACTGTCAGAATGTTGTTCAAGTATTTTATTTGTGTTAGATAATTTAAAGTATATTCACTAAATATGAAGGTACATCACATATAAAGTACTAGATATATTAATAATAGTAACAATAGTAGAGCATTACTACTTTTATTTTTAAACGAGTTTGTTAAATGAATAATTGATTCTTTTAAATTGTTTTATTATGTGTTTTCATTTTTATTCTCTTATTTTTAATTTATCTTAATGTTCTGTTATATTTGAATGTATTTTCAGTATTTTTGATGTTTTCTTCATGTGTAAAGCATCTTGAGTTACAACTACTGTATAAAAAGTGATGTAAAAATAACAAATAAATAAATTAAACCTGCAATATTTGAACAGTTATTCTATAATGTTTTTAAACTTATAACTAATGTTATCCTGACATATAATGTTTTTAAACTTAATCTCAAAGGACCTCCTGGTTAAATAAAATAACTGTTTGTTGGTTTTGGCAGCTTGAGGCAGCAGAAACAGAAGCATCTTCAGCTTTTTTAAGTTGATATGTTGAACTTGTTAGCAAAGATTTACTGATATCTACATCCGGCAGTTATGGAGCAACATTATCATTCATGTGGAGTCGTGTTTCTGTCCACCTGATGAATGTAAGTCCAATATTCTCTCTCATTTAACTTCTGTTTCTGCTCTTTACCAACTCCTGAGGGAAATATCTGGATCTTTAGCTGCTATATGCTACACTATGTTCTCTGAAAACGACGGTATGAGAGCCGCTGAGAATGAACCAGAACAGTAAAAGTTGCATAATAATATGTAACCTATCATATCATAACATGGCACAATTGACTTTGTTTTACTTTAACGATATGACATGATACATAACATGTCATAACATAACATGACACAACATACTTTGTCTTACTTACATAATATGATATATAACATAATATATCATGACATAATATGACACAATATGCTTTGTCTTTCTTACATGATGTGACATAATAATATGTAACCTATCATATCATAAAATGACAACACACGTTATCTTGCTCACATGATGATATCATACATAACATGTCTTGGAATAATATGACACAATATTCTTTGTATTACTTACATGACATAATATATAACATATCATAGGATAACATGAAACAATATACTTTCTCTTACTTACATGTTATAACATATTGTATCAAAACATGACACAATATACTTTGTCTTACTTACATGATATTGTAATACATAACATAATAACATAACATGACACAATATACTTTGTCTTACTGACATATGATATAATATGTAGCATAACATAGCATACCTAATATCACTAAAATCAGTGGAACCATCTCCCAGATTCGGTCCGAGGGGCAGACACCCTCTCTATGTTTAAGAGTAGGCTTAAAACTTTCCTCTTTGATAAAGCTTATAGTTAGGTCTGACCAGGCTCACCTTGGATCAGCCCTTAATTATGCTGCTATAGGCCTAGACTGCCCTTATTTATGCTGCTATAGGCCCAGACTGCCGGGGAACTTCCCATGATGCACTGGGCTCCTCTCTCCTCTCCTCCATCTCTATGTATTTTATTACTATTAATGCATGTTACTAACTTTACTTCTTCCCCAGAGTTCTTTGTGCTTTCTGATCCACAGGAAGCTCCATAAACCATAAACTATGCTGATGTGTTGGCGTCCTTCTTCTGCCCTCGGCTAGCTGTTCCTGCTGTTTGTTGTTGCTGTTCTCTTTCACTGTACACCCCCCCCCCTCTCTCTCTCTCTCTCTCGCCCACCCAGAGTCGGGGTCTGCTTCAGGTTTCTTCCCATTAAAGGGGAGTTTTTCCTTCCTGCTGTCACCAAGTGTTGCTCATGGGGGGAACTGTTGGGTTTCTCTTTCTGTAAATTAAAGAGCGTGGTCTAGACCTGCTCCATGTAAAAGTGCCCTGAGATGACTTTGTGTTGTGATTTGATGCTATATAAATAAAATTGAATTGAATTGAATTGAATAATGACTGATAATGTTAAAATATTAAAACGACAACAGTTTTCAGAATCATAAAAATTTATGTTCTACATAAAATAATTGGTAATATAAATAAGCAGAGTGTGAAATGAAACTGGAAAAAAACAAATTCTGCTTCTTCTTTTATGTCTTTTATGTGTACCTGAGGCTCATGCATGGCTTCACAATCAATAAATTTAGAAATTATATTAGTAAATGATATTAATAAATGATATGAATAAATGACATCCACACATACAAACAATAATCTGATGGACAGACTGTGGATATTTATGTTGGTTTGTGTAAAAACAGTTTGTTTTCTGCGTCCTGTCCTGCAGAGAGCAGCCACGCCAGCGACCCTGTACATGACCCTGCCTTCTTACCTGTCGTCTCCGTGGAGGATCACTTCCTGTTGGACGCAGCCTCCAATGATGAGGTTGGTGTGGCCTAAAGAAACATAAAGCTCACCACAAAGGCTTCAGACTCACAGTGAATGTTTCCTGTTCTCCAGGACTCCTTGGCAGCCTTGCGGTTGATCACATGCTCACCTCGTCGCTGTATCTCTCACCAACAGTTGAAATGAGGACATTTTGAAATGCTGAACAGGACATCCTGTGGTCTGGTGAGCCTGTTGTGGCGGGGATGTGTGAACACTTCACTGTTATTCAAATGACAAAATGTGATTTTAAATGCTGATCTTAACTTTCAGAAGCACGTATCTAATATCTCTGAGACTGCTTTTTATCATCTTAGAAATATATCTAAAGTTAGATCTTTCCTATCACGGTTAGATTCTGAGAAGTTGGTTCATGCATTTAATTCTAGTCCATTAGATTACTCTAATGCATTTTTGTTGGAGTGGCAAAGAACTTATTAACCTCCAGCTTATTCAGAATGCTGCAGCCAGAGTATCAACTAAAACCAAAATCACTCCTATTTTAACTTCTCTTCACTGGCTCCCAAAAAACAAAGAATTTAATTTAAAAATGTATTTTTTTTTAAAGTTATGAACAGCTTGGCTCCCTCTTACATGCTCACTGAATACACAGCAGACAGACCCCTGAGATCATCAAGTAAAGGTCTCCTCACTATACTGAGAATAAACTCTAAATCATCTAAGGTGGCTTCAGTCATTATGATCCTACTCTCTGCAGTTCTCTACCACATGAACTCAGGTCTGCTACACCTGTGTCTTCTTTTAAAAGCAGAATAAAAACACATCTTTTTTCACAAGCTTCAGTTAGGTTTAAAGTGTGTGGTTAACGGGTAAAACCTTCATTAAAGGTAAAACACAAATTATAAATGTTTCATTAAAACAAAGAAAGTACATTTATATAAGTTTATAATTGCTTTGGCAGAGAGACAGATTTCTGTAGAATAAAAATAAAGTCACTCTCCTATTGACGTGTTACTTACTACATGTTAGTCAGTGTCTCTTAATGCTAGGCTAAGCTAAGCTAAGCTAAGCTAAGCTAGCAGTTCCCCCCCGCCTCCAGTCTTTATGCTAAGCTAACCTCTTCCTGACTCCAAACAGCATCTTTTAAAACAGTTTTTCAGTTTGATCTGAATAAATGAGAACAAGCAGTGTGTTTCATATTCTGCATGTTTTATTGAAATTTATGTTGAAGTGAAACTCGCTCAGTTGGTGGCGATGATCTGGTCCATCCAGGCACGCAGTGCTGTGACACGGGCATACCCCGTGGGATTCATGGGATCGCACTTGCCCAGTACCCAGGATGATATACCAACCACAGTCCAGGCACCAGCCTTCTGACAGACTAGAGGACCTCCAGAGTCACCCTGAAAACAAACACGCACATCAATTAAACACACAGACAAACAATAACAACCATAGCTGATGCTACATGTTAGTATTTCTAGCAAGCAACATATTGCTAACATGTGGTGGTCAGTGTGCAGTACCCACCCTGCAAGTGGAGCGTCCATCCCCTCCAGCACAGATCATGTCGGAGGTGACAGGGACGTAGACACGGCACTGCTCATTGGTCAGCAGGCGGAGGGCTGCCTGCTGCAGCCGGTCGGGTTTGGGACCTGCAACACATCAACACATCACACTGATGTCTATACTGCCCCCAGTGGCCAAAGCACGCCATGTTTCCTATGTTAACACTCTCCTTAGTGGTCTGAGAAGCTGTACAGGTGAGCTCTTAGCAGCTGTAAAACACTAATAATAATAATAATAATAATAATAATAATAATAATAAAATCACTGTTGCCGCTGAGCCGGCCCCAGCCAGTAACTATGCACATTATGCCTGCAGGGACGTTGTCTCTGGTCTCAGCCACACACACAGGGGAAACATGCCTGTTTATCTGGGCAGGGCGGGCCAGCTTGATGAGCTGGATGTCATGGTCAACATTCCCGGTCTTGTTAAAGCGGGGATGTGTGAACACCTGACAGGAAATGACATCATTAGCTAGTGAACATTCAGGAGCTCACAAGATGTGATGAAGTCCTGCTGCTTGTCACTCACCTCGCCGACCTTCATCACCTGGACAGCCTCGTTGGAGGAAGAGAGGTCATGTGCTCCAAGAACCACACGGGTCGACCTCCTGCAGAAACAGATGTGAGTGAAACCAGCCAATAAAAAACACCTGAGCAACAGGAGGTGGAGCCGAACGTCAGCTGCTGGTTGAAGCTCATATTCTGAAGAGGAACACTGATCATACAGCAGATTTAACTGAGCAGCAGATTGAGTTCAGCTGTTAAACTGTCTTCATTTAAACATTTATAAAGTTTATAAATGTGCAAATGAAAAAGTGATAATTCAGTGAACCAATAAGCTGCATGTTCTCATCTAAAATCAGAATTATTCAACAATTTCCAGAAAAAGTTTGATCCAGCTTGAGCTCGGCTGGAGGAATTGTTGCTATGACAACAGTTTAAAATACATTTGAATACAGTTTTGAAGAAACAAAAAAATCTAATAATTTCTGTTGAATCTGTTGAATTAAATCAAAATAACTGATAACTCAAAACTTCTGTTACAATGTGAAGATAGAGGTGAAGGTGACAGGTGAGGGTTAAAGGTTAAAGGTCATTGGTGATTACCCGACTTCGCAATGAGCGGCGGTTACCACCCAGTTCTGGTTGATGAGGGAGCCTCCGCAGAAGTGGGAGCCAAAACTCTGAAACATCCACATGTTCATGAATACAACTGTATTGTTTGTGTGTGTGTGCGTGCGTGTGTGTGTGTGTGTGTATGTGTGTGTGTGTGTGTGTGTGTGTGTGTGTGTGTGTGTACCTGCAGGGACACCTGCCAGGGCCAGGATTGAGGCACCGCCTCCCTGCCGTTCACGATATCAGAGTAACCGCTGATGTCGGGGGGGATGGCGGGAGTGCCGCAACCTGGTGACGTCATCATAATGACATCATCACAATGACATCATCATAATGACATCATCATAATGACATCATCATAATGACATCATTAACAACAACATGAGTCAGGAAGTTTGTTCCTGATCTTTGGGAACAAACAACACAAAACACCTCGAGTCACATTTTCAGTAAGAAACGATTGTTAATAAGATCAATACTTTTAAAGTGATCAGCCAATAAACACGGATTGATCTCAGACTGTGTCCAGTTATCTTCAGTCACTGATAAAAATCATTTTATCTTCATGAAGTCTTACGGCCTCACCACCCTGCACACGTGGGATCTCTTGTGATGTGGGAAGCTGAGCAGGATGGGGCCTGGTTAGTACTTGGATGGGAGACCTCCTGGGAATACCAGGAGCTGTGAGCTGTCTCTCTCCTCTCTCCTCCTGTTGCTTTCTGCACGTATTTCTGCCTCCAGAGCTGCTCAACACCCACTGCTACAATTATTATTATTAGTCTTATTATGATTATTACCATTATTATTACTATACATCTCTATGTAGAGCTGTTCTCTCTCTCCTCTCAACCGGTGGAGGTAGATGATGGCCGCCCACCCAGAGCCACTAAATATTAAATCTATCAATAAATATAAAGTTTTAAATTAAAAACAAGCAGCTCAGTCTACCCAGCATGCTTCACTCCCTCAGCTGTCTTACCGTAGGCGGCGCCGGCGAAGGCGAAGCAGGAGAGGATCCACAGGAAGACCATGGCTGGAACATGAAAGCTCCGTCTGAGACGAACCTTTATAGAGACAAGAAGCGACAGGATTGGACAGGAGGGACGTGTGTGTGTGTGTGTGTGTGTGTGTGTGTGTGTGTGTGTGTGTGTGTGTGTGTTTCTATGGTGCAACCACTGTTCTGTGTAATTTAATAAGAAGATGTGCAGGAAAATCTTGTGAAACATATAATTATGTAAAAATCTCTGATGTCTGTTGTGAAAACTTCCACAGTTAAATGTGTGACAGTAGTTTTCTGTCATTTAAGTTTTCACCAAACTGCAGCCGTCTGTGGTTTGTAAATGTATAAGTGAGTGACTGAGAAGGACTTGTAGTGATATGTGGCTGATCAAGTTTGTAATTATTGGGTTTTATCACTTATTGTGACAGTATTATTGATGTTAAAGCTATCTTACAGCAATAGTGAGCAGACTGCTGGTGAAGTAATGTATTACTATGAATAAAACTGCTCCTGTGTGTTTAACTTCTATAAATGCTGGTTCACTTTTAACTGGCTCAGTATGTTTTGGTATTTTTGCTTTGGGATAATAATAATAATAATAAACTTTATTTGTATAACACCTTTCATACAGAATGCAGCTCAAAGTGCTTCACATAAAAGAAATAAAATAAGAATAGAAATGAAAGAAAAAGAAGTAAGAAAAAATATGTATACATATAAAAACACATGCATTGATAGATAAACAAATAGTAAAACATCAGGAAAAACAATCGGTCAAAAATAAGAATACAAATGCCTTCAAATGGATTAAAAGTGCTATAAAAAGGCTTGGTTAAAAAGATATGTTTTTAGGTGTTGTTTAAAACTTTCAAGAGAGACTGCTTCTCTAATGTGTTTTGGTGTTCCACAGTTTGGAAGCGTTATTAAAAAACGCAGCATCTCCAATTTTCTTGTGGTGAGGTCTTTGGATCTCTAGCAGTCCTGCAGAGGATGATCTGAGGGTTTGTGAGGGTGCATATGGAGTCAAGGAGTCTCTGATGTAGCTTGGCCCCAATCCATTAAGTGTTTTGTAGACTATTAAGAGGACTTTGAAGTCAATTCTGTAGGACACGGGGAGCCAGTGTAGTCTCGCCAAAACTGGAGTGATATGTTCCGTTTTTTTACTTTTTGTCAGTAGTCTGGCTGCAGAGTTTTGAATGAGTTGTAGTTTTCCAATTGACCCTTTAGGAAGACCTGTTAAAAGTGCATTGCAGTAGTCTAATCTGCTTGAGATAAAAGCATGAGTTTGTTTTTCGGCATCATGTTGAGTCAGGAATGGTTGTACTTTGGCAATATTTCTGAGGTAAAAGATGCTGTTTTAGTCACTTTGTTTTTGTGGGATTTGAAACTTAAATCAGAGTCTAAAATAACTCCCTCAGATTTAACTAAGGGAGCCAGGTTGTCAAGTCTTTTAAAGATTTCATCCCTTTTTGCTTTTGGGCCAATTAATAAGATTTCTGTTTTTTCTTCATTTAGTTTCAGAAAGTTATCACTCATCCATTTATTGATTGCAGACAGGCAGACAGTCCGAGAGATTAGAGCAAGTGGATTGTTTGGTTCTACAGATATATACAGTTGAGTGTCGTCGGTATAGCTGTGGAAACTAACATCATGTTCTCTGATGACATCACCTAGTGGAAGCATATCTAGTGAGAACAGCAGAGGGCCGAGGCAGCTCCCCTGTGCAACACCAGAAGTTATGTCATATTCTTGTGACACATGTTCCCCAAGACTAATAAAGGATTTCCTTCCTGTGACGTCCTAAACCAGTTTAAAACACAGTCTGAGAGACCGACCCAGTTCTCAAGGTGGTTTATAAGGATTTTGTGGTCGATTGTATCAAATGCTGCACTTAGATCAAGAAGAACTAAAACAGATACCTTATTGGCATCAGTGCTTATTCTTAGATCATTAACTATCTTAACAAGAGCGGTTTCTGTGCTGTGGCTGGTTCTGAAACCAGATTGAAATTTCTCCAGGATATTATTCTCATTTAGAAAGGTGTTTAGTTGGTTGAAGACAACTTTTTCAAGTATCTTACTTAGAAAGGGGAGGTTGGATATGGGTCGGTAGTTGTTTAAGACTCCACAGTCCAAGTTAGGTTTCTTAAGCAGAGGAGTCACAACAGCAGTTATGAAATTATCAGGAAAGACTCCTGTTTCTAGGGATGTATTAATGATATTTCTCACTGTGCTTGAAATACTGCTGAAGTGCTTCTTGATGAGTGCAGATGGAATTGGGTCGAGGCAACAGGTGGAGGAGTTACTTGTGGCTACAATCCTGCAGAGTTCTGAGTTTGTGATGTTTGAGAATTTTCTCATTTTTGCCTGCCGTTCACAGGGTTGCCTACAGAGGTCACCAGGTGTTCTGACAATTGTACCTCTGATGGTTGTGATTTTATTGTTGAAAAAATTGGCAAATTCCTCACATTTGAGGGAAGAGGCTTGAGTAAGAAGGTCTGACACAGGAGCAGGATTTAACAGTCTGTTAATGGTGGAGAACAGTATTCTGGGATTGCTGTTGTTTTCTGAGATGATTTTGGAAAAATAGGATCTTTTTGCAGAGCGTATAGTGTTGTTGTATGTAATCAGGCTTTCTTTGCAGATTGTACGGTGGACCTCCAGTTTAGTTTTCCTCCATTTCCTTTCCGCTGCTCTACACAACCTTTTCAGTTTGTGGATAGTGCTGTTTATCCAGGGTGAAGTCTTTACATAGCGTTTCCTTTTGACCTTGAGTGGTGCCACCTTGTTTAGGGCATTTTCTATTTTTTGGTTTAGGGCAGTGATCATTTTGTCAGGTGAGCAGTTCATACTGTGTGGCTCAGGCGCACTTACAAGCTTCACAAATTCATCCTCTGCAGCGTCATTTAAAAAACGCTTACGCACCATGCATTCTTTTTCAGTTGCAGTTGCATGCAATACACAGTTAAAAAACACACAGTAGTGATCGGAGATAGGGATATGAGACACTGTAACATTATCAATGGTCAAACCTTTTGATACTACCAGATCAAGTGTATTGCCCTGCTAATGAGTTGGTTCAGTTATATGCTGAGTGAATTCTAGGTTTTCAGATAGCGATGTGGCTCTGGCAGATGCTGGGCTAGGTCCTACTGGCCTCTTCTCTGCCACCGGCTGTCCTGGTTGCAGGGTTGGTATCGAAGCCCATAGTCCTCTGAGTTCTGCCAGAAACCCCTCCTCTCTCCTCTGCTGTCCCTCCAGGAAGGTCCTCATGATGGCCAGCAGCTCCTCTCCAGCATTTGGAGCTCTTGGAGCTGCTTGCAGGGCTGGAGCAGCAGCTCCCCCGCCGTCCTCCTCATCTGTGGCCAAGGCTCCCTCATCTGCCATTTCATTATGAGCCACTTCTTGTTTCTGTGAGCACAGTCCAGTCTGTTTTGCTGAGGACCGGATGTGCCCCCGTCGACTGGCCATCCCACTTCTGACACCAAATGTTGTGGGTTCACTTTTGAACAGGGACCAATGATGGTGCAGACAATGAAAAACTTCAGTGTGGTGGGTTTATATTCAGACAAGAGTGACAAAGTGGCAAAAAATATTTACAGTGCAGAGGAGTGATCAAAACAAGCAAAAGGAAAAAAAAGGAGAAAAATATTTACAAGACTTAAACTGGCAGCTCGATACCTACTATGTTCTCACAAAAACCAACTCTATTCACCAACCAACTCTCTCCAACAACCAACCACCCCTCCAATGAGCAGAGCTTCCCTTTATATACCCTTAGCCCCTCCCCCGGGCAAACCAATTATCACATTAGGGTAACAAAGGGTCAAATTTAGGATCCCAACATAATATGGCAATCAATGACATCCTTCCCATTTAGTCACATGGCACTAATCACCCTCCATACGGCTATGGCCAAATACCCCCAAACCACAATAAATCACACAGTAACAGTCAATTTAAATATCCATGATCACATGACTCTCTTTGATGTGCCCCCAAGCACTATTTAGGATGTGACCAGGAAGTGCCTCAGTTTGGCAACAAGAGGCAGCAGCAGGTAAGTGTGTGTATGTCATGTCAGTGCTGAGTGTGCACCCTCGAACGCCTGACACCAGGCACATCTCCCATTGTTATCCAGCCAGGACACGGTCCATAAGATGCTGGAATGTGGCCAGCGCATTAAAGAGTCCAAAAGGCATCACGTTCCACTCAAAAACTCTCTTCCGGGTACAGAAGGCAGAGGCTTTGGAGGCCCTGGGTGTCATTTCCACCTGCCAGTATCCTGATGTCAAGTCCAGTGTATCTGGTGGTGGATGGGGTGTCCAACATGTCCTGGATACGTGGCAGGAGATAGGCATCTTTAATATTCTGCTTGTTCAGGGTCCTGCAGTCTACACGCAGGTGTGGGCTCTGGTCCTTCTTCCACACCATCACAATCAATGTGGACCAGCTGCTGTTGCTGGGCTGAGCTATGCCTGCCTCCATGCTCTGCTGCACTTGTTGGTCTGCAGCAATCTGGTGTCTCTGGCCATTCTGCAGGGTTGCTGCCTCACCGGTGGCCCAGGAGTGGTCAGGATGTCATGTTGCATGAGGTCTGTGCAGCCGTGGTCAGTTGGGCCGGTAGAGAGAACATTGTAGGACTGTAGTAAGCTGGCCAGCCTACCTCGGTCAGCCTTGGGCAGACTCATGCAGCTTTCAGAGTACAGGACCTATGGGGGGGGCTTTACTGACTGGCGGACCCTTCTTCAGGGCTAACAGAAGTAGCACTAGGGTTAAAGACTCGCAGCCCGGCCCCAGGACAGTCCTGTGTGCCACTCGGATGGAGTGCACCTCTGCTTCCATTCCGTTGCCATTTTCCTCTCTCTCAGCCTGCTGCAGACTTTATTTTCTTGCTGAAGAATAAAGTCTTTCATATTCACAGAGAAAATCCCGGACGAGCCCCCAGTGTCACCTCTCCAGTCTCACAGCCCCAAACCGTAGTTGGGCAGCCACTGGTATGACACTAGCTCATTTAGCTTAGCCTGGCTCGTAGCTGGTAACAAGCTTTACAAAGAGTCCACACTAACTCTGCAGTGGAGAAAGGGGCACTTTACTTCATCGTTGCAGCAGACTTATATATATAGCCTCTCTGTGATGCATTTGACTCTTGCTTTGCTAACAGTGGTAACTTATTTCCCTCTATCAACATACACCTATTCACTGTGGCTGCAGCTAAACACACACACCTCCACCTGCCGGTGTTTAAAGTGTGGTCTAACAACAGATATTAATCCTCAGGACTCCACCAGTAGCCTACTTGTGTCCAGAAAAGAGCTTGTAAAGTCTGACTTCCTGTCTGTGCTGTACATTGATGCACCTGATGTGTGTTGGCCTTTAAACTTCAGATCTGTGGACATCACCTTATATTATCTTTATATTGTGTCTCTTTTTGGTCTTTGTTTTACTTCACTCTGACTGCAGCAGTTTTACTGAAATGAATTGATTTAGTTTGTTCTGAGGTCACAGTATCACCATGACAACAGCTGCTGTTTTGTAACAGACGGTCAAGTCAGATTTTAAAAAAAGGAATTAGAGGAAGAATAAAATGTCTGCTTCTGTAAATGTGTTGCAGTAATGTGACAGTTTGACATTAAACCCTGAAGAGTTTTGGTTTAGAAGAGACGAGGATCAGGATGAAATAGTATCAAATAAATAAAGTGTCTGCTTGTTCTGAGGTTGATAAAGTGTTCAGCAGCAGCTTTCATGTCTTCTGGACTTTAGATGTGTGTAAAATTCACATAAAGGCAGCCGTTGGGACACCTTGTGGCATTTTGAAATGTGTCAACATTCATATAAAGTTCCTCATTTAACAAACCTCACCTGTGAGAAACTGCTGCCCACTTTAACTTGTGAAAGACATTTCAGTTGTGAAACAGCTTCCTGTGGGTTTTCTGTTGAAGCTGGACTGACGATGGTTCAATCCAGATTCTGGATCAGGCCAAAGAGCGCTGCTGTGACACGGCATGTTTAACCAGCTTCACACGCCTCACTGTGTGTGTGTGTGCAGAGCAACTTATCCACTAGCAGGGCTGGAGGTTCAATTCCCAGGTCTTTCTGTTCATGTGACAAAGTGTCTCTGAGCGAGACACTGAACACCAAGGTCAAGCCAGCATCAGTTGAAAACTTTGTAATAACTCACACCTGCCGCATCACACCTTACAATGTAAAGCAATGAGGAGGAAATCTATGGGCTTTGTGTCAAACAAAGGCCTCTGATGTCTAAACTATTAATATGATGTTTAATGTAAAGTAATGGGATTATTGGGCGATATTTCATAGGTGGTGGGGGAGGAGGTTGCTGCAGTTTTCCCTACCGTGCTGATGGAGTCCACCATTGAGGAGGGAGTGCAGATCCCACATCAGATAAGCAAAGCTAAGTCTTGTTTTGCTCCTGGTTCCCTTCTTGATGTTAAAGCTGCTCAGTTAGATTCCAAGCATAAATTGATGTATAAATGACATTACGAGTATCAGTTTATGGATACTTCACGTGTAAGACAGTGTATGTGTATTACAAGGATATTGAGTATAATGAAGAGTGGGTAAATGAGTTTTGTAGGCAGGAAGATGAGGATAATGAGGAGAATCAGTCAGCTGGACGAAGCTGTTGTAAAGATAAAATCATGTCAGGATGAACAGGTTGTTAGAGAAGTTGAGGTGATGGCTCAGGAAGGTAGTCAGGTTACAGAACAGGCTGTAGTTGATGGTGTGGAGGAATCATTTAAGATAATACAACATGAACTGTCACATGACAGACAGCAGCACTGCATGTTTCAGGACACTTGTCTCATGCCTGCTGATATTGATCAGGAAGTATTAGTCCAGTATTTTGATGATATTGTAAAAATTGTGCCTGCACAGAGGAATAGTCGAGTTAGGGTGCTTTCTGACCACACGAATGAGGCTAAATGTTTCCTTGTGTTGTTTCCTCTTGGTAATAAGACTTTTCATGACAATCAGTCATATCACTTAACATTGTCATGTTACTTTAACAATAGGATAATGCATGCAAATGTTCATTTTGTGTGTAATGTACATTTTTGTTTCAGTACATGTCAGAGATAGTTTGAGTCATTGAGTGTTTCTGTGGCAATGGTTAAGGGTAAAGGAGGCCTGAAGTCTCAAAGGATTAGTCAGAAAATGTTGATGGATGAGGAGTCTCTTAGACAAATTAGAGGCACTCCAGCTTTTTGGCAGTCATTTCTGAAGGCCATCTTGGCCTACATATGTCAGTTAGGGATCCCAACATGGTTTCGCTCATTTTCATCTGCAGATCTGCGCTGGCAGAATCTCCTGACCAGCATTCTGAAACAGGAAGGCAGAATCCAGACAGCAGAGGGTTTAGAGTGGGCAGACAGGTGTGAGTCAGTTGTGTTGTAACCCAGTCACAGCTGTGAGGATGTTTGAATATAGATGGCATTGTTTCCTGAAAGAGGTTCTCATGTTTCCTTCTCAACCAATTGGCAAAATCATTGATTACTTTTATAGGGTACAGTTTAATTAACGCGGTTCTCCTCATGTTCACTGTCTGCTTTGGATTGACAGTGCTCCCCAAATTGATGAGAACACAGGTGAGGGTGAGTTTATTGATAAATATGTTACATGTGAGTTACCCATGGATGATGAGACATTATTAGACATTTTGTCACCAGTCCAATCACACTCCAAATGACATTCAAAATCATGCAAGAAAAACACACAGTGAAAGAGAACAGCAACAACAACAACAATAGTCAGCAAGCAGCAACAAGCAGCAGGAACAGCTGGCGAAGGGCAGAAGAATAAAGCCAGCACATCAGCATGGTTTATGGTTTATGGAGCTTCCTGTGGATCAGAAAGCACAAAGAACTCCGGGGAAGAAGTAAAGTTAGTAACATGCATTAATAGTAATACAATACATAGAGATGGAGGAGAGGAGAGAGGAGCCCAGTGCATCATGGGAAGTCCCCCGGAAGTCTAGACCTATAGCAGCATAACTAAGGGCTGATCCAAGGCTAGCCTGGTCAGACCTAACTATAAGCTTTATCAAAGAGGAAAGTTTTAAGCCTACTCTTAAACATAGAGAGGGTGTCTGCCCCTCGGACCGAATCTGGGAGATGGTTCCACAAGAGAGGAGCCTGATAGCTGAAGGCCTCCCATTCTACTTTTAAATACTGTAGGAACCACCAGTAAACCTGCATACTGGGAGACCAGTGCTCTAGTGGGATTATACAGTACCAAGAGTTCTTTAAGATACAATGGTGCCTGACCATTAAGAGCTTTGTAAGTAAGAAGAAGGATTTTAAATTCTATTCTGGATTTTACAGGAAGCCAATGCAGTGAAGCTAAGATGGGGGAAATATGATCTCTTTTCTTAGTTTTAGTCAGAACAGGAGCAGCTGCATTCTGGACCAGCTGCAGAGTCTTTATAGACCTGTTAGGGCAGCCTGATAATAATGAGTTACAATAATCAGCCTAGAAGTAACAAATGTGTGGATTATTGTTTCTGCATCTTGTTGTGAAAGGATGTGTCTGATTTTAGAGAAATTACGAAGGTGAAAAAAGGCAGTCCTTGAAATGTGTTTTATGTGGGAGTTAAAGGACATATCCTGATCAAAGATAACTCCCAGATTCCTTACGGTGGTGCTGGAGGCCAGGGTAATGCCATCTAGATTAGATAAATCATTAGATAATGTGTTTCTAAGGTGTTTAGGACCAAACACAATAACTTCAATTTTATCTGAGTTTAGCAGTAAATTGCAGGTCATCCAGGTCTTTATGTCTTTAAGGCTGCTTGGAGTCTAGATAACTGATTGGATTCATCTGGCTTCATTGATAAATATATTTGGGTATCATCTGCATAACAATGGAAATTTATGGAGTGTTTTTGAATAATATTCCCTAAAGGAAGCAGATATAAAGTGAATAGTAAAGGTCCCAGAACAGAACCTTGAGGAACTCCGTGTCTAACTTACTTTTATGGAGGATTCATCATTAACATGAGCAAACTGAAATCGATCTGATAAATAGGATTTAAACCAGCATAATGCAGAACCTTTAATGCCAGTGAAATGTTCCAGTCTCTGTAACAGGATCTGATGGTCAACAGTGTCAAATGCGGCACTAAGATCTAACAAGACAAGTACAGAGACAAGTCCTTTGTCTGATGCAGTCAGGAGGTCGTTTGTGACTTTAACCAGTGCTGTCTCTGTGCTATGATGCCTCTAAATCCAGACTGAAAAGTCTCAAAAAAGTTATTTTTAGCTAGAAAATCACATAACTGATTAGCGACTGCTTTCTGGAGGATCTTAGACAGAAAAGGAAGGTTAGATATGGGTCTATAGTTGGCTAAGACGTCTGAATCCAGAGTAGGCTTCTTAAGGAGGGGTTTAATTACAGCTACTTTAAAGGACTGCGGTACATATCCAGTTATCAAAGACATATTGATTATATTTAGTAAGGAGGTGCTAATTAAGGGTAAAACATCCTTAAAGAGTTTAGTTGGGATCTAAGAGACAATTAGAAGGTTTTGATGAAGAAATGTTAGAAGTTAATTCAGGAAGGTCAATCTGAGAGAAACAGTCCAAACTTAAATCAGGTTTTGTGGCTGTTTCTAGGGAGCTTGATAAATCTGCCTGTTGAGAGGAGAGACTGTTGAATTTTATCTCTAATTGCTAGAATTTTATCATTAAAAAGCTCATGAAGTCATTACTACTGAGAGCCCTTGGAATACATGGATCAGTAGAGTTATGACTCTTTGTCAGCCTGGCCAAGGTGCTGAAAAGAAACCTAGGGCTGTTTTTATTTTCCTCAATTAATGCGGAGTAATAGGCGGCTCTGGCATTACAGAGGGCCTTCTTATAAGTTTTAAGGTTTTCAAGCCAGACTATGCGAGATTCTTCTAATTTAGTGGAACGCCAAATCCTTTCAGATTTACGAGATAATTGCTTTAATTTGCGGGTTTCAGAGTTATACCACAGAGCTAATCTCTTATTCTTAATTATCTTTCTTTTTAAAGGAGCGATGGAGTTGAGCGCTTGCTGTTGAGCACCTGCAGCAGTGTCAACAAAATTATCAGTTTGGGGAGGACTAAAGTTATCATAAGAGTCCTCTGCAGTATTGATAGAAGGAACTGAATTCAGCGCTAATGGAAGTGTTTCCTTAAATTTAGCTACAGCACTATCAGTAAGACATCTAGTGAAAACATTTTTGTCCAATGGTGTGTAATCTACCAATAAAAATTCAAGTTATCAGATGGTGGTCTGATAAAATGGGATTTTGAGGAGAAACTATCAAATGTTCAATTTCTATGCCATAAGTCAGCACAAGATCAGGTTGCAATTGAGTCTAATAATGAGATAAAGGCAGTACAGAGACTATCATTATCGACGTCCACATGAATATTAAAGTCACCTGTTATAATTACTTTATCTGTACTGAGGACTAAGTTTGATAGAAATTCTGAGAATTCAGATAAGAATTCAGAGTACGGGCCAGGAGGACGGTACACTATAACAAATAGAACTGGCTGTACAGTTTTCCAGGTTGGATGGAAATATAAAGAACAAGGCTTTCAAAAGAATTATAATTGAATTTAGATTTAAGTCTAGGCTGGAGTTGAAAATGGCTGCAACTCCACAGCTGATAGAAAGACAGCAGCTCATCATTGATTCAAGAAGAGTGGAGCAACCTTCATGGGGATCAGTAAAGAGATGGAAAGAGATGCTGTAATAAGACTGATGCTTCATTAAAGGTGAAACACAAACTGTAAATGTCTTGTTAAAACAAAGAAAGTACATTTTTATAAGTTTGTTTATTAAAATAAAGTCACTTTCCTGGTTACTGTTACTTTAATGAACTTTAGACATGTTGGTCAGTGTGTCTTTATGCTAAGCTAAGATAAGATAAGATAAGATAAGCTAGGCTAACAGTTTCCCCCCTGCTTCCAGTCTTTATGCTAAGCTAACCTCTTCCTGACTCCAAATAGCATGTTTTAAACAATTTTTCAGTTTGATGTGAATAAATGAGAATAAGCAGTGTGTTTTAGATTCTGCATGTTTTATTGAACTTTATGTTGAAAGTGAAACTCGCTCAGTTGGCAGCGATGGTCCGGTCCATCCAGGCACGCAGTGCTGTGACACGGGCATTCACTCTGGGATCCTTAGGATTGCAGCCTTCAAATCCAAAGGACGTGATACCAACCAGAGTCCAGGCACCAGCCTTCTGACAGACCAGAGGACCTCCAGAGTCTCCCTGAAAACAAACAAACACACACAAAATAAACATACATACATACAAACAAACAACAATCGTAGCTGCTGCTACATGTTAGCATGTCTGGCTAGCAACATGTGCTAACATGTTTGTAGGTGGTTAGTGTGTATCACCCACACTGCAGGCACAGGATCCGTTGCCTCCAACGCAGATCATCTCAGAGGTGATAGTGCCGAATCGATGGCACTGCTCATTGGGCTGCGGGCGGAGGGCTGCCTGCTGCAGCCGGTCGGGTTTGGGACCTACAACACATCAACACATCACACTGATGTCTATACTACCCCCAGTGGCCAAAGCACATCATGTTACCTGTGTTAACACTCTCCTTAGTGGTCTGAGAAACTGTACAGGTGAGCTCAGCAGCTGTAAAGCACTAATAATAATAATAATAATAATAATAATAAAGTCACCGTTGCCACTGACCCGGCCCCAGCCGGTGGCCATACATATTATGCCTGTGGGGACGTTGTCTCCGGTCTCAGCCACGCAAACAGGGGAAACATGCCTGTTCATCCGGGCAGGGTGGGCCAGCTTGATGAGCTGGATGTCATTGTTATAGCGGCTGGGACAGTTATAGCTGGGATGCTGGAACAACTGACAGGAAATGACATCATTAGCTGGTGAACATTCAGGAGCTCACAAGATGTGATGAAGTCCTGCTGCTTGTCACTCACCTTGCCGACCCTCATCACCTGGACTTTCTCAGTGCGGGAGCGGAGGTCATGTGCTCCAAGAACCACAAGGTCAGAAAACCTGCAGAAACAGATGTGAGTGAAACCAGCCAATAAAAAAACACCTGAGCAACAGGAGGCGGAGCCGAACGTCAGCTGCTGGTTGAAGCTCATATTCTGAAGAGGAACACTGATCATACAGCAGATTTAACTGAGCAGCAGATTGAGTTCAGCTGTTAAACTTCATTTAAACATTTATAAAGTTTAAAAATACATTTAAACATTATTTCAATCCAGTTAAACAACGTCTGTTATTCAAATGACAAAGAGTCCCATCATGATGTCAGCTGACCCTTTTTAAGTCCATCATGTGTATTTTCTCATATAAAAATACTTTAATGTGCAAATGAAAAAGTGATAATTCAGTGAACCAATAAGCTGCATGTTCTCATCTAAAATCAGAATTATTCAACAATTTCCATGAAAAGTTTGATCCAGCTTGACAGGTGACAGGTGAGGGTTAAAGGTCATTGGTGTTTACCTGATGTCGCAGTGAGCGGCGGTTACCACCCAGCTCTCATTGATGAGGGAGCCTCCACAGAAGTGGCGACCATCACTGTCCTGAAATAATCACATGTTTATGAATACACCTGTGTGGTTATATGTGTGGTTATGTGTGTGTGTGTGTGTGTGTGTGTGTGTGTGTGTGTGTACCTGCAGGGACACCTGCCAGGGCCAGGAGTGAGGCACCGCCTCCCTGCCATTCACGATATCAGAGTAACCGCTGATGTCGGGGGGGATGGCGGGAGTGCCGCAACCTGGTGGCATCATCATAATGACATCGTCATAATGACATCATCATAATGACATCATTAACATCAACATGAGTCAGGAAGTTTGTTCCTGATCTTTGGGAACAAACGGCACAAAACACCTCGAGTCACATTTTCAGTAAGAAACAATTGTTAATAAGATCAATACTTTTAAAGTGATCAGCCAATAAACACGGATCGATCTCAGACTGTGTCCAGTTATCTTCAGTCACTTATAAAAATCATTTTATCTTCATGAAGTCTTACGGCTTCACCACCCTGCACATGTGGGATCTCTTGTGATGTGGGAAGCTGAGCAGGATGGGGCCTGGTTAGTACTTGGATGGGAGACCTCCTGGGAATACCAGGAGCTGTGAGCTGTCTCTCTCCTCTCTCCTCCTGTTGCTTTCTGCACATATTTCTGCCTCCAGAGCTGCTCAACACCCACTGCTACAATTATTATTATTAGTCTTATTATGATTATTACCATTATTATTACTATACATCTCTATGTGGAACTTTTCTCTCTCTCCTCTCAACCGGTGGAGGTAGATGATGGCCTCCCACCCAGAGCCACTAAATATTAAATCTATCAATAAATATAAAGTTTTAAATAAAAAACAAGCAGCTCAGTCTACCCAGCATGCTTCACTCCCTCAGCTGTCTTACCATAGGCGGCGCCGGCGAAGGCGAAGCAGGAGAGGATCCACAGGAAGACCATGGCTCGAACATGAAAGCTCCGTCTGAGACGAACCTTTATAGAGACAAGGAGCGACAGGATTGGACAGGAGGGACGTGTGTGTGTGTGTGTGTGTGTGTGTGTGTTTCTATGGTGCAACCACTGTTCTGTGTAATTTAATAAGAAGATGTGCAGGAAGATCTTGTGAAAGATATAATTATGTAAAAATCTCTGATGTCTGTTGTGAAAACTTCCACAGTTAAATGTGTGACAGTAGTTTTCTGTCATCTAAGTTTTCACCAAACTGCAGCCGTCTGTGGTTTGCAAATGTATAAGTGAGTGACTGAGAAGGACTTGTAGTGATATGTGGCTGATCAAGTTTGTAATTATTGGGTTTTATCACTTATTGTAATATTGTGAGTATTATTGTCACACCTGTGCCTCCACCCTTGCCACAGTTTGTCAGGTTGGGGAACTGTGTTTCATGGAAAGTAATGAGCAGCACGGGGGCTGTACTGGCTCCATTCCTGTTCACACTGTATACCTCGGATTTCAAATACAACTCTGAGTCCTGCTACATCCAGAAATACTCGGATGACACTGCTATTGTGACGTGTATCAGGAACGGCAAGGAATCTGAACACAGGGATCTAATAACAGCCTTCATTGAATGGAGTCGACAAAACTGCCTTCAATTGAAAACCTCAAGAACGAAGGAAATGATCGTGGATTTCCGCAGGTCTAAGCCCCCTCTGGAGCCAGAGACAATCTGTGGGGTGGACATTGAAGTGGTGCACACGTACACATATCTGGGGGTCCTTATTGCTGGACTGGTCCCCGAACACTGATGCTCTTTACAGGAAGAGACGGAGAATCAGACTCTTTAATTTGAATTTGAATTGACTTGGACTGCTTTTTTTATTGAGCTATGACATTTTGAATTTCCCTTCAGGGATTAATAAAGTATCTATCTATCTATCTATCTATCTATCTATCTATCTATCTATCTATCTATCTATCGCAGGCTTGTGATGTCTGAAGTCGAATGTCCTGTGATACCAGCTCACTTTATTATCCAAGGTAATATCAGTGTTTAATATAATGTTTATGTTTATTTCTAAAGTAGTAGGAGGCTGAAGGAGGTTGTCCTGATGACAGTCATTATACTTGAGGCCTCGTTCAGTTTTTCACACCACAGAAAAATGTGAAAGATTATTAACCACCAGCCAAATTTAACTGATTAAAAAATCACCTAATTTATAAAAGTAGGTTTCAGAATTTCAGCAGTGTTTTGATCTCTGAAACACTAGGGGAGTGTCGACTGCAGGCACTGAAACCACAACCCTAACTGAACAGTCTGAGCCTCTGAACTTAACAACACTCAGAACTCCCACAAAAAACGTACAATTTAAAAAAGGCCTTGTTTCTAAGTGTAAGACAAGCAACATGGATGATTTTCGGGTGGTCATCCACTAATCGGAAGATCAGCAGTTCCATTCTTGATTCCAGTCTGCATGTCGATGTGTCGATGGGCAAGATACTGAAGCCCAAATTGCTCCTGATGCTGTTCCATCAGTGTGTGAATGATTATATTTCCTCTGATGGGCAGGTTGGGACTTTACATGGTAGCCCCTGTAGACATTCAGCATATGAATGGGTGAATGTGACTCGTAGTTTATTGCGGCGTACGTCTGTAGTGATGGCTAACACACCGGAGTAGCAACGTGTCCGCAACGCAGTCTGAGACAGTGAGGGTGAAACTGGACAGAGTGCAAGCCGCCACAAAGTTACAGTCCTTTTCATTTGGTCGCCTGTCAATGGCGTCATACCCCCTCTACTAAAGTATACTTACTATATTCATCATGTGTCACTGTTGTTGTTGTCCATCACAATGGCATCTACCACAGAGTGTATATGTATTAGCTAACATGTTGGTGTAATGGTTTCTGTCTACAGATAACCGATACCCCCTGCTGATGTGGATAAGGCACCAGCAGGCGGCTGCCCTCTACCTCTGACCGAGGGATCAAATAAGTTCCCAAAATCTACATGTGAGACCATCCTAGCCTTGTTTAGGGAACCGGAGTTCAGCCTGGCTTCTATAATCACCATTGAACCTCTCTAAACGGGACTATTTGCTCAGGAATGCCTGAAAGATGGGTCACAACAAAGTGCATCGGTGCAAATAGGTGTTGGAGGTTTGAAAGTAGTCCAAGATGGCCTCTAACAGGTCATCACTGGAGGAGGCCCACTCTGATGGTCGAGGGCTTTGATGCTCTGGCCCTAACAGTTTAGCCAATTAAACTATAATAAACTGTTCGACCTGATTCTGAACTCTATCACATCTTATCACATCAGTCTGAATCTAAATCTTTACAGTTCTGTTAATTATTAAACATTTACTCTCAGGCCCTGGTTGTCATTTCCACCTGACAGTATCCTGATGTCAAGTCCAGTGTGCTGAAGTACCTAGAGGTAGACAGGATGTCCAATGTGTCCATAAAAAAAACTGTGAAGTCTGACTTCCTGTCTGTACTGTACATTGATGCACCTGATGTGAGTTGGCCTTTAGAAGAATAAAATGTGTGCTTCTGTAAATGTGTTCCAGTAATGTGACAGTTTGACATTAAACCCTGAAGAGTTTTGGTTTAGAAGAGACGAGGATCAGGATGAATGATGATATTATCAAATAAATAAAGTGTCTGCTTGTTCTGAGGTTGATAAAGTGTTCAGCAGCAGCTTTCATGTCTTCTGGACTTTAGATGTGTGTAAAATTCACATAAAGGCAGCCGTTGGGACACTTTGTGGCATTTTGAAATGTGTCGACACTCATATAAAGTTCCTCATTTAACAAACCTCACCTGTGAGAAACTGCTGACCACTTTAACTTGTGAAAGACATTTCAGTTGTGAAACAGCTTCCTGTGGGTTTTCTGTTGAAGCTGGACTGACGATGGTTCAATCCAGATTCTGGATCAGGCCAAAGAGCGCTGCTGTGACACGGCATGTTTAACCAGCTTCACACGCCTCACTGTGTGTGTGTGTGCAGAGCAACTTATCCACTAGCAGGGCTGGAGGTTCAATTCCCAGGTCTTTCTGTTCATGTGACAAAGTGTCTCTGAGCGAGACACTGAACACCAAGGTCAAGCCAGCATCAGTTGAAAACTTTGTAATAACTCACACCTGCCGCATCACACCTTACAATGTAAAGCAATGAGGAGGAAATCTATGGGCTTTGTGTCAAACAAAGGCCTCTGATGTCTAAACTATTAATATGATGTTTAATGTAAAGTAATGGGATTATTGGGCGATATTTCATAGGTGGTGGGGGAGGAGGTTGCTGCAGTTTTCCCTACCGTGCTGATGGAGTCCACCATTGAGGAGGGAGTGCAGATCCCACATCAGATAAGCAAAGCTAAGTCTTGTTTTGCTCCTGGTTCCCTTCTTGATGTTAAAGCTGCTCAGTTAGATTCCAAGCATAAATTGATGTATAAATGACATTACGAGTATCAGTTTATGGATACTTCACGTGTAAGACAGTGTATGTGTATTACAAGGATATTGAGTATAATGAAGAGTGGGTAAATGAGTTTTGTAGGCAGGAAGATGAGGATAATGAGGAGAATCAGTCAGCTGGACGAAGCTGTTGTAAAGATAAAATCATGTCAGGATGAACAGGTTGTTAAAGAAGTTGAGGTGATGGCTCAGGAAGGTGGTCAGGTTACAGAACAGGCTGTAGTTGATGGTGTGGAGGAATCATTAAAGATAATACAACATGAACTGTCACATGACAGACAGCAGCACTGCATGTTTCAGGACACTTGTCTCATGCCTGTTGATATTGATCAGGAAATATTAGTCCAGTATTTTGATGATACTGTAAAAATTGTGCCTGCACAGAGGAATAGTCGAGTTAGGGTGCTTTCTGACCACACGAATGAGGCTAAATGTTTCCTTGTGTTGTTTCCTCTTGGTAATAAGACTTTTTATGACAATCAGTCATATCATTTAACATTGTCATGTTACTTTAACAATAGGATAATGCATGCAAATGTTCATTTTGTGTGTAATGTACATTTTTGTTTCAGTACATGTCAGAGATAGTTTGAGTCATTGAGTGTTTCAACTAAGGGCAGTCTAGGCCTATAGACGGACCGAATCTGGGAGATGGTTCTACAAGAGAGGAGCCTGATAGCTGAAGGCTCTGCCTCCCGTTCTACGTTTAAATACTGTAGGAACCACCAGTAAACCTGCATACTGGGAGACCAGTGCTCTAGTGGGATTATATGGTACTATGAGTTCTTTTAGATACGATGGTGTCTGACCATTAAGAGCTTTGTAGGTAAGAAGAAGGATTTTGAATTCTATTCTGGATTTTACTGGAAGCCAATGCAGTGAAGCTAAGATGGGGGAAATATGATCTATTTTTCTAGTTTTAGTCAGAACAGGAGCAGCTGCATTCTGGACCAGCTGCAGAGTCTTTATAGACCTGTTAGGGCAGCCTGATAATAATGAGTTACAATAATCAGCCTAGAAGTAACAAATGTGTGGATTATTTTTTCTGCATCTTGTTGTGAAAGGATGTGTCTGATTTTAGTGATATTACAAAGGTGAAAAAAGGCAGTCCTTGAAATGTGTTTTATGTGGGAGTTAAAGGACATATCCTGATCAAAGATAACTCCCAGATTCCTTACGGTGGTGCTGGAGGCCAGGGTAATGCCATCTAGATTAGATAAATCATTAGATAATGTGTTTCTAAGGTGTTTAGGACCAAACACAATAACTTCAGTTTTTTCCGAGTTTAGCAGTAAATTGCAGGTCATCCAGGTCTTTATGTCTTTAAGGCTGCTTGGAGTCTAGATAACTGATTGGATTCATCTGGCTTCATTGATAAATATATTTGGGTATCATCTGCATAACATTTATAGAGTGTTTTTGAATAATATTCCCTAAAGGAAGCAGATATAGAGTGAATAGTAAAGGTCCCAGAACAGAACCTTGAGGAACTCCGTGTCTAACTTTTACTTTTATGGAGGATTCATCATTAACATGAACAAACTGAAATCGATCTGATAAATAGGATTTAAACCAGCATAATGCAGAACCTTTAATGCCAGTGAAATGTTCCAGTCTCTGTAACAGGATCTGATGGTCAACAGTGTCAAATGCGGCACTAACATGGACATTAACTTTGTCACTGATACCTATGCTGTAGTATTTTACATTATATCATATGTCACAAAAGCAGAGCAATAAATTGGCCTTTTTCTTGAGTAACGGCCAAAAAGCAGCAATAAAACAAGGAAATCTCTGCTAAAGAAGCATTAAAGAAGTTAGGCAGTGTATATTTAAACAAGAGGAGGTTTGTGCCCGGGAGGCAGTGTATAGGCTAATGAACATGCATCTGAAATAGTATTCCTGAAAGGATGTTTGTACAGACAGGTTACTACATAGTGAAAGTGAGTTTACCCCTCAGCGAGCAGCTTGTAGTGAGCTTAGGACAGAAGATATGTGGATGACTAACATAGTAGACAGGCTGACTCAAACAGCTACAAGCAGTGTCCCAGTTTAAGTGTTGTTGTCATGTTGTTCATACTGTAGTTGTGTTTATCTCTTGAGTTTTTCGAACAAACTGACTTATAGTGTGTTGTCTTGTTCATGGTGTGTAGGCCTGTTTTCATCATGTTTGTTTTTATGAGTCTGTCTCCAACTGGTCAGTTGTGTGTATACATTTTATATTTTGTACTATTTATTGTGGACTGCAGTCTTGAGTATTTTATGTCAGAATCAATAGATGTATCAAATAAAAGAAATTCAATCCATTTTGTTTGCAGTTTGTCAACAGGGACAGAATTCTGGTCTGTGATTTGGTTATTTTTCCTACGTGAATTATACATTAAAACTGTTTGCTTAATGTTTGTCTTGATTAACCTTTTTAAAACCACATTTATAACAGAATTAATAAATAAATGTACTGAGAACAAACATTAGCTATTGAATAAAATAGCCAAAGCATCCACATGTAAAAAACAAACAAAAAACGAATGAAAAATAAATTTACATGTTCACTGCAAAATGTTGTCTGTCATTTACTGTCAATGCTAAAGATGTTAACTTCTGGCTCACCATGTAACACATTAAATAACTTCATGAAAAGTTACATGTATAAATATTCATTAAGTACGAGAACATGTTCACATGGATAAAGATATAAGCTTTGAATGTGAGGACATTTAAAAAATTGATTTTTATTAAGAACTGTGTAAGGGACAATGTATTTGGTGTTGGGATTTCTTTTCGCTGACATGTAAATGTACTCCATGTATACAGGAGTAATCCTATCCTGCTGGAGCTGCTGGTTTAACAACCAAGACAACAACTCCCATCATCCCTTGCTGCTTCACCGTCATCACACTCCATCTGTTGTTATTGTTTTGATTTAGACGCCGAGCAGCTGAAATTACATGTTGTGTGTTTAAGAGATGGAATGAGATGCTGTAATAAGACTGATGCTCCATTAATGGTAAAAAAAAACAAACTATTAATGTCTTGTTGAAATAAAAAAGTACATTTTTATAAGTTTATTCATTTATAATTGCTTCAGCAGAGAAAGCCATTTCGATTTCTATAGAATAAAAATAAAGTCACTTTCCTGGTGACGTGTTACTTTAATAAACTTTAGACATGGTTGGTGTGACTTTATGCTAAGCTAAGCTAGCAGTTTCCCTCTTCCTGACTTCCAACAGCATCTTTTAGACAGTTTTTCAGTTTGATGTGAATAAATGAGAGCAAGTGTGTTTCAGATTCTGCATGTTTTATTGAGCTTTATATTCACAGTGAAACTTGCTCAGTTGGCAGCGATGGTCTGGTCCATCCAGGCACGCAGCGCTGTGACACGGGCGTTCACGCTGGGCTTCATGGGAATGCAGTGTGCATCTCCCCAGGACACGATACCAACTAGAGTCCAGGCACCACCCTTCTGACAGACCAGAGGACCTCCAGAGTCTCCCTGAAAACAAACACTGCATGTTAGCATGTCTTGCTAGCTACATGTTGTGAACATGTTTGTTGGTGATTAGCGTGCAGCACCCACACTGCAGGTGGCGGCTTGTTTGCCTCCGTCACAGATCATCTCGGAGGTGACAGGAATGCTGTGGGAATCACGGCACTTCTCATTGCTCACCAGGGGGAGGGATGCCTGCTGCAGCCGGTTGGGGTAGGGACCTGCAACATATCAACACATCACACTGATGTCTATACTGCCCCCAGTGGTCAAAGCATGCCATGTTTCCTTTGTTAACACTCTCCTTAGTGGCCTGAGAAGCTCTACTGGTAAGCTCTCAGCAGGTGTAAAGCACTACTACTACTACTACTAATAATAATAATAATAATATAAAAACAATAATAAATAAAAAAAATTCACCATTGCGGGTCCGGCCCCAGCCTGTGGCCATACACGTTATGCCTGTGGGGACGTTGTCTCCAGTCTCAGCCACGCAAACGGGAGAAACATGCCTGTTCATCCGGGCAGGGCGGGTCAGCTTGATGAGCTGGATGTCATTGTTATAGCGGCTGGGGCTGTTATAGCTGGGATGCTGGAACACCTGACAAGAAATGACATCATTAGCTGGTGAACATTCAGGAGCTCACGTAACAAGATGAAGTCCTGCTGCTTGTCACTCACCTTGCCGACCTTCATCACCTGGACGACTTCATTGGAGGAGCGGAGGTCATGTGCTCCGAGAACCACACGGTCAGAAAACCTGCACAAAAAGATGTGAGTGAAACCGGCCAATAAAAAACACCTGAGTGAACGTCACCTGCTGCTCAAACTGTCTTCATTTAAACATTTATAAAGTTTATAAATGTGCAAATGAAAAAGTGATAATTAAGTGAACCAATAAGCTGCATGTTCTCATCTAAAATCAGAATTATTCAACAATTTCCAGAAAAAGTTTGATCCAGCTTGAGCTCGGCTGGAGGAATTGTTGCTATGACAACAGTTTAAAATACATTTGAATACAGTTTTGAAGGACCGAAATAATCTAATAATTTCTGTTGAATAATCAACAATTAAATCAAAATAACTCAGAACTCAAAACTTCATTTACTATGTGAAGATAGAGGTGAAGGTTAAAGGTTAAACAATTAAAGGTCATTGGTGTTTACCTGATGCAGCAGTGAGCGGCGGTTACCACCCAGCTCTCATTGATGAGGGAGCCTCCACAGAAGTGGGAGCCATCACTCTCCTGAAATAATCACATGTTTATGAATACACCTGTGTGGTTATGTGTGTGGTTATGTGTGTGTGTGTGTGTGTGTACCTGCAGGGACACCTGCCAGGGCCAGGAGTGAGGCACCGCCTCCCTGCCGTTCACGATATCAGAGTAATCGCTGATGTCGGGGGGGATGGCGGGAGTGCCGCAACCTGGTGACATCATCATAATGACATTGTCATAATGACATCATCATAATGACATCATTAACAACAACATGATTCAGGAAGTTTGTTCCTGATCTTTGGGAACAAACGGCACAAAACACCTCGAGTCACATTTTCAGTAAGAAACGATTGTTAATAAGATCAATACTTTTAAAGTGATCAGCCAATAAACACGGATCGATCTCAGACTGTGTCCAGTTATCTTCAGTCACTTATAAAAATCATTTTATCTTCATGAAGTCTTACGGCCTCACCACCCTGCACACGTGGGATCTCTTGTGATGTGGGAAGCTGAGCAGGATGGGGCCTGGTTAGTACTTGGATGGGAGACCTCCTGGGAATACCAGGAGCTGTGAGCTGTCTCTCTCCTCTCTCCTCCTGTTGCTTTCTGCACGTATTTCTGCCTCCAGAGCTGCTCAACACCCACTGCTACTATTATTGTTATTAGTCTTATTATGATTATTACCATTATTATTACTATACATCTCTATGTGGAACTTTTCTCTCTCTCCTCTCAACCGGTGGAGGTAGATGATGGCCGCCCACCCAGAGCCACTAAATATTAAATCTATCAATAAATATAAAGTTTTAAATTAAAAACAAGCAGCTCAGTCTACCCAGCATGCTTCACTCCCTCAGCTGTCTTACCGTAGGCGGCGCCGGCGAAGGCGAAGCAGGAGAGGATCCACAGGAAGACCATGGCTCGAACATGAAAGCTCCGTCTGAGAGACGAACCTTTATAGAGACAAGAAGCAACAGGATTGGACAGGAGGGACGTGTGTGTGTGTGTGTGTGTGTGTGTGTGTGTGTGTGTGTGTGTTTCTATGGTGCAACCACTGTTCTGTGTAATTTAATAAGAAGATGTGCAGGAAGATCTTATGAAAGATATAATTATGTAAAAATCTCTGATGTCTGTTGTGAAAACTTCCACAGTTAAATGTGTGACAGTAGTTTTCTGTCATTTAAGTTTCCACCAAACTGCAGCCGTCTGTGGTTTGCAAATGTATAAGTGAGTGACTGAGAAGGACTTGTAGTGATATGTGGCTGATCAAGTTTGTAATTATTGGGTTTTATCACTTATTGTGACAGTATTATTGATGTTAAAGCTATCTTACAGCAGTAGTGAGCAGACTGCTGGTGAAGTAATCTATTAATATAAATAAAACTGATCCTGTGTATTTAACTTCTATAAATGCTGGTTCACTTTTAACTGGCTCAGTATGTTTTGGTATTTTTGCTTTGGGATCCTACTCTGTTTCAGCTTGGTGTTATTTAGGCAAAGCTACGAGCTGCTGTATATTCTAAAATAAATGCTGCCGTAGGTGCAGAATGTTAGTTTTATTTTGCAGGCTTGTGCCACAGACACTGATGTCGAATGTCCTGTGATACCAGCTCGCTTTATTGCCCAAGGTAATATCAGTGTTTAATATAAACCTCACACTGCTAGTCTTTGCACAGTAAGACATGATGGGTACAGTGGTTCAGTTTCAGGGGACATAATGAAGCTAAGGGAAAGGATGTCGTCTGTTGAAGGTCGAGTGCTTGTGGGACTTCAGGTCTTCACCTTTGGTTTGGCTGCATTCTTTGCAAACTACAACAGTTTATTCTGCACTATGCAGAAGATGCCTCATGCATTTATCCAAAAGTAATGTAATAATCTTTAAATTAATCTTGTATTTGGCTGCCAACTAGTGTTTTACTTGTTGCTAACTAGTGCTGGGCATAGGACCAAAAATCTGTATTTCAGTCTTTGTTTTTGAATGATTGGGACTTTATGTAGGTTTATAGTGGCTTATTATACTGTCAGGAGTAAACAGAGTTTACATGAACCACCTTCTAAGTTGTTGCTTCTCTGTGCTCACACAAAAGAACAAACTGACTTGCAAACATTCCCCCGCAGGAAGTCAGCAATAATGCCTCCTAAAAACAAGCAGTGATCTCTGAAATTCTGGGGTCCCACTGTTTAATTCAACACATATTTTGTAGGTAAATGTGGACTTTTTTCAGGAAGAATATGACTTAAATGAGTATTTCAAAAGTGATCCATTGTCAATCATTGTTATGTTAAAGTTCATGTCAATGGACTTCTATAATAATAAATAATAATAATAAACCGATCAACCTGATTCTGAACTGAAATGATTCCTCTATCACATGTGCAGCAGGTTGATCTCAATCATTAAATCTAAATCTTTACAATTATGTTAATTATTAAACATTGCAAGTTTATCCTTAGCAATTTTCATTATACATTTTTAATCTAAATTAATTTAAATGTCATGTGAGCCATTTTCCAGAGGGGCCTTCTAACCTGGAACAAGATACTAGAAAATCCTCATTTCTGCCCAGACCTAGGTGGGCGGGACTTAGCCTCATCCTAACGGGCCACATCTGAACTGATAAAAGCCTGGCTCAGGCCTTGCTCAGTCTCTTCCTTTGTCTTGCTACCTTCTCCAGCTGTGCATCAGAATCACTCTTTGATATTTAAATCATCATCATCTGACAGTCAACTATGCATTGTAATCCTGTGGACAAGACAATAAACTGTTGAACAGCTCTCATCTCTGGTCCTCATACTTTGACTGGTGTGCTGATGCAGAGACTCTATAAATAACCCAGTTTTTACTAGAAGACTTCAGAGATGAGCTCAAGTCAGGAACTTTGGTTGGAGTGTTTAAAAATACAAACCACTTTTATTTGTTTTGTTTTTTTTTCAAAAATGAGTAATATAAAATACAAAAAGTAAAACACAAAAGCTTGAGTAAAAAGTTAAAGATGCAAAAAGGCAAACTGACAAAAGACCTCAAGTGACGACCCAAAAATAGAGACCACCGTCTCTCCTGGCTCTTCTTTTTATATCAATACATCTCCCCTTTCTTACATTCCTACATCCATATCCAGAACATCTACCAGCTACATGCTGATGTTTTATGACTTTGCACAAATCAGTCACCTTTCTTTGACTGTCACTTACAACACATTCCACGGAACATTTGAAACTTAAATATTTTTTACATTTGAGGTTAAATTTAGGGATGTCTTCTCGATGCAGGAAACCGCAGCTTCTCCTCCTCAGGTTTGTTTATTCTCACATGAATGTTCACATGTTGTTCAGTAAAATTGTGCAAGTTCTGCAGAAATGGTGAAAGACATTTGACCATGTTTTGACTTTGACATCAATTATAATTATATAACTTGACATTTATTCAGTTTTAAGCCACACTTTAACAAAGAACTTTTTAGATATTGGTTGTTTTCAACTATACCTTTTAACCAGATTAATTATTTTAGTCATTGGATGTCTGGATCTTGTGTTGTCATAGTAACAAGCTGAGCAAATGTTAGCAGCAGTTCGGCTCACAGCCCCTCCTTACATCTTGTGCCCACTGAACAGCTTTAAAGAAACACTGATTTTTAACATGAAACTGCTTTATTCAGTGTTTTTACTACTTTTTAAATCACTGTGTATGTTTGTTGTGGAGAGGAGGAGACCTCTGTATGACCTCCCGAGCAGATACTGACTGAAGGGAGAAGTGATCTCCGCTACTGTCAGGAGCTCCCGTCTGGTGGTGCAATAGTTTTACTCTGTAGAGGACAGTCTCCTACTCCACTCTTTCCTCGTGCCCTTGCATTTGGGAGAGGACTGCTCCAATCCCCCAATCACTAGCATCAGTGTCCAAGAAGAATTCACCACTGTCAAGAGGGTAGATGAGTACAGGTGCTGATGTGGGCCGAGCTTTCAGTTCCTCTATTGCCTCCTGGTACTTTGCTGTCCAGTTAAAGCGTGCCTGCTTTTTAGTGAGTTCATGAAGTTGTTTGGCCACTGTGGCAATCTTCAGTGAAACATTGGTAGCAGGACACTACTGTCTCTGCATTTGGGTCCATCTGCTCCACAATCCGAGGCACCCTCAGTTACTAACTTGAAGTTTTGCTTCTCAGATGACATTTTGTCATTCATCAATGTTGTCATTAACAGGCAGCTGTGGCTCAGGAGGCCGAGTAGCCCATCCACTAGCAGGGCTACCAGCTCTTCCTGTTCATGTGACAAAGTGTCTCTGAGCAAGACACTGAAAACCAAGGTCAAGCCAACATCAGTGTGCGTGTGTTTAGAATAAAATGTATAAATCAAACCTCTTTTGACTTGAAATGCTCTAAAGCAAGCATTATTTCAACTGGGGATGAGCCACTTATATCCTAAATTTGACCCCCTAAACATGCTCAAAAACTCACCAATTTTTGTATGCACATGAGGTCTGGTGAAAATTTTGATAAAATGTAAAAATTAATGCTTGTTTTTTAGTGAGCTTAACACTAGATCTCCATCCAGGAGGTACTACATACTCACAACCTGGCCCCAGGACAGTCCTGCGTGCCACTCAGATGGAGTCTACCTCTGATTCCGAGCTGATACTGCATCAGGGTTTGGGTTTGTGCTGATATTTGGACTTTTCACCTTTTTCACCTCTGCACGCCGCCATCTTTTCTCGCTCAGCCCAGTTGTTGTTTCCGAGTGTTGCCATTTTCCTCTCTCTCAGCCTTCTACAGATTTTATTTTCCTTGCTGAAGAATAAAGTCTCTCGTATTTGGAAAGAAAATCCCGGACAAGCCCCCAGTGTCACCTCTCCAGTCTTATGACCCCAAACCATAGTTGGATGTCCACTGGTATGACGCTGGCTGACTTAGCTTAACCTGGCTCGTAGCTGGTAACCAACTCTGTGACGGAGAACGGGGCACTTTATTCCAGCGATGTAGCAGACTTAATACATAGCCTCTCTGTGATGCATTTGACTCTTGCTTTGCTAACAGTGGTAACGTATTTTCCTTCTATCGACATTCACCTATTCACTGTGACTGTGGCTAAACACACACACCTCCAGCTGCTGGCATTTACAGTGTTTTCTAACAACAGATATTGATCCTCAGGACTCCACCAGTAGCCAACTCCTGTCCAGATAAGAGCTTATAAAGTCTGACTTCCTGTCTGTGCTGTACATTGATGCACCTGATGTGTGTTGGCCTTTAGACTTCAGATCTGTGGACATCACCTTTTTACACCTGCCTGTGTTCTTTCTCTCTATTTTATATATTATCTTTATATTGTGTCTCTTTTTGGTCTTTCTTTGTTTCACTTCACTCTGACTGCAGCAGTTCTACTGAAATGAATTGATTTAGTTTGTTGTGAGGTCACAGTGACAACAGCTGCTGTTTTGTAACAGAAGGTCAAGTCAGATTTTTAAAAAATAATTAAAAGAAGAATAAAATGTGTGCTTCCAAGTAATTGAATTTATTGAAAATTGAGCAGACAGATGGAATACAGCACTTAATAATATAGAGTCCAGAATTTGTGGGGGGTGTAGTGAGTGGGGAGATTGTTAAAGGACTGGGCATCAAGGCAGTGATAAGAGTTCAGGGGGAAGGCAGCAGAGTTACCATAGGGATAGGAAGGCTCGTGGTCAGGACGGAAGGCAGTTGGAGCAACCGGGGCAGAGACGAGGAGGGGATGATGAACAATGAAGGAATCCTAACCAGGAGAAGCATGTTGTTTAACAATGAAGACAACAACTCCCATGATTCCACACTACTTGACAATGTCATCAAACTCTATCTTGTGTTATTCTTTTGATTCTAGCAGCAGAAATTACATATTGTGTACTTAAGCAGTGTGTGTGAATAGGAAGCAGAGAAACCTGTTAACCAGCATGGAAAAGGAGAAAAAGACTGTTTAAATGGATATAATCCTATAATTTCATAGGTTTGGAGACATTTGGAGTTCATCTTCTTCTTTGTTGCTGAATGCTGAGTTTTGTTTTGAGATTTAAAGCTGGAGTGACTTTTGACTCCTCGTTCTGGCAGTGAGAGTAAAGGGAGGGGCTCGACTGTTTGTCTGAGTACAAAGATATTTCTAGGAAGAGGGGAGGACATTTGTCTTCATCTGATAACATCAAAAGGAAAGTCAGACTTTTCTGTCAGCTTCCCAACTCATTTAAAAAAGACAAAACAGAGAGAGGCAAGGTTTTTTTGTACAGCACATGTCAACAACAAGGCAATTCAAAGTGCTTTATACTGAGCATAAAAGTTGTACGTTAAGATTCAGTGTGTAGTTGTACATGAAAAGTCGTTGAGCCTCATTGAAAATCTGTGCATATGCACAAATCTGTGCTTGAACCGTGTGAACAATCATTTTAAGCAGATATTTTGGATTCATCAATATGTTTTTACCTGAATTTGTTCTTTCTCTGTGAGCCAAAAACGGACTGCTGACAAAATCTTAAATGCCAGGAGAGAGACCTGACTGGCACCCTGAACACAAAAACACAAAGTCACAACCTGGTTAGCCTAGCTTAGTTTAGCATTAAGAGTGGAAACATAGAGAAACATCTCTGTTTAACAACATCCACCTAATATTAACTGTATTATACTAGAATTACACTTTATGGTTTTGTGTCTTAAGGTTAACACACACTGGCAGTGGATTAGCGCGAGTTCCTTCATCATCATAGAACATGGTCCTATTTTCTCAGCATCAACATGCATCAAGTCCCCAGAAGAGCAGCAATTCCAACACATTGACTCACTGGATCAACACATCCTGACTGCTGTACTACACTGCCCTGCGCCCGGACAGCTGCAGAAACACCAGCAGTTTGCTGTTTGTTGGATGATTAATTTATATTATATATAATACAGTCATGGACATTTTGCTCATCTGCTGCTGGATTTAATACTGAGGTGAAAGTTTCAGAGGTGAAAGACAGTCAGCCTGCAGTTTTCTCATATTGCTGTTTCTACAGTAAAATACTGCAGGAACAAGTTGTGGTTTTTCAGCAGTTTCTTCTTGTTTTTTCATCATTGTTGTTGTGATGGTGGTTGTGTGTGTTTCATCAGAGTTCAGGAGTTTAAAAAGTGTGATGTTGGGTAGCTCACAGCTGCCAGCTCACTGCATTGCTGAAGTCTGATGGATGGATCAACACAGGTCACTGAACCGTGATGGATCAGCATTTGATTGATCTATCTGATTTTTGTTGTGAATGCACTTTTAGACTGTTTGTCTAACAGCTGAGGGAGAGAGAGCTGCTTTAAGTGGATCTTCATCTCTCTGATATTAAAACATGTCTTCAGATGGCGTCTCAGGGTCGCTCAAGTTGTTGCCAAACTTGCAGTGTTTTCTAATTGCAGATATTAACCCTCAGGACTCCACCAGTAGCCTACTTGTATCCAGAAAAGAGCTTGTAAAGTCTGACTTCCTGTCTGTGCTGTACATTGATGCACCTGATGTGTGTTGGCCTTTAGACTTCAGATCTGTGGACATCACCTTTTTACACCTGCCTGTGTTCTTTCCATATTATATATTATCTTTATATTGTGTCTCTTTTTGGTCTTTCTTTGTTTTACTTTACTCTGACTGCAGCAGTTCTACTGAAATGAATTGATTTAGTTTTTCTCTCTATTTTATATATTTTGTTTATATTGCTTGTTCTGAGGTTGATAAAGTGTTCAGCAGCAGCTTTCATGTCTTCTGGACTTTAAATGTGTGTTAAATTCACATGAAGGCAGCCGTTGGGACACCTTGTGGCATTTTGAAATGTGTCGACACTGGTATAAAGTTCCTCATTTAACAAACCTTACCTGTGAGAAGCTGTTGACCACTTTAACTTGTGAAAGATGTTTCAGTTGTGAAACAGCTTCCTGTGGGTTTTCTGCTGAAGTTGAATTGACGATGCTGAAGGTAAAAGCTGCTTCAAACAGGTGAAGCCAATAAAGAGAACAAACCCTGTGTGTTGACAGAGTGACGGCTGCAGGCGGCTGACAGATGGTCCAGTCAAACTTTTCATTTAACTGTCTTCAAAGGTTGAATCCAGATTCTGGATCAGACCAAAGAGCACTGCTGCGACATGGCGTGTTTAACCAGTTTCACACGCCTCACTGTCTGTGTGTTTAGAATAAAATGTATAAATCAAACTTCTTTTGACTTAAAATGCTCTAAAACAAGCATCATTTCCACTGGGGATCCATGAGAGGACATGTTTTATTGTTTCAGGCTGATTTTCTTCCTGCAGTTTCTCTGAACTTGTTTCACTTTAGGTTTTGCTTCTCAGATGGCATTTTCTTATTCATTGTTATTAACAGGCGGCTGTGGCTCAGGAAGCAGAGCAGCTCATCCACTAGCAGGGCTGTAGGTTCGATCCCCAACTCTTCCTGTTCATGTGTCTCTGAGCAAGACACTGAACACCAAGGTCAAGCCAACATCAGTGTGTGTGTGTGTGTGTGTGTGTGTTAGTGTGCGTGTGTGTGTGTGTGAAGGTTTCAAAGTGTTTCATGAGTGAAGTCAATCTTTTTATTGGGGCTGAATGCAGTCTGCAGACACTCAGGGCTGAAAAATGTGCTGTAAACTTTATTTTTTAATGAGATAGTTGAGCAGAGAGCTCTTTGTAGTAAAGTTTATAATAAACATTATTTATCAGTTTATCAGGTTTTGAGAACTATTTTCTGTAGGATTACAATAGAGCAGATTTTTATACTATCTGTCATGATGACGTTTGTTTTGGTGTTTGGTTCTGTGTTTTCTTTTTCCTCCTCCCTCTTTGTGTTTCTCTTCCTGGCAGTGTGTGTGCGGCTGAGCGAGGCCTTCACTACGAGTCACACCTGGGGGATGTTCCATCAACGGGATAGCCTGACTTAAGTCATAGCATTCATGAGGATATTTCACAAGAAGAGTATAAATCCTCCTCTCCAACTGAGAGGGAGAGAGAGAGAATAGGAAGGAAGGGGGGATGGGTGTGGGGGTTGAATGAAGCTCATTTTACACACAAACTCATCAAAAGTTTTCATTTAACTAACTGAAATTCAAGTGAATGGTACCAAAACTTTTTGTGATAACACAGGTGAGAACAGACAGACATGTCTCACCCTGCAGGAAATTCTCATCCTCACACTGTTGACATTTCATGTTTCGTCATGACAGAGGAAGTTGCTATAACTGTATTGTAAATGCTCCAGTCTGCATCAATCTTTACATGTTTGATAAGACTCCCGTCCTGAACACATCTACATGACAATATTCCATCAGTGATGCAAACTGGCTGAATAGCGCCCCCTACGACATTTCTTACACTGTCTGAAAACAGCCTGGGTCTGAAGACATCTACATGCCCGTGACAGAAGCCCTTCCACTGCTCTGCAGCCTGACATGTGCAGAGGTGTGAGGGCCCGTTCAACGCTGCTTGCAGCTTTAATTTATGTTGCATCTTTCAAAACAGTCAAAGTTACAAAGTGCTGAACATCAAAAACAAGAAGAAAGCTAGAAGTCATACATGTGCTTTATGTCAGGTCAAACACTGAGCCAGCATCCCCCTCATATAGTAAACTGTGTCCTCATACATCTAATGTTGCACACACTAAATATAATATCTGAATATGCCCTCATGCCATATATAGAAATATGTGGACTCAGTATTTGACTAGAATCTGTGGCATATCATCACTCTGTCAGAGAAGCATATATGGTGGAATATGGTGTGCAGATATAACAGCAGCTGATATTTTGACTTTGATATTTAAAGACATACTATGTAGGATCTTCCTCTGCCTGTATTTTCTTATTTTCTGATCATTTTGCTGTTCGGGACGCTTCTGGGCATCAACCTTTGGGGTCACTGCCCCCCCCCCCCTTCTCTCTCTCTCTGGTGCTGGTGAGATGGGGAGGAGGCGCCGACTTTGAATGTTGTGTTTATAGAACCGAGTAATCCTGCGTAGTTGAGTAAATGTACTTAGTTACTGTGTGAGAAACAGAGACGACCAGCAGAAGAAGAAGAGGCGGCACGATGCAGAGCGGTCACTAGAGTTTATTTGAGGGGAAACAGCATCACATTTTCTTCTGTACAATATTCAACAATCACCTCCAACAGAAGCCCTCAAACTGCCCGCAGACAGTGAACGCACCACGCTGCCCAGGAGAATGATCAGAGGTTTTATTGGAATAAATAAAACAGGAATTTATTGGTTTTCATGTCAAATATGAAACAGTGGAGTCGTCCTGCAGCAGGAAACAAACGTCACATCCAGCTGAAACAGTTCAGTTTTCTATCAGTAATAATAACGTAGTGAGGAAGTTAATATCATGACGTCAGATATCAACCTGAGTACGAACTTTATTACGTCTGATAGAAACAACACTGGAGTTACATTCATTCATCTGCGAGGACGCTTCAACTGTTTCTACTGAACCATTCGAGGATCCGACGACCGACACGAACTCGCTGCGGCGCTGAAACTTTATTCACACATTCGTTTATTCAACTTGAAGTTTCTGCTCCGAAAAACTCAAATTAAATCCAAAAATGTCAGATTTCAGTTTGTGTCGTCGCCCTGATCAACGCCGGAGGAGGATGATGTCATGATGGGAATGGTGAGCACCAGCAGGGACGTCTGAGGTATCTAACACACACACACACGCACACGCACACGCACACGCACACGCACACGCACGCACACCTTCCTCCACAGGAAGTTAGTGTTCTGAGCTTTCAACATAAATTAATAAACTCAGATTGTTTTCATTTTTTCATCTTCGTCATATAAAATAAACAGAAATCTGTTTCTCATATCAACATTAGAAACAATCGAGTCCATAAAAACAAACTCATGCTGAAATCTGAAACATTCATATGTACAAACTGTGCAGCTTCCTGTCATCACCAGAATAAAAGACAGACAGAGGAGGAAACAGGCTTCCTGTCAGAGGTTAACAAAATAAAAGACAGAGGAGGAAACAGGCTTCCTGTCAGAGATTATCAAAATAAAAGACAGAGGAGGAAACAGGCTGAACTTGAATACTGTGTCTGTACTGGGAGCCAGTCTGTGTGTACTGGGAGCCAGCCTGTGTGTACTGGGAACCAGCCTGTGTGTACTGGGAGCCAGCCTGTGTGTACTGGGAGCCAGCCTGTGTGTACTGGGAGCCAGCCTGTGTGTACTGGGAGCCAGTCTGTGTGTACTGGGAGCCAGCCTGTGTGTACTGGGAGCCAGCCTGTGTGTACTGGGAGCCAGTCTGTGTGTACTGGGAGCCAGCCTGTGTGTACTGGGAGCCAGCCTGTGTGTACTGGGAGCCAGCCTGTGTGTACTGGGAGCCAGTCTGTGTGTACTGGGAGCCAGTCTGGAGATGTTCTGCAGCTTCACAGGTTACTAAAGGTTAAATAAAGACAGGTGAGTGATCTGAGGGTCCCTGAACGTCTCTCTGTCTGTGGAGTTTGTTCTCAGGTCGACTCGTTAACGTCTGATTTACGGTTTATACGAGACGGTGGCGGCGTCACATCCTGTCCCGACCCGTCGCGTCACGCCGTCAGAGGTTAATATACGTCGCCCGCACATGTCTTTATGAGGTCATGTGACATCACTGAGGCGGCAGCGGTGTGTTTGTATTCCCTCCTGTCCTGATATAACGTTCACTGACTGATCACATGACCCCATCAGTCAGGATCTGGGTTCAGTACGACACGCTGGCGCCACCTGCTGGTCAGACTGACTCACTGCAGTCTGCTCACAGTTTGACTTCCTGTCAGCTGATGAAATAAACTTCTCTCCCTCTGAAGACGTTTAGACGCGAAACGAATGAAGTTCAAATGATGTTTAGTGTTTCTGACTTTGTTCCATAAAAACAACCTGAAAGTTCGTCTTCCAGAACGTAAACATGTCTGTGATTGGCAGACGTGAAACTGAAAGGCATGCTGGGTAACGGGAAGAGGAAACGAACCACAAACAGGAAGCAGAGACGACAAACAAACAAACAAACAAACAACAACATGAGGACAAACAGTTCAGGGTCCGACGGTCACTTCCTGCTTCTTCAGAAACAACAACAGCTGTTATTGATCAGGTGTGTTAGTGTTATTGATCATCTTTGGTTTCTGGTCAACACCTCACATGTTTTCATTTTTTATCTTTCAGTCGGCTTTTTGACTCTGAATCAGTTTGATGGAAGATTAAAAATGAAATATAAAGATGACCAATCAGAGCGCAGCAACGTTCATCGTTTTCATGATCAATAAATTATCTGTTTGGTTCATAAAACGGTGAAAATGTCCATAAAATTCCAATTTTTAAAACGTTTTTCAGTTTTAATTTAAAACAGAAAACAAAACTTCACACATGAAACAGTGAAACCACTAAAATCTCTTTTGTTTGATAATCAATCGATCGATCGATCAGTTGGATCGTTGATGTTTAACTTGATGTTTGTTGTTCTGAACGTTGCAGTTTTTTTTTAATCTTCTGTAACTGAGTGAGAATCAAAGCGTCGACGTTAAAGGAAGATTTGTGGGAAATGATTCACTTCCTGGTTGAGAGTCAGACGCTAACGTTTCCCTCCGTTTCCAGTCTTTATGCTAAGCTACGCTAACGTCTGACTGTCAGCTGTGTGGGATCAATAACCTGATAAGTTTCTCTGTTTCTATCAGTGTATTTACTGTAAACAGCAGTGATTCAGACATTCAGAAGCTGTTTCTTATTGGCATCACTTCATTCACAAACTAAAAACATCCAAAAACTAAAGTCGCCCTTTTTATACTGAAGTCAAACAAACGTCACATGATCGTAGAAAAGTTCTGTCCAGGAAGTCTTTCACTTGTAATACAAAAGAGGAAGTGATGTCAGAGAGTGGAGGTCAGTGTGGCTCGCCCTGCAGAGAGGGAGAGAGAGAGAGAGACCGTCCTCCATATTGTCTTTAAGAAGGAGCTGCTCGTCAGTCTGGAGGTCACCTGACCTCCCAGCTGATCACCTGACAGGCTCCTGTCAGACAGGAACCCGCCGCTCGCTGAGGGAGTCCCTGCTCCGTCCTGATTGGTCCTCAGCCTCGTCATAGGCTCGACTCTTTAGGCGGGTAGTCCACGTTGGTTACCATGGTGACCACCGTGACAATCTCCTCGGGCGCCGTGACGCTCGTCTGCCGCTGCATCTGCACGACGCGCTCCTCCACGCAGCCGGCCGACAGCCGAGCCTCGGCCTCGTGATCCCAGCACTCCTCGATGGTCTCACAGAGCACGGCCAGACCCTGCGACCAAAACACACACAACACCGGTCACCAAAACACACACAACACCGGTCACCAAAACACACACAACACCGGTCAGCAAAACACACACAACACCGGTCAGCAAAACACACACAACACCAAAACACACACAACACCAAAACACACACAACACCGGTCACCAAAACACACACAACACCAAAACACACACAACACCAAAACACACACAACACCAAAACACACACAACACCGGTCACCAAAACACACACAACACCGGTCAGCAAAACACACACAACACCGGTCACCAAAACACACACAACACCGGTCAGCAAAACACACACAACACCAAAACACACACAACACCGGTCACCAAAACACACACAACACCGGTCACCAAAACACACACAACACCAAAACACACACAACACCGGTCAGGGTCAGGTGGGGTGTTTGGGGAGGTGTGTAGAGCAGGCTGGTGGTGCATTATGGGTAACGTAGTGCGACTCACAGCGTGTTTCTGCCAGCACTCTCTGAGTGTGGGTCTCAGCTTCTTGTGGACCACCACCTCCTGCATGTCCTCCAGAGACGGGTGCTGACCCACCTCCTCCTCAAACGGCAGCATGTACTCGTCCAGCGGACCTGCATCAGAGAGAAGGGGGGACGTCAGACTCACAGAGACCAGCGGGTCCGGGTCAGACGGACGTGGAGCGGGTTGGTCTGAGCCGGTCTTACCGTCGGCAGCTTTGCAGCGTGACGTCAGCTCCCACAGAACCAGACCCAGAGCGTACATGTCGATCCGCAGGAAGGCGTCTCGCTGGAAGTTAATGGCTCCCTCCAGGACCTCAGGAGCCATGTAGCGCCGGGTCCCCACCTGACACACACACACACACACACACACACACATTATATTATGATTATTAATAAAACAGTATAAACGTGTATAATAATAGTAAACAAACTGAATAAAAGTCTGTTTGTGTGGAACAAGCAGAACGACGCTGATGTGTCAAATCATCTGAACAGGAAGTGAAGCTGTCAGACGGACGTAGTGGAGTGGAAGTATCAAACACCGGCACCTCCGCACTGTACCTGAGACAGCGTCGGCTCCCGCAGGTGGACTCACCTGTCCGTGTGTTTCTCCGGGAGATTTTCCCGCCTCGAACCTGAGAGCGAGGCCGAAGTCTGCGATGCAGGCGGTCAGGTTGGACTTCAGCAGCACGTTCTTACTCTTAAAGTCCCTGAAAACCCCCAGAGTGACACAGTGTTAGTGTGTGTGAGTGTGTGTGTGTGTGTGTGTGTGTGTGTGTTAGAGTGTGTGTGTGTGTGTACCTGTGTGCGACGGCCGGCTTGTGTCCAGGTATGTCCTCGTGCAGGTAGGCGAGGCCTCTGGACATGGACTGAGCGATGCCACAGAGGTCAGACCAGGAGAGGACGTTGGCCTTCAGGTAGTCTGTCAGAGAACCCTGCCCAGGAAACACACTTAATGCATGACATCATCACTGACATCATCACTGACATCATCACTTACAATCATTATCTAATAATAAATGTTATTTAAACACTTAGTGATTTATTTCTATTATTTCTGAGGTTATAAAATGAGAGAACGGCGCAGTGTGTGAGCCGCAGTGCGTGCGTGCGTCCAGCAGGGGGCGCTACCTTCTCGTGGTAGGCGGTGACGAGCCACAGCTCCGTGTCCACGCTGCTCCCTCTCCTCTCGGCTCCCATGAAGTGCAGCAGGTTGTCGTGTCTCATCCCGCTCAGGTTGTAGATGTCGTACTCGTTCTGCCACGACTGCTTGTGCTAAACACACACAGAAGGTCAAAGGTCACACAGGTGTTGAACACTGTAACCTGAGGTCAGCTGTCTATGAGTTGTTAACAGCTCCACCAAATAGTGATTTTTCCCTCTAAACTTCTCACATGCTTTCATTTCAATAAATGTTCAAATGATCCAATATTTCAGCAAAAATCAAAAATTAGAGAAAAAGTCCAAAAACTGAAAACAGATTTGTGTATCAGAACTTTGTTTTTTCTTCTTTCTTCTCCCATTAATCATCTCACGACCCCTCAGATTTATCTGCTGACCCTTTGGAGCGGCCCCGACCCCTAGGTTGGGAACCAGTGGACTAAACTAGCTAACTGTATATAAAGTAGTGTAAACTAGCTCCACCTCCAGCAGCTACAACAGTAACATGCACACAGCAGCTTCACTCCTGAATCCTGCAGCTTGTTTCCACTCAGATCCAGCTCTCTCAGATGGGAGGGGTTGGACTTCAGAGCTGAGGCCAGAGAAGCACAGCTGATCTCTGACAAACTGCAGTCACCAAATGTCAATAAAGAATACATTATGAAGATAAAATGTCATTTATAGTCCAACTATGTCCTCATCAATGAGCTTTTCCCTAAAATGAGCAGAGTGACTTTGTCATTGTGTTATTGTGGATCATCATAATGTCAGCCTTCTACTGTCAAATCTGTAATTGGAGGATCAAAGTGAAATCAGACATCTTGGACTAGAACTTTGTATCAGAACTTTGTTTTTTCTTCTTTCCTCTCCCATTAATCATCTCACGACCCCTCAGATTTATCTACTGACCCTTTGGAGGGGCCCCGACCCCTAGGTTGGGAACCAGTGGACTAAACTAGCTAACTGTATATAAAGTAGTGTAAACTAGCTCCACCTCCAGCAGCTACAACAGTAACATGCTGCTCTAACACTGATGCTTCAGTAAAATATTAAATATTAAATATTAAACTGTTTTCTAGCTGAAACTGATGTTTGTGTTTTTTCTTTAGTGGAACACTTTGAGTCAGATCCTCCATACAAACAGTGTGTGTGTGTGTGTGTGTGTGTGTGTGTGTGTGTGTGTGTGTGTGTGTGTGTGTGTGTGTGTGTGTGTGTGGTTAATCGAGGTCAT